>JAEOAE010001147.1:177500-202500 GCA_036365155.1 Meriones psammophilus | reverse complement strand
GGACGCGGAGGAGGGAGGACGCGGTGACCCCCGGGACCCTCCCCCAGGGAGGACTCCCCTGCCCTTTAGGGAGGACTCCACAGCCTCGGGGAGGACCCCACCCCCTCAGGGAGCACCCTGCCCCTTCATGGAGGACTCCCCCACTCTCAGGGAGGACTCCATGCCCTCAGGGAGGACTCCTGGCCCTCATGGAGGAGCCCCTTTCCCTCCGGGAGGACTCCACATCCTCAGGGAGGACCGCACACCTCAGGGAGGACTCCCCTGCCCCTTAGGGAGGACTCCACGCCCTCATGGAGGACTCCACACCCTCGGGGAGGACCCCCCCAATCTCAGGGAGGACTCCCAGCCTTCGGGGGAGATCGCACACCTCAGGGAGGACTCCCCCACGCTCAGGGAGCACTCCACGCCCTCAGGGATGGACCTGTCCCTCAGGGAGGACTCCCCTGACCGTCAGGGAGGACTCCATCCCCTCATGGAGGACTCCCAGCACTCATGGAGGATCACACACCTCAGGGAAGACTCTCCTGCCCTCAGGGAGGACTCCCCCACGCTCAGGGAGGACTCCACACCCTCAGGGAGGACTCCACACCCTCAGGGAGTATCCTGTCCCTCAGGGAGGACTCCCATGACCGTTAGGGAGGACCACCCCACCCCGCCCTCAGGGAGGATCCCTCCCTCTCCCCCCTTACAGGCGCAGATCACGCGGTGGCTCCTCCTCCCGCCGCCGCCGCTGGTTTATTGAGCGTCACAGCGCTGGTGGGGTGGGTGTGGGGCGGAGCGAAATAAATACACGGGACCCGGGGCGGGCTCAGTTCACCAGCAGCCGCTCCTCCTCCTCCTCCTCCTCCTCCTCCTCCTCCAGGCTCTGCCTGCGGGGCGGGGCCGGGCGGGTGGGAGGGGCCAGGAGGGGCGGGGCGGGGCGGAGGAAAAGGCTGTTAGTGGCTCCCCATGTCCTCCCCCAGCTCCCCTCCTCCTCTCCTGCTCCCGATCTCCCTCCTCCCCCTCCTCCTCCCGCTCCCGTCCTCCCCTCCCACACTCCTCCTTGTGCTCTCCCACTCACCGTGCCTTCGTCCTCCCCACTTGCCCTCCTTCCCCTACTCCTCCCTCCACCCCAGCTCTCCGTGCCCCCCCTCCTCCTCCCTCCTCCCTTGCTCCCGTGCTCCCTCCCCTCCTACCTCCCTCCTCCCCTACCCCTGCCCCCCCTGCTCCCCCTGGCTCACCCCTCCTCCCTTTTCCTCGGTGCCCCTCCTCCTCCTCTGTCCTCCCCACTCCCACTGCCCCCTGGCTCATTCTTCCCCTCCTCCCCATCCCCAAGCTCCCCGCCCTCCCTCCTCCCGCTCCTCGTGGCTCCCCCTCCTCCTTTCCCTCCCCGTGCTCCCCCTCCCCCTCCTCCCCTCCCCGCTCCCGTGCTCCCACCTGGCGCAGCAGCCCAGCAGGCCGCGAGGGGACCCTCGCGGGGCCGGCGCCCGGGGCGGGGGCCGCCGGGACACTGAGCGATGAAGGCCTGGGAGCGCGCTGGCGCCGCCCGCCAGGTGCTGGGGAGCACGGAGCGCCGTGTGAGCGGGGAGGACGGGGAGCGGGGACGGGAGTGGGGAGGACGGAGAGGATGGGGAGGACGGAGAGCGGGGGAGGACGGGGAGCGGGGGAGGACGGAGAGCTGGGGGACGGGGGAGTGGGGAGGACGGCGAGCGGGGGAGGACGGTGAGCGGGGACGGGAGTGGGGAGGACGGGAGCACAGTGAGGGGGGGCACGGGGCGCAGTGAGCAGGGGAGGACGGAGAGGACGGGGAGCAGGGAAGACGGGGAGCGGGGGGAGGATGGGGAGGACGGAGAGCGGGGGGATGGGGATGGAGGGGGAGGAGGGAGGACAGTGAGGGTGGACAGGGGAGGACGGTGAGGGGGAGATGGGGAGGGGAAGGAGGAGGAGGATGGAGAGGACAGGGAGGGGAGGAGGGGGAGCGGGAGGAAGACGATGGGAGGACGGTGATGGGGAGGATGGGGAGCGGGGGATAGGGAGGAGGATGTAGATGAAGACCAGGAGGACGAGGAGGATGATGAAGGGGAGCACGGGAGGACGGGAGCGAGGGGAGGAGGGTTGAGCCAGGGGGGAGGACGAGGAGCGGAGGGAGGATGGAGAGGAGGAGGATCACAAGAAAGGACGGGGAGGACAATGAAGGGGAGGGCGGGGAGCACAGCAAGGAGAGGGACAGGGATGATGAGGATGACAACGGGGAGGACGAGGAGGAGGATGAGGAGGGGGAGGAGCACCCCGGGGAGCACCTTGATGGTGTCGTAGGCGCCCGTGATGAGCGCGATGAAGAGGCTGAGCACCACGGGGGCGGAGGGGGAGCACGGGGACGGGGAGGAGCACCGCTGGGGAGCACAGGGACGGGGAGGAGGAGCATGGGGAGTATGGAGGACGGGGAGGAGGAGCACAGGGAGGACTGGAAGAACCCCAGGGAGTAGTGGGGAGCACCCTGGGAGTGCGGGGAGGACCGAGAGCACCCCGGGGAGTAGTGGGGAGCACCCTGGGAGCACGGGGACGGGGCGGAGCACCCCGGGGAGGACCAGGAGCACCCCGGGGAGGACCGGGAGCACCCAGGAGAGCACGGGGACGGGGCGGAGCACCCCGGGGAGGACCAGGAGCACCCCAGGGAGTAGTGGGGAGCACCCTGGGAGCGCGGGGGGACCGGGAGCACCCCGGGGAGGACTGGGAGCACCCCGGGGAGGACTGGGAGCACGCAAGAGAGCACGGGGACGGGGCGGAGCGCCCCGGGGAGGACCGGGAGCACCCCGGGGAGGACCAGGAGCACCTTGGGGAGGACTGGGAGCACCTTGGGGAGGACTGGGAGCACCCCGGGGAGGACTGGGAGCACCCAGGAGAGCACGGGGACGGGGCGGAGCACCCCGGGGAGGACCAGGAGCACCCCAGGGAGTAGTGGGGAGCACCCTGGGAGCGCGGGGGGACCGGGAACACCCCGGGGAGGACCGGGAGCGCCCCGGGGAGCGCGGGGAGCACCTTGATGGTGTCGTAGGCGCCCGTGATGAGTGCGATGAAGAGGCTGAGCACCATGTAGATGAAGAGGCTGATGAACGAGTACAGGTAGAGCTGCGAGAAGAGCCACACGAGGCCGCTGCGCGCCTGCTGCGCCTGCATCGCCGCGAACGTCACGAACATGTCGTCGCCGTTGATGAGCGAGAACAGGCACTCGGAGACGGTGGACAGCGAGCGGAACTGCGGGGCCGCGGCAGGGGGCGGGGCGGGGTCACGGCGGGGGCCGCGGGGGACACAGGAGCCGCCCGGCTCGCGGCGGACAGAGGTCAGGGGTCACGGGGGCGCCCGGGTCGTCGGAGAGGCCCCGTCCCCCGACCCCTGACCCCCGTGACCCCCTGCAGGCTCCGTCCTGACCGTCCCTGACCCTCCCTGACCCCCCGCGGCCCCCGACCTTGACGTGGTAGGGCCCCAGCACGATCCAGCCGCAGAAGCAGTGACCCCTGACCCCCCTGACCCTCCCTGACCCTCCCTGACCCCCTGCAGGCCCGGCCCTGACCCTCCCTGACCCCGTGACCCCCGCAGGCCCCGCTGACCCTCCCTGACCCCCGCGTGACCCCCACAGGCCCGTCCCTGACCCCCGTGACCCCCCGCAGGCCCCGTCCTGACCCTCCCTGACCCTCCCTGACCCCCGTGACCCCCCGCAGGCCCTTTCCTGGTCCTCCCTGACCCTCCCTGACCCCCGCAGGCCCCGTCCCGGGCTCCGGGCCCCCGACCCCCAGGCGCTGACCCTGACCCCGCGCCCCCGACCTTGACGTGGTAGGCCCCAGCACGATCCAGCCGCAGAAGCAGTGACCCCGACCCTCCCTGACCCCGTGACCCCCGCAGGCCCCGTCCTGACCCCGTGACCCCCCACAGGCCCCGTCCTGGTCCTCCCTGACCCTCCCCGACCCCCCGCGGCCCCCGACCTTGACGTGGTAGGGCCCCAGCACGATCCAGCCGCAGAAGCAGTGACCCCTGACCCTCCCTGACCCCCGACCCCGCAGGCCCCTTCCTGACCCTCCCTGACCCTCCCTGACCCCCCTGAGGCCCCGCCCTGACCCCGCGACCCCCCACAGGCCCCGTCCTGACCCTCCCTGACGCTCCCCGACCCCCGCAGGCCCCGTCCCCGGGCTCCGGCCCCCCCGACCCCCCCCAGGCGCTGACCCCTGACCCCGCGGCCCCCGACCTTGACGTGGTAGGGCCCCAGCACGATCCAGCCGCAGAAGCAGTAGCCCAGGTAGATGACGGCGACGCAGCAGCAGAAACGCATCACGCTGGGCAGCGCCACCCGCAGGGTCGCGATCAGGATCTGCGCGGGGTCGCGGGGGGTCAGTGGGGGGTCAGCGCGGGGTCGCGGGTCAGGGGGCAGGGGTCAGGGGGGGATCAACACGGAGTCAGGGGGGGGTCACACAGGGGATCAGGGGGTCAGGGGAGTCACAGGGGCTGGCACAGGGGTCACACAGGGATCAGGGGGGTCACTGTGGGGTCACGGGGCCAGGTGGACGGGGTCAACGCAGGATCAGGGGGTCACAGGGGTCCTGTGGGTCACGGGAGGTCGCACAGGGCGGTCATGCAGGTCACAGGGGTCAACACGGGAGTCAGGGGGGCTGAGGGGTCATGGGGGGAATCAAAGGGGTCTGGGGGTCAATCTTGGTCGCATGGGGAGTCAGGGGGCCACACAGGGAATTGGGGTCACAGGGGTCAACACAGGGGTCGGGGTCACAGGGAGTCACGTGGGGTCTGAAGGGGGTCACACAGGGAATGGGGGTCACAGGGCCAACACAGGGGTCGGGGGTCACAGGGAGTCAGTCACGTGGGGTCACAAGGGGGTCACACAGGGGGAACAGGGGGGTCAGGCATGGTCAATGTGGGGTCGCAGGTGGTCACACAGGGGGATCACAGAGTTCATGGGGCATCAATGTGGGGTCACGGGGGGTCAGGGGTGTCAACAAGGAGTCACGTGGGGTCACGAGGGGGTCACAGAGGAGGAACAGGGGGGTCAGAGGGGTCAATGCGGGGTCGCGGGGCATCAACAAAGGGTCAACGGGGGGTCACGTAGGTCAGGGGGTCACACGGGTGGATCTGGGGTCACCACAGGGTCACAGGGCGTCGTGGGGGGTCACGGGGGGTCAATGCTGGGTCACGAGGGATCACGGGGGTCAACGTGGGGTCGCAGGGGGTCACACGGGGGGATCGCGGGGGGTCACAGGGCTCATGGGGCATCGATGTGGGGTTACGGGGGTCAATGTGGGGTCACAGGGGTCAACGCAGGGTCCCTCAGAGGTCATGGTGGGACACCGCGGGGTCAGGGGGCCACCAGAGGGGTCAGGTGGGTCACACCGGGGTCACACCGGGGGTTCACAGGTCACACAGGGTTTGGGGTCAACCGTGCAGGTCACGTGTCGGGGGTCAGGTCAGGGATCAGGTCTGCGGTCGGGGGTCAGGGGTCAGGTCGGGGTCAGGTCGGGGTCAGGGTTCACGGGGGTCAGGGGTCACGCTCGCACACTCGCTCACGCACTTGTGGAAGGAGCCGAGGGGGCGGGCGGTCGGGGGTCGCGGGGGGGTCGCGGGGGGTCGCGGGGGGTCACGGGGGTCGGGGGTCGGGGGTCGGGGGTCGCGCACTCACGTTGTACTTGTGGAAGAAGCTGAGGTAGCGGATGACGCCGACCCACACGAGCAGCGTGGACGACCCCAGCAGGATGCTGCACGCGTCGTAGCTGGCCAGGTGCTGGGGGGCACGGCGGCGGGGTCGCGGCGGGGTCAGGGGTCACGGCGGGGGTCAGGGGTCGCGCTCGCACCCTCGCACGCTCGCCCTTGCACGATCACACGCTCGCACGCTTGCACGCTCACACGCTTGCACGCTCGCCCTTGCACGCTCGCCCTTGCACGCTCACACGCTTGCACGCTCACACGCTTGCACGCTCGTCCTTGCACGCACACACGCTTGCACGCTCACACGCTTGCACGCTCATACGCTTGCACGCTCGTCCTTGCACGCTCACACGCTTGCACGCTCACACGCTTGCACGCTCACACGCTTGCACGCCGCCTCTGCACGCCACACGCTTGCACGCCGCACGCTGCACGCCACACGCTTGCACGCCGCTTGCACGCCACACGCTTGCACGCTCGCCCTTGCACACTCGCCCTCGCACGCTCACACGCTTGCACGCCGCTTCGCACGCCGCTTGCACGCTGCGCGCTGCACGCCGCCTTTGCACGCCAAACGCTTGCACGCCGCTTGCACGCCACACGCTGCACGCCACACGCTTGCACGCCGCTTGCGCGCCACACGCTTGCACACTCACCCTTGCACGCTCGCACACTCACCCTTGCACACTCGCACGCTTGCACACTCACCCTTGCACACCCGTTTTTGCACACTCACCCCTTGCAACCCGTCCTTGCACGCCTGTCCTTGCAGTCACCCGTTGCACACGCGTCCTTGCACACCCGCCCTTGCACACTCACGCTCGCACACCCGCCCTTGCACACTCGTCCTTGCACACCCGCCCTTGCACACTTGTCCTTGCACACGCGCTTCTTCACGCTCACGCTTGCACGCCCGCCCTTGCACACTCACCCCCTTGCACGCCCGCCCTTGCACGCGCACCTTGGCCTCGATGCCGATCTTCATGACGGTCCCGGCCACGGTGAGGACGTCGCTGCTCACGAGCACGCTCACGCGCTTGCACACTCGTCCTTGCACACGCGTTTTTGCACACTCACGCTTGCACGCCCGCCCTTGCACGCGCACCTTGGCCTCGATGCCGATCTTCATGACGGTCCCGGCCACGGGTGAGGGCGCCGCTGCTCACGCGAGCAGCAGGTACCAACCGTTGACGAACTCCAGGCGCTGCCCCAGGGGCACCGGGCGCCCGCGCCCCGCCAGGAAGGCCGCGAACTCCTGCGTGTGCAAGGGGGTGGGTGTGCAAGGGCGCCCGCGCCCCGCCCACACTTCAAAATGGCCGCTGGAATGCAGTAAATGGCCGCAGCTCGCCCCGCCCCGCTGAGGCCCGCCCACACCTCAAAATGGCGCCGGAGGCAGCGAGCGAGCCGCGCTTCGCCCGCCCGGCTGAGGCCCCGCCCACACCTGAAAATGGCCGCCGCGGAGGCAGCGATTGGCCGCAGCTCGCCCCGCCCATGCTGAGACCACGCCCACACCTCAAAATGGCCGCCCCGGAGGCAGCGATTGGCCGCAGCTCGCCCGCCCATGCTGAGACCACGCCACACCTCAAAATGGCCGCCACGGATCCAGTATTTGGCCGCAGCTCGCCACGCCCCCGGCTCAGGCTCCACCCACACCTCAAAATGGCAGCTAGAATGCAGTAAATGGCCGCAGCTCGCCCCGCCCACGCTGAGGCCCCGCCCACACCTCAAAATGGTCGCTGGAATGAAGTAATTGGCCGCAGCTCGCCCCGCCTCTTGCTCAGGCCCCGCCCACACCTCAAAATGGCCGCCGCGGAGGCAGCAATTGGCCGCAGCACGCCCCGCCCCCGCCCGCAGGCCCCGCCCACAACTCAAAATGGCCGCTGGAATGCAGTAATTGGCCGCAGCTAGCCCCGCCCACACCTCAAAATGGCCGCCGCGGAGGCAGCAATTGGCCGCAGCTCGCCCCGCCCCCGCCCGCAGGCCCCACCCCCTCTTCAGGCCCCGCCCCCGCCCCTGTCACTCACGCGCTGCAGCAGGAAGCCGCGCAGCAGCGAGCGCGCGCACAGCACGAAGGAGAGCGCGCAGGTGCCCATCACCGCCACGTCGAACGCCAGCCGCGCGCGGGGGTCGCCTGTGGGGGGGGCGGGGCCGGGGGGCGGGGTCAGGGGCGGGGCCGGAGTCCCCGGGGAGGAGCCAGACACCCGGGGGAGGAGCCAGAGACCCAGGGGGAGGAGCCAGAGACCCGGGGGAGGAGCCAGAGACCCAGGGGGAGGAGCCAGAGACCCGGGGGAGGAGCCAGAGACCCAGGGGGAGGAGCCAGAGTCCCGGGGGAGGAGCCAGAGTCCCGGGGGAGGAGCCAGAGACCCGGGGGAGGAGCCAGAGACCCAGGGGAGGAGTCAGAGACCCGGGGGAGGAGACACAGTCCCGGGGGCGGGGTCAGGGGCGGGGCTTGAGGGCGGGAGGAGAGCCAGAGTCCCAGGGGAGGAGCCTGAGTGCCAGGGGCGGGGTCAGGGGTGGGGCCTGAGGACGGGGGCGGGGCCAGAGACCCGGGGGCAGGGCCAGAGACCCGGGGGAGGAGCCAGACACCCGGGGGAGGAGCCAGAGACCCGGGGGAGGAGTCAGAGTCCCGGGGGAGGAGCCAGAGACCCAGGGGAGGAGCCAGAGACCCAGGGGAGGAGCCAGAGACCCAGGGGGAGGAGCCAGAGTCCCGGGGGAGGAGCCAGAGACCCGGGGGAGGAGTCAGAGACCCGGGGGAGGAGACACAGTCCCGGGGGCGGGGTCAGGGGCGGGGCTTGAGGGCGGGAGGAGAGCCAGAGTCCCAGGGGAGGAGCCTGAGTGCCAGGGGCGGGGTCAGGGGTGGGGCCTGAGGACGGGGGCGGGGTCAGAGACCCGGGGGCCGAGCCAGAGACCCGGGGGCGGGGTCAGGGGTGGGGCCTGAGAAAGGGGAGGAGCCAGAGACCTGGGGGAGTGGCCAGAGACCCTGTGGGCGTGTCCCCCTCCCCGTGGGCGTGTCCTCACGGATGTGGGCGTGTCCCTGACCCTGTGGGCGTGTCCCTGGAGCTGTGGGCCTGTCCCCCTCCCCGTGGGCGTGGCCTGGCAGTTGTGGGCGTGTCCCTGACCCTGTGGGCGTGGCCTGGCAGTTTGTGGGCGTGGCCTGGGAGTTGTGGGCGTGTCCCCGGGGCTGTGGGCGTGTCCCGGCAGTTGTGGGCGTGTCCCTGACCCTGTGGGCGTGTCCTGGCAGATTGTGGGCGTGTCCTGGCAGTTGTGGGCGTGGCCTCCCGCCCCTCCCCCGCCCCTCCCCCGCCCCTCCCCCCCTCACCTCGCGAGGTCACGCTCGTGTGTTTGCACTCCTGGATGCGGGTGTCCGTGTCGAGGCGGATGGGGACGCGGCCGCTGTGCGCCTTGTTGTCAAAGGTGATCTGGGGGGGATGGAGGGGGAGGGGTCAGGGGAGGGGGCGGGGCCCGGGGCGGGGCCTGAGCGCGGGGCGGGGCGAACGGCGGCCAGAACTGCATTCCAGCGGCCATTTTGAAATGTGGGTGTGGTTGGGGCGGGGCGGGGCGAGCTACGGCCAATCGCTGTCTCCATTTTGAGGTGTGGGCGGGGCCTCATCCAAGGCGGGGCCAACCACAGCCAATTACTGCATTAGCGGCGGCCATTTTGAGGTGTGGGCGGGGCCTGAGGCCAGGGCGGGGCGAGCCGCGACAAATTACTGAATTAGCATCGGCCATTTTGAAGTGGGGGCGGGGCTTCGGGCAGGAGGCGTGGCAAGCTGTGGCCAATTACTGCATTCCAGCGGCCATTTTGAAATGTGGGCGGGGCCTGAGCCGGGGCGTGGCGAGCTGCGGCCAATTACTGCCTCCGCGGTGGCCATTTTGGAGTGTGGGCGGGGCCTCATCAGGAGGCGGGGCGAGCCTTGGCCAATTACTGCCTCCACCGCGGCCATTTTGAGGTGGGCGGAGCCTGAACCCGGGGCGGGGCAAGCTGCGGCCAATCGCTGCCTCCGCGGTCGGCCATTTTGAGCTGTGGGCAGGGTCTGAGGGCAGGGGCGGGGCTTGAGGGCGGGGGCGGGGCCAGGGGGATATTGCAGGGTTTGGGGAGGATCCCAGCGGGATGGGGAGGATTCCCAGGGTTTGAGGAGGATCCCAGCGGGATGGGGAGGATTCCCAGGGTTTGAGGAGGATCCCAGCGGGATGGGGAGGATTCCCCGGGGCTGGGGAGGACTCCCCAGGGCTGGGGAGGAGTCCCCGAGACTGGAGAGGAGCCCGCGGGGGCTAGGGAGGACTCCCCGCGGCCGCCCGCCCTCACCAGCACCCCGAAGGTGTAGCAGTCCGGGATCTCGTTGTTGGCCAGGCTCTGCAGGTTGATGGTCTTCAGCTGGAAGTAGATGGTGACGTTGATCAGCCTGCGGGGGAGGACGGCGGGTGGGGGTGAGGGCGTTGGGGACGCCGGGCTCCCCCTCCTCCCCGCGGGCCGTCCTCCCCACACCCGGTCCTCCCCACCGTCCTCCCTACTGTCCTCCCCTCTCCGTCCTCCCCATCCTTCTCACACACCTTCCCTCCCCGTCCTCCCACGCCGTCTTCTCCGTCCTCCTCGAGACTCCCTGTCCTCCTCTTCCTCCTTCTCCTCCTATCCTCCTCGTCCTCCTCTCTTTCCTCTCCGTCCTCTCCCTCCTCCCCATCCTCCCCACTGTCTTCCCCGTCCTCCCCTCCTTCCTCCCGGTCCTCCACTCCTTCCTCTCCATCCTCCCCATCCTCTCCAATCTCCCCCAGTCTCCGTCCTCCCCCGCTCTCCGTCTTCCCCACTCTCCGTCCTCCCCGTCCTCTCCGTCTTCCCCACTCTCCGTCCTCCCCGACCTCTCCATCCTCCGCCAGTCTCCGTCATCCCCATTCTCCCCTCTTCCTCCCCGTCCTCCCCATCCTCCCCTCCTTCCTCACTGTCCTCCCTCGCTCTCCATCCTCCTCATCCTCTCCCTCCTCCCCATCCTCTCCGTCCTCCCCCCCAGCTTTACTTGTGGAACTTGAGCGTGAGGTTCCTGTAGCTGCGGCTTCCGTCCTCCAGGCCGGGGTCGCGGTCCTCCAGGCCGGGGTCGAGGTCCTCCGGGGGGACGTCGGGGGGGCGGTCCGGGGGCTCCACCTGGATGCAGTCTGGGGGGAGGACGGGGGAGGGGACGGGAGCTGACCATTGAGTCCCCCGACCCCTCAACCCGACCCCTCCCTCCTCCCCCATCCACTCCCTCCCCATCCCCTCCCTCCTCCCCCATCCCCTCCCTCCTCCCCCATCCCCTCTGTCCTCCCCCTGTCCTCTCCCTCCTCCCCCTCCCCTCCCTCCTCCCCCATCCCCTCCCTCCTCCCTGTCTCCTCCCTCCTCCCCTTCCCCTCCCTCCTCCCCGTCGCTCTTCCCTTCCTCCTCCCCATCCCCACCCTCCTCCCCGTCCCCTCTCTCCTACCCCTGTCTCTCCTCCCCTTCCTCCTCCCTCCTCCCCATCCCCACCCTGCTCCCCTGTCCCCCTCTGTCCTCCCCCTGTCCCCTCCTTCCTCCTCATCCCCTCCCTCCTCCCCTGTCCCCTCCATCCTCCCTGTCGCTCCCTCCTCCCCCTCCCCCTCCTCCTGCCCTTCCCTACCTCCTCTCCCTGTCTGTCCTCCCCCGTGTCCCCGTCCCCTCCCGTCCTCCCCTTCCCTGTCCTCCCCGTCCTCCTCTCCTCGTACTCCCCCTCCCCATCCTCATTGTCCTCCCCTCCTCCTCCACCCCTCCTCCTCCCCTCCTCCTTGTTCTCTGTCCTCCCCCTCCCCTCCTTCCCATCCTCCCCTTCCTCCCCGTCCCCCCCTCCTCCTCTCCCCTCCCCGTCCTCCCCCGTCCTCACCCGTCACCACCCCGGGGTCGATGTCGAAGGTGTCGTTGCCCGGGTCCACGTGGCCGCGGCGGAAGTAGCGCTGGCACAGGGCCAGGCCCGAGCCGGGGCCCGCGCGCACGTAGGCGTAGCGGCCCAGCGCCAGCTCCGGGAGCGCCAGGTACTGCGGGGGCGGGGGAGCACGGTGAGCGCCCCGCCTCGGCCCGCTCCCTCCTCCTCCTCCTCCCCTCCTCCTTCTCCTCCTCCTCCTCCTCCTCCTCCTTCTCCTCCTTCTCATCCCTCTCCCTCCTCCTCTTCATCCCTCCTCCTCCCCCTCCTCCTTCTCCTCATCCATCATCCCTCCCCATCCCTCCTCCTCCCTCATCCCTCCCTGTCATCTCTGCCCATCATCTCTCCTCCCGCCTCCACATCCCTCATCCCTCCCCTCATCCCTCCTCATCACTCCCCGTATCGCTCCTCCTCCTCCCTCCTCCCTCCCCTCATCCCTTTCCCTCAACCCTCCTCCTCCTCATCCCTCCCCTCATCCCTCTTCCCTCATCACTCCCCAAATCCCTCCTCCCTCTCCTTGTACCTCCTCCCTCATCCCTCCCCTCATCCACCCCCTCATCCCTCATCTCTCCCCCTCATCTCTTCCCTCATCCCTCATCTCTCCCCCTCCTCCTCTCCCTCCTCATCCCTCCTCCTCCCCCTCCTTCCTCCATCACATCCCTCATCCACCCTCCACATCCTCATCCCTCTCCTCGTCCCTCATCCCTCTTCTCATCCCTCCTCAACCCTCCCCTTCATCCCTCCTCCTCATCCCTCCCCTCATCCCTCCATCACATCCCTCCCCCTATCCCTCCTCCTTCCCCCTATCCCTCCTCCTCATCCCTCATCTCTCCTCCCTCATCCCTCCTTCTCATCCCTCCTCCCTCCTCATCTCTCTCTCTCGTCCCTCAGCCCGCCTCATCCCTCCCCTCATCCCTCCCCTCATCTCTCACCTCGTCCCTCCTCCCTCATCCCTCTCCTCCTCCTCCTCATCCCTCCACCACGTCCCTCCCCCTCATCCCTCCCCATCATCCCTCCCCATCATCCATGTCCCTCATCCCTCCTCCTCATCCCTTTCCTTCTCATCCCTCCTCCCTCATCTCTCCTCATCCCTCCTCCTCATCCCTCCTCCTCCTCTTCCTCCTTCCTCCTCCTCCCTCCTCCTCATCCTATTCCCTCCCTCTTGTCCCTCCTCATCCCTCATCTTTCTCCCTCATCCCCAAGGCCCCGCCCACAACCCCCAGGCCCCGCCCCGCCCTCTCAGGCCCCGCCCACAAAATGGCGGCGCTGCAGAGCCGCGCACTGACAGGCCGCCCCAGACCTCACCCAGGCCCCGCCAGAAAATGGCCGCTGCAGAGCCGCTGCACGCCTCCACCCCAGGCCCGCCCCATCCCAGGCCCCACCCACCAGAAAATGGCGGCGCTGCAAAGCCGTGCGATGATAGGCCGCCCCAGGCCCCAGCCCAAACCCCGCCCAGAAAATGGCGGCGCTGCAGAGCCGCGCACTGACAGGCGGCCCCAGACCTCACCCAGGCCCCCGCCCTGAAAATGGCGGCGCTGCAGAGCCGCTGCACGCTGATAGGCCACCCCAGGCCCCGCCCCATCCCAGGCCCCACCCACCAGAAAATGGTGGCGCTGCAAAGCCGTGCGATGATAGGCCGCCCCAGGCCCCAGCCCAAACCCCGCCCAGAAAATGGCGGCGCAGCAGAGCCGCGCACTGATAGGCCGCCCCAGGCCCCGCCCAGAAAATGGCGGCGCTGCAGAGCCGCTCACCGATAGGCCGCCCCCAGTCCCCGCCCTGAAAATGGCGGAGCAGCAGAGCCGCGCACTGATAGGCCGCCACACACCCCGCCCAGAAAATGGCGACGCTGCAGAGCCGCTCACCGATAGGCCGCCCCAGCCCCGCCCCAGCCCAGGCCCCGCCCACCATAAAATGGCTGCACTGCAGAGCCGCTGCACGCTGATTGGCCACCCCACAGGCCCCGCCCAGAGGAAAATGGCCGCGCTGCGCGCCGATTGGCCGCCCCAGGCCCCGCCCACGCCCCGCCCCCGGCCCCGCCCACCCTGTCCACCGCGAAGAAGATGGCGCGGTAGAGCTGCGCGCGCGTGTAGGCCGCCCCGTCCCCGTCCCCGCCGCCGCCGCCGCCGCCGTCCGCGAAGCCCAGCAGGAAGAGGTGGCGGAAGGCGACGGCGTTCTCCTCCCGGAAGGTCACCGCCAGCTGGTTGCTGAGGCCAAGAGCACGAGCTGCGGGGGGGGGGGGAGGAGGAGGAGGGGAGGGAGGAGGGGAGGGAGGAGGGAGGAGGATGGAGGAGGGGAGGCGGGAGGGGGGAGGATGGGGGAGGACGGAGAGGGGGAGGACGGGGAGGAGGACGGGAGGACGGAGAGGACAGGGAGGAGGAGGAGGAGGGGGAGGACGAGGAGGAGGAGGGAGGAGGGAGGGGGGGAGGGCACGGGGAGGGGACGGGGGAGGAGGGGAGGAGAACGGGAGGGGCGGAGAGGGGGAGGACGAGGAGGAGGGGAGGAGGGGGCGGGAGGGCGGGAGGAGGAGGAGGAGGAGGAGGACGGGAGGACGGGAGGGGGAGGGAGGGAGGAGGAGGAGGAGGGAGGAGGGGAGGAGGAGGGGAGGAGGAGGAGGAGGAGGAGGAGGAGGAGGGGGAGAGGAGGAGGAGGAGAGGGGAGGAGGAGGAGAGGAGGAGGAGGAGGGAGGAGAGGGGGAGGACGGGAGGACGGGAGGAGGGTGAGGAGGGAGGGGAGATAGGACAAAGGGGGAGGACGGAGAGGGGGGAGGACGGGGGAGGGGGGAAGATGGAGGACGTGGAGAGGGGAGGAGGGAGGACGGGGCGGAGGAGGAGGGGGAGGACGGGGAGGAGGAGGAGGGGGAGGACAGGGAGGAGGAGGGAGGAGGGGGAGGACGAGGAGGAGGGGAGGGCGGGGAGGGGGAGGATGGGGAGGAGGAGGGGGAGGACAGGGAGGAGGGGGGAGGAGGAGGACAGGGAGGATGGGGAGGGGAAGGGGGACGACGGGGGGCAGGGGTGGGAGAAGATGGGGAGGGAAGGATGGTGGGGGAGGATGGGGAGGACGGGGCAGGGGGAGGAGGAGGGAAAGGATGGGAAGGGGAGGAGGGGGAGGATGAGGAAAGGGGAGGACGAGGGAAGGAAGGGGGAGGACGGGAAGGGGGAGGATGGGGGACAGGGAGGAGGACGGGGAGACGGGGAGGGAGGTCGGGAAGGAGAGGGAGGACGGAGAGGGGGAGGACGAGGAGGATGGGGAAGGACAGGGAGGACGAGGACAATGGGGGAGGACATGGGGTCCGGGGGAGAGGACAGGGTGTCGGGGAGGACCGGGAGAATGGGGAGGGAGAGGTCAGGGAGGGGGAAGAGGGGGAGAGGGGGAAGAAGAGAAGTCAGTCATCTTGGCTCCGCCCACCGTGGGCGGGGCCTCCCCATCACTGGATAAGGGGTCAGCATCAGGACCACGGGTGGCTGACTCCTCCCCCAGGGGGCGGGAATGCTCCTGGCTCCTCCCCCAGGGGGCGGGGCCTCCTCTCCATCACTGATTCTGACCCTCAGCATCAGGACCACTGGCCTGGGGATGCTCTGGCTCCTCCCCAGGGGGCGGGGCCTCCTCTCCATCACTGATTCTCATCCCCAGCATCAGGACCATAGGCCCCGGGGATGCTCCTGGCTCCTCCCCCAGGGGGCGGGGCTTCCCAGCATCAGGACCACATCTCGGGGATGCTCCTGGCTCCTCCCTCAGGGGCGGGGCCTCATCTCCATCACTGATTCTGACCCTCAGCATCAGGACCACTGGCCCGGGGATGCTCCTGGCTCCTCCCCCAGGGGGCGGGGCCTCCTCTCCATCACTGATCCTCATCCCCAGCATCAGGACCACGGGCCCGGGGATGCTCCTGGCTCCTCCCTCAGGGGTCAGGGATGCTGCTGACTCCTCCCCCAGGGGGCGGGAATGCTCCTGGCTCCTCCCACAGGGGGCGGGGCCTCCTCTCCATCACTGATTCTGGCTCTCAGCATCAGGACCACGGCACGGGGAAGCTCCTGGCTCCTCCCACAGGGGGCGGGGATGCTCCTGGCTCCTCCCACAGGGGCGGGGCCTCATCTCCATCACTGATTCTCATCCCCAGCATCAGGACCACTGGCCTGGGGATGCTCCTGGCTCCTCCCCCAGGGGGCGGGGCCTCCTCTCCATCACTGATTCTCATCCCCAGCATCAGGACCACGGGACCAGGGATGCTCCTGGCTCCTCCCCCAGGGGGTGTGGCCTCCCAACACCCTCCCCCGGGCCCGGGCCGCCCCCGCCCCCACCTGCACGGTGACCACCAGGATCTTGACGACCTGGAGCACCAGCTTGCAGGGCTTCCGAGGAGGGAGGAACTTGTCGCAAAAAGAGCTCATGAAGAAGTAGGAGGCGCAGGCGGAGCGAGGAGGAGGGGCGTGGCGGAGGCGGGCGGGCAGGGGCGCCGGCCTGGCTGCCGAGCCGGGTTCGGGGACAGCAGCCGGAGGGAGGAGGGGGGAGGAGGGGAGGTCGGGAGTTCGAGGTCAGCCTCGGAGGAGGAGGAGGAGGGAGGGAGGAGGGGAGGGAGGGAGGACAGGAGGAGGAGGAGGAGGAGGAGGAGGAGAGGAGGAGGGGGGAGGAGGAGAAGGAGGGGAGGGAGGAGGAGGAGGAGGAGGGGAGGAGGAGGAGGAGGGGGAGGAGGAGGAGGAGGAGAAGAGGAGGAGGAGGAGGAGGAGGAAGGAAAAGGGGAGGAGGAGGAGGAAGAGGAGGAGGAGGAGGGGAGGGGGGAGGACAAGAAGGAGGAGGAGAAGGAGGAGGAGAGAGGGGGAGGAGGGAGGGGAGGAAACCAAGGAGGAGGAGGAGGAGGAGAAACCAACCTAAAGGAGGAGGAGGAGGAGGAGGAGGAAACCAGGGGGAGGAGAAGGAGGAGGAGGAAGAAAGGAGGAGGAGGAGGAGGAGAAGGAGGAGAAGGAGGAGCAGGAGGAGGAAGAGGAGGAGGAGGAGGAGGAAGAGGGGAGGAGGAAAAACCAGGAGGAAAGAGGGAGGAGGAAGGGGGAGGAGGAGGAGGGGGCGCGATGGCGCACGGCCTTGGCTCCTGGTTTCCCGCAGCTCAGAATCCCAGGACTGCCAGGGCCACGGGGAGACCCTGACTCAAACCAACCCAACCCCAAACCAACCCAAACCAACCCCAAACCACAGTACACATCATCCCATGAACTACGTTAACCGCGTTCTATCAACCGTGTTACGTCACGTCGATATCACGTTTTTATACTATGTTGTATCACACTGTGCTGTGCTGTATCATACGTCACGTCCCCTGGTATCACACACATCACGGGACACCAATCACATGCTACCGCAAAGCCGCCCTCTCTCCCTCTCTCTCCATTCTCTCTCTCTTCCTCTCTCTCTCTCCCTCTCCCCTCTCTCTCCCTCCCTCTCTCTCTCTCTCTCTCTCTCTAAATCTCTCTCCCTCTCTCTCCTCTCTCTCTCTCCCTCTCTCTCTCCTCTCTCTCTCCTTCTCTCTCTCTCCCTCTCTCTCTCTCTCTCTCTCTCTCCCTCCCTCCCTCCCCCCCCTCTCTTTCTCTCTCTCCATTCTCTCCTCTCTCTCTCTCTCCCTGTCTCTCTCTCTCTCCCCTCTCTGTCTCTCTCTCCTCTCTCTCTCTCCGCTCTCTCTCTCTCTTTCTTCCCTCTCTCTCTCCCCTCTGGGTCTCTCTCTCTCTCTCTCTCTCTCTCCCAGGACACCCCAATTTCAGGGAAAGTAGAGGTTTCTGGGGTGGTGGGGATGGTGGATGGGGATGAGGATGGGGATGAGGATGGGGATGAGAATGAGGAAGGGGATCAGGATGAGGATGGGATGAGGTTGAGGAAGAGATGAGGATGAGGATGAGGATGAGGGGGAGGATGAGAGATGACGATGGAGATGAGGATGGGGATGAGGATGGGGATGAGGATGGGGATGAGGATGGGGATGAGGATGGGGATGAGGATGAAACATGAGGATGGGGATGGGGATGAGGATGAGATGAGAGATGGAGAGATGAGAATGAGGATGAGGATGAATATGATGAGGATGGGGATGAGGATGGGGATGAGGATGAGGATGGGGATGAGGATGAGGATGGAGATGAGGATGAAGATGAGGATGAGGATGAGAATGGGGATGAGGATGATGAGGATGAATGAGAATGGGGATGAGGATGGGATGAGAATAGGGATGAGGATGGGATGAGGATAAGAATGAGGATGGGGATGAGGATGAGGATGGAGATGAGGATGAAGATGAGGAGAGGATGAGGATGGGGATGAGGATGGGGATGAGGATGGATGAGGATGGGGATGAGAATGGGGGATGAGGATGGGGATGAGAATGGGGATGAGGATGGGAATGAGGATAAGGATGAGGATGGGGATGAGGATGAGGATGGGGATGAGGATGGGGATGAGGATGGGATGAGGATGGGGATAGGATAGGGATGGGGATGAGGGTGGGCAGGAGGAGAGGTAGAGGGGATAAGCACCTGTCAATCACTGGGATAAGAGGCCCCCTCCTCCCCCTCAGCATTCCCTCCCCTCCTTTCTCCTCACCCCCTCCTCCTTCTCCTTCTCCTCCTTCTTCTCCTCCTCCCATTCCTCCTCCCTCTCCTCCTCCCCTCCTCCTCCTCCTCCTCCTCCCCCTCCTCCTCCCTCTCCTCCTCCCCCCCTCCTCCTCCTCCTCCTCCTCCTTCTCCTTGTCCTCCTCCTCCTCCTCCTTCTCCTCCTCCTCCTTCTCCTCCTCCTCCTCCTCCCCCTCCTCCTCCCCTCCTCCTCCCTCTCCTCCTCCTCCTCCTCCTCCTCCTTCTCCTTGTCCTCCTCCTCCTCCTCCTCCTCCTCCTCCTCCCCCCCTCCTCCTCCTCCTCCTCCTCCTCCTCCTCCTCCTCCTCCTCCTCCTCCTCCTCCTCCTCCTCCTCCTCCCTCCCCGTCCTCCTCCTCCTCCTCCCGTCCCCGTCCTCCCCCTCGCTCACCCCCCGCGGTGGCCATGGCGGCTCCCGCTCGCTCCCGGCGGCCGCTTCCGACCCTCCCGCGGCGGCTGACAGGAGCCGCGGTCACGTGAAAGTCTCCCCGCTCACGTGACAGCCCGGGGAAGGGCGAGGAGGCGCTTCCCGGGCACCGCGCACGCGCGGGGTCCGCGGAGAGGCAGCGCGCATGCGCGGGGCCCGCGGCGCGCGTGCGCGGGCCGAGAAAAAGACACCGCGCATGCGCCTTCAGGGCCGGCTTCCGCCCGCACCGAAGCGCCTCTTCCGGACTGCGCATGCGCGGCTTCCGCCCGCGCGCATGCGCGGCTCCCTTGAGCGCTTCTCCGCGGCTGCGCGCATGCGCCGCCTCCCGCAGCGCCTCCAGGCGCCCGCAGTGCGCACGCGCGGCCCCAGCGGCGCGCGCATGCGCCTCGCCAGGTCCCGCTGCCGCCCGCCCGCCGGCCGGAGGCGCCCGCGCGGTCCTAGCGCCGCCGAGTAAGTGGCTCCGCGTGGTCCAGGCGCCTCGGGGACGCACAGACAGGGACAGGAGGACCGCGCCGGGTCCCGGGGGCCCGGATGTGGACCCCAGGGCCCGAGTCTCGAGTGTGGCCCCCCACAATGTCATCCGGGAACTTCTGGGGAGGAGCCTGCAGGGCCCTCAATGCTGGGCGCCTGGATTCGAACCTGGAACCCTCTGGGGAGGAGCATTAAGGCCGGGATTGGAGCCTCCGGGCCGGGATTCGAACCCAGGACACACTGGGGAGGTTCATTCTGGCCGGGATTCGAACCCGGGACCCTCTGGGGAGGAGCCTCTGGGCGGGATTCGAACCCGGGACCCTCTGAGGAGGAGCATTAGGGTTGGGATTCGAACCCAGGACCCTCTGGGTAGGAGCATTAGGGCCGGGATTCGAACCCGTGACCCTCTGGGGAGGAGCATTAGGGCCAGGATTGGAGCCTTCAGGGCGGGATTCGAACCCAGGACCCTCTGGGGAGGAGCCTGGAGCCGGGATTCGAACCTGTGACCCTCTGGGGAGGAGCATTAGGGCCCGGATTGGAGCCTTCAGGTCGGGATTCGAACCCAGGACCCTTTGGGGTCCCCGCCCCCATCCATCAGGCCCGGGAGGGGTCGGGGCGTCCTCCGCCTCCATCCTGGGTCCCACTTCCGGTCCGGGATCAGCATCCTGGGTCCCACTTCCGGTCCGGGATGCCGTTCCTCCTCCGCCTTCAGCATCCTGGGGACCACTTCCGGTCTGGGATCAGCATCCTGGGTCCCACTTCCGGTCCGGGATCAGCATCCTGGGTCCCACTTCCGGTCCGGGATGCCGTTCCTCCTCTGCCTTCAGCATCCTGGGGACCACTTCCGGTCTGGGATCAGCATCCTGGGGACCACTTCCGGTCCGGGATCAGCATCCTGGGTCCCACTTCCGGTCCAGGACGCCCTCCATCCTCCTCCTCCAGCATCCACGGTCCCATTTCCGGTCCGGGAGCAGCATCCTGGTTCCCACTTCCGGTCCTCCCCCCTCCCAGTCCCCCCATATCCGGGCCTCCCCCCCCACAGGGTCGCTCCCCGAGGCCCCAGGAGTGACGGAGAGGGCCGAGCCAAGCCGAGGGTGGCGCGCGGGGCCTGCTGGGAGCTGTAGTCCGCGCGGCCTCTTATTGCCTGGTCCTGGGGCGGCCCGGCCCGGGGAATCCTGGGAGATGTAGTCCGAACTTGTTCTGCGCATGTCCTCCAGCAGCGAGACCGGAAAAGCGTATCGCACGCATGCGCGGTAGCAGAGGGCACCCGGAAGTGCCTTTATTTCCGACATCTGCCTTGTTGGGCGCATGCGCAGCGGCAGGCAGACCCGGAAGCGTGTCCCCGGGCGCCTGCGCACTCGGACCCGGATCACAGGGAGATGGCGTCCGCGCAGGCGCGTTTATTGCGGGGTGGGCGTGGCTCAGGCGAGCGGGCAGGCGCCGGGGGCGGGGCCGGCGGTGCGCGCGCAGCCGAGGGCGGGCCTCGGGGCGAGCGGGACGTCGCTGTGATGCAGGTCCGCGGTGGACCTGGCCGGGCGGAAGAAGCCGGGCGGGGGCGGGCGGAAGTGGTCGCGCTGCTGCGTGGAGAAGCTGCGCCGCGGCCCGAGCGGAGGGTCGAGGTGGCTGCGCTGGCACTGGGGGGGGGGGGGCGGGGAGGGCGTGGGTTCGAGTCCCGGGGCCGGAGGAGGCGGGTTCGAGTCTCCTCCCGGGTCCCGGGTTCGAGTCTCCCCCCAGGTCCCGGGTTCGAGTCTCCTCCCGGGTCCCGGGTTCGAGTCCCCCCAGGGAGGATCCGGGTTCGAGTCCCCCCAGGTCCCGGGTTCGAGTCTCCCCCCAGGTCCCGGGTTCGAGTCTCCTCCCGGGTCCCGGGATCGAGTCCCCCCAGGGAGGATCCGGGTTCGAGTTTCCCCTCCCAGGTCCCGGGTTCGAGTCCCCCCCAGGGAGGATCCGGGTTCGAGTCCCCCCAGGTCCCGGGTTCGAGTCTCCCCCCAAGGAGGATCCGGGTTCGAGTCTCCCCCCCCAGGTCCCGGGTTCGAGTCCCCCCAGGGAGGATCCGGGTTCGAGTCCCCCCAGGGAGGATCCGGGTTCGAGTCTCCCCAGGGAGGATCCGGGTTCGAGTCCCCCAGGGAGGACGGGAAGGAGTCAAGGTCCCGGGTTCGAGTCCCCCAGGGAGGATCCGGGTTCGAGTCTCCCCCAGGCGGGCAGGTCCCTGGGTCCTGGGTTCGAGTCCCGCCAGGGAAGACAGGAAGGAGTCAAGGTCGCGGGTTCGAGTCTCCCCAGAGTGGGGAGGGAGGGAGGGAGGGGGGACGTCCAGGTCCCGGGTTCGAGTCCCGAGCGGGGAGGGAGGAGGTGACCAGGTTGCGGGTTCGAGTCTACCCCTGGGCAGGAAGGAGTCCAGGTCCTGGGTCCCGGGTTCGAGTCCCCCCAGGGACGACGTCCAGGTCCCGGGTTCGAGTCCCCCAGGTCCCAGGTTCGAGTCTCCCCGGGTCCCGGGTTCGAGTCTCTCCCCGGGGAGCAGGAAGGTCTCCAATTCCTGGGTCGCGGGTTCGAGTCTCCCCAGGGAGGGCGGGGAGGGAGGACGTCCAGGTCCCCCAAGGTCGCGGGGAAGGAGTCTCCCCGGGAAGGCAGGGTCAGTCAAGGTCCCGGGTTCGAGCCTCCCCCCCAGGTCCCGGGAGGAGGAGAGTCCCCACAGGAGGATCCGGGTTCGGTCTCCCCGGGAATGAGAACGTCCGGTCCTGGGTCCTGGGTTCGAGTCCCCCGGGAAGACGGGAAGGAGTCAAGGTCCCGGGTTCGAGCCTCCCCAGGGAGGCGGGAGGAGGAGCCAAGGGGGCCCCGGTCGCGGGTTCCCCCTCCCGGGAATGAGAACGTCCGGGTCCTGGGTCCTGGGTTCGAGTCTCCCCCGGGGAAGGCAGGAAGGAGTCAAGGTCCCGGGTTCGAGCCTCCCGGGAGGAGGTTCGGGAGGAGGACTCCCGGGCCCGGGTCGGGTTCGAGCCTCCCGGGAGGCAGGCGGGAGGAGGACTCCAATCGGGGGGCCGGTCGGGTTCGAGCCTCCCGGGGGAGGGCGGGAGGAGGACTCCGTCGGGGACCCCGGGTCGCGGGTTCGAGCCTCCCCCCGGGGAGGACGGGGAGGGAGCACGTCCGGGTCCCGGGTCGCGGGTTCGAGTCTCCCCCCGGGGAAGGCAGGAAGCAGTCAAGGTCCCGGGTTCGAGTCTCCCCAGGGAGGACGGGGCGGGAGGACATGCAGGTCCTGGGTTCGAGTCTCCCCCCCCGGGAAACGGGGCAGGAAGGTCCCCGGGTCCCGGGTTCGAGTCTCCCCCCGGGCGGGAATCCAGGTCCCCGGGTCCCTGGTCCCGGGTTCGAGTCTCCCCAGGGAGGACGTCAAGGTCGCGGGTTTGAGTCTCCCCAGGGAGGGGGGAGGGAGGACGTCCAGGTCCCTGGGTCCCGGGTTCGAGTCTTCCGTCGGGGAGGACGGGAAGGAGTCAAGGTCTCGGGTTCGAGTCCCCCCAGGTCCTGGGTTCGAGTCTCCGCCCCCCGGGAAACGGGGCAGGAAGGTCCCCGGGTCCCGGGTTCGAGTCTCCCCAGGGAAGACGGGGAGGAGTCGGGGTCCGGGGTTCGAGTCTTCCCCCAGGGAGGACGGGGAGGGAGCACGTCCGGGTCCTGGGTCCTGGGTTCGAGTCTCCCCCGGGGAAGGCAGGAAGCAGTCAAGGTCCCCAGGGCCTCCCGGGAGGACGGGGCGGAGGGGACTCCGTCGGGGCCCCGGTTGAGTCCTCCCAGGGGAGGGGGGCGGGAGGAGGACTCCAGGGGACCCGGTCGCGGGTTCGAGCCTCCCCCCGGGGAGGACGGGGCGGGAGGACGCCGTCGGGGGCCTCGGGTCCTGGGTTCGAGCCTCCCGGGGGAGGACGGGCGGGGGCGAGGTCAAGGGTCCCGGTCGGGTTCGAGTCTCCCCGGGAAGGCAGGGCAGTCAGGTCCCGGGTTCCGTCTCCCCAGGGAGGGCCCGGGAGGGCGTGCAGGTCCTGGGTTCGAGCCTCCCCCCCCGGGACGGGCAGGGGGGAGGGAGGGTTGAGTCTCCCAGGTCCCAGGTCCCGGGTCCTGGGTTCGAGTCTCCCCCGGGGAAGGCAGGAAGGAGTCAAGGTCCCGGGTTCGAGCCTCCCCCCGGGGAGGACGGGGCGGGAGGAGGACATGCAGGTCCGGGTCGGGGTTCGAGTCTCCCGGGAAGGGTGAAGGGTCCCGGTCCTGGGTTCGAGCCTCCCGGGAGGGCAGGCGGGAGGAGGACTCCGTCGGGGGCCCCGGGTCGCGGGTTCGAGCCTCCCCCCGGGGAGGACGGGGCGTGAGGAGGACTCCGTCGGGGGCCCCGGGTCGCGGGTTCGAGCCTCCCCCCGGGGAGGACGGGGAGGGAGCACGTCCGGGTCCCGGGTCCTGGGTTGGACTCCCGGGAAGGCAGGAAGGAGTCAAGGTCCCGGGTTCGAGCCTCCCCCCGGGGAGGACGGGGCGGGAGGAGGACCCCGTCGGGGGCCCCGGGTCGCGGGTTCGAGCCTCCCCGGGAGGGGGCGGGGCGGAGAACTCCGTCGGGGGCCCCGGGTCGCGGGTTCGAGCCTCCCCCCGGGGAGGACGGGGCGGGAGGACTCCGTTGGGGGCCCCGGGTCGCAGGTTCGAGTCTCCCCCGGGGAAGGCAGGAAGGAGTCAAGGTCCCGGGTTCGAGCCTCCCCGCGGGGAGGACGGGGCGGGAGGAGGACTCTGTCGGGTCCCCGGGTCGCGGGTTCGAGCCTCCCCCCGGGGAGGACGGGGCGGGAGGAGGACGCCGTCGGGGGCCCCGGGTCGCGGGTTCGAGCCTCCCCCCGGGGAGGACGGGGCGGGAGGAGGACTCCGTCGGGGGCCCCGGGTCCCGGGTTCGAGCCTCACCCGGTCCCGCATCTCCTCGGTGACGGCGGCGCGGACCAGCCCGTGCGGCTGCACCATCTTCCGGTTGGTGGTGAGCAGGTCCCGCTCTGGGGGGGTCACGGGGGGGTCACGGGGGGTCACGGGGTCAGGGGTCAGGGTTCGAGCCCCCCCGTCCCCCCCCCGCGAGGACGACCCTGAGTCTCCACAATAAAAAGGATCTAATGCAACCGCGAGTCCCTGAATGAATGAAGGAGTGAAGGAGTGAAGGGATGAGGGGGATCTGGGGAGGGGCCTGGGGGCGGGGTCTGAGGCCCGGGGGCGGGGCCTGACCTTCTGGGGGCGGAGCCAGTCCTCCGAGGGGCGGGGCCCGGCTCCTGGGGGCGTGTCTAGCTCCTAGGGGCGGAGTCTGAGGCCCAGGGGCGGAGCCTGTCCTCCTAGGGGCGGGGTCTGGCCCAGGGGCGTGGCCTAACGCCTGGGGGTGGAGCCTGGCTCCTGGGGGCGTGGCTTAGCCTCCCAGGGGCGGAGACTGAGGCCTCGGGGCGTGTCCAGCTCCCGGGGGCGGGGTCTGTGCGCCCAGGGGCGGAGTCTGAGGCCCATGGGCGGGGTCTGACCTTCTGGGGGCGGAGCCTGTCATCCGAGGGGCGGGGTCTGGCTCCTAGGGGCGGAGTCTGAGGCCCAAGGGCGGGCCTGATGCCCTGGGGCGGGGCCTCAGGCCTGCTAGAGGCGGGCCTGAGGGACAAGGGCGGAGTCTGTGGCCCAGGGGCGTGGCCTAACGCCTATGGGTGGATCCTGACTCCTGGGGGCGTGGCTTGACCTCCCAGGGGCGGGGCCTAAGGCCTGCGGGGCGTGTCTAGCTCCTAGGGGCGGGGCATGATGCGCAGGGGCGTGTCTAGCTCCTAGGGGTGGAGCCTGACTCCTGGGGGCGTGGCTTGACCTCCCAGGGTCGGGGCCTAAGGCCTACGGGGCGTGTCTAGCTCCTGGGGGCGGGGCCTGAGGCCAGGAGGGCGTGGTCTAGCTCCCGGGGGCGGAGACTGATGTCTA
>JAEOAE010001147.1:165000-172500 GCA_036365155.1 Meriones psammophilus | reverse complement strand
CATCATCACCATCATCAGGGTGTCATCACCATCACCATCATCATCATCATGTGTATCATCATCATCACCATCATCATCATGATCATCATCACCATCATGAGGTCATCATCATCACCATGATCACCATCATCATCATAAATGAGGGTGAGTGTGTCACCATCATGTGTCATCATGAGTGTCATCAATGAGGGTGACCATCATCATGACCATCATCACCATCATCATCATCAATGAGGGTGAGTGTGTAAGTCATCAGTGTGTAAATGAGGTGAGTGTCATCACCAGTGTCATCAATGAGGGTGAGTGTCATCATCATGAGTGTGTACCATCATCACCAATGATCATGTGTAAATGAGGTGAGTGTGTCACCATCATGTGAGTGACCATCATCAATCATCATGTGTAAATGAGGGTGAGTGTGTCATGAGTGTGTGAGTGAGTGTGTAAATGAGTGTGTAAATGAGGATGATGTGTCATGTGTGATGAGTGTGTAAATCACCATCATCACCATCATCACCATCATCCATCATCACCATGACTGTGTAAATCATCATCATCATCACCATCATCACCAAATGATCATCATGTACCATCATCATCATCACTGTGTGATCATCCATCAATCATCATCATAAATGAGGGTGAGTGTGAGTAAATGAGGTGTGTCATCATCATCATGACCATCACCATCATCATCATCATCATCATCATCATCATCATCTGTCAGTGTCATCATGTGTATCATGATCAACATCATCATAAATGAGGGTCATCATCACCGTGACTGTGTGTGAGGACCTTGACCCCTGCTGACCCCAGATGAAATGAGTGTGTGAATGAGGGTGACCCCCGTGTGTCCCCGAGGTGTGAGTGTGTGACCGTGAGTGAACCCGAGTGTGAACTGAGTGTGTAAATGACAGGAAGGACCGTGAAGTGTCCCCCCCTCTGACCCCTGTGAGTGTGTGAGTGTGAGTGTGTAAGTGAGTGTGTAAATGAGTGTGTAATCATCAGGGTGACCGGATTCAAACCCAGGACCTTGTGTTTTAACATCAGGAAGGACCAGTAAATGGGTGTCTGAGGGTGACCCCGCCCCCCAGTGACCTGAGTGACCCCCGTGACCCCGTGAGTGTGAGTGTCCCCGTAAGTGATGTGTAAATGTGTGTGAGTGTGTAAGTGAGGTGTGTGTGAGTGTGACAGACAGTGAGGACCGTGTGAGTGTGTAAATGACCCCTGACCCGCCCCCCGTGACCTCCCGTGACCCCCGTGACCCCGTGTAAATGAGGGTGTAAATGAGGGTGTGTCCATCATCATCATAAATGAGGGTGACTAAAGGGACCTGTGAGTGTGCAGGAAGGTGTGTGAGTGTGTGAGTGTGTGTGACCCCCTGACCCCGTGAGTGTGACCCTGTGTGACCCCTCGTGAACCCTGTAAATGAGGGTGACCCCGCCGTGTGTAAATCCCGGTGAGTGTGTGATCATGAGTGTGTACCGTGGATGTGTAAAGGACCTGTGTAAATGAACATGAGTGTGGAAATGGAAGGGTGTGTGAGTGTGTAAGTGACCTGTGCGTGTGAGTGTGAGGAGTGTGAGTGTGTGAGTGTGTGAAAACATGTGAATGTGAGAAGATGAGTGTGTGGTCGTGTCCAGGTGAGTGGGTGTGAGTGTGTAGTTGCCCTGTGAGTGTGTGTGACTGAGTGTTGTCGAGGTGTGGACCAGGGTGAGTGTGTGGGGTAAATGAGGGTGAGTGTGTGAGTGTGTAAATGAGTGTGTAAATGAGGGTGAGTGTGTAAGAGTGTGTGAGTGAGTGTGTGTAAATGAGTGTGTAAATGAGGGTGAGTGTGAGTAAATGAGGGTGAGTGAGTGTGAGTGTGAGTGTGTAAGTGAGTGTGCGTGTGAGTGTAGGAGTGTGAGTGTGTGAGTGAGTGTGTAAGAGAGTGTGAGTGTGTAAATGTGTAGTGTGTGTGAGTGTGTGTAGAGTGTGAGTGTGAGAGTGTGTAAATGAGTGTGAGTGTGTAAATGAGTGTGAATGTGTGAGTGAGTGAGTGTGAGTGTGAGTGTGTAGTGTGTGAGTGTGAGTGTGTAAGTGTAAGTGTATGTAAATGAGTGTGAAATGTGTGTGAGTGTAAGTGAGTGAGTGAGTGTGTGTGAGTGTGTGAGTGTGTAAATGAGTTTGTGTGTAAAACATGTGAGTGTGTGTGTAAGTGTGAGTGAGTGTGTGTGAGTGAGTGAGGTGTGAGTGTGTGAGTGTGTAAATGAGTGTGAGTGTGTAAATGAGTGTGTGT
The DNA here is from genome assembly GCA_036365155.1 of Meriones psammophilus. Lineage (NCBI taxonomy): Eukaryota > Metazoa > Chordata > Mammalia > Rodentia > Muridae > Meriones > Meriones psammophilus. The sequence goes on along the minus strand of JAEOAE010001147.1, from coordinate 170,219 downwards.
GTGTGTGAGTGTGTGTGAGTGTGAAAATGTGTGTGTGAGTGTGACATGGTGTGTGTGTATGAGTGTGAGTGAGTGTGTGTGAGAGTGTGAGTGTGATTGAGTGTGAGAGTGTGTGAGTCAGTGTGTGAGTGTGTGAGTGTGTAAATGAGTGTGAAATGAGGGTGTAAATGAGGGTGAAATGTGTGTGAGTGTGAGTGAATGAGGGTGTGTGTGTGAAAACATGTGAGTGTGTAAATGTGTGTGTGTGTGTGTGTGTGAGTGTGTGTGTGTGTGAGTGTGTAAATGTGTGTGACTGTGTGTGTGTAAATGTGTGTGAGTGTGAGCACACGAGAGTGTGAGTGTGTGTGAGTGTGTGAGTGTGAGTGTGAGCAAATGAGTGTGAGTGTGTGTGAGTGTGAGTGTGTGAGTGAGTGTGTGTGTAAATGAGGGTGTGTGTGTGTGTGTGAGTGTGAGCAGTGAGTGTGTGTAAAAGAGAGTGTGAGTGTGAGTGTGTGTGTGTAAATGAGTGTGTAAATGAGTGGGAGTGAGTACACGAGAGTGTTAGTGTGTAAATGAGTGTGAGTGTGTGTGTGAGTGTGTAAATGAGTGTAAATGTGAGTGTGTGTGAGTGTGTGTGTAAATGTGTGTAAGTGTGTGTGTGAGTGTGAGCACATGCGTGAGTGTGTAAGAGAGTGTGAGTGTGAGTGTGACATGGTGAGTGTGTGTGTGTAAAACATGAGTGAGTGTGAGTGTGTGTGTGATTGTGTGTGAAAACATGTGAGTGTGTAAATGTGTGTGAGTGTGTGTGTGAGTGTAAATGTGTAAGTGTGTGAGTGTGAGCACACGCGTGTGTAAATGTGTGTGAGTGTGTGTGTGTGTGTGTGTGAGTGTGACACGGTGAGTGTGAGTGTGTAAATGAGTGAGTGTGAGTGTGTGTGAGTGTGTGAGTGTGAGTGTGTGTGTAAGAGTGTGTGTGTGTGAGTGTGTAAAATGTGTGTGTAAGTGTGAATGAGTGAGTGTGAGCACACACTTGTGAGTGTGTGTCAGTGTCTGTGAGTGTGTGTGTTTCATGTCTTTCATGTGCGTCATGTGTGTGTCGTGCATGTTTCGTGTGTCATGTGTGTAAATGTGTGTGTGTGTGATTGTGTAAAATGTGTGTGTGTGTGAGTGAAAGTGTGAGTGTGTGTGAAAACATGTGAGTGTGTGTGTGTGTGTGTGTGAGTGTGACAAATGTGTGTGTAAATGTGTGTGTAAATGTGTGAGTGTTAGTGTGAGTGTGTAAACATGTGTGTGTGAGTGTGTGTGTAAATGTGTGTGAGTGAGTGTGTAAATGTGTGTGTAAGTGTGAGTGTGAGAGTGTGAGTGACACGTGTGTGTGTGTGAGTGTGAATGTGTGTGAGTGTGTGTGTGTGTACATGCATGTGAGTGTGTAAAATGTGTGTGTGTGTGTGTGAGCAACATGTGCGTGAGTGTGTAAGAGAGTGTAGTGTGAGTGTGTGTGAGTGTGTAAATGAGTGTGAGTGTGCGTGCAAGTGTGAGTGTGCAAGTGTGTGAAAACATGTGAGTGTGTAAATGAGTGTGTGTAAGTGTGTGTGTGACTGCGACACGGAGTGTGTGAGTGTGTGTGAGTGTGAGTGAGTGTGTGAGTGTGTCAGTGTCGTGTCGTGTGTGTCTTGTGTGTGTGTGTGTGTGTGTGTGAGTGTGTGTTTCATGTGTTTCATGTGTAAGATGTGTGAGTGTGTGTGTTTCGTGAGTGTGTGTGTGGTGAGTGTGAGTGTGTTGTGTGTGTGAGTGTGTAAATTGTGTGTCAGTGTCGTGTGTGTCGTGTGTGTGTTGTGTTTCATGTCTTTCATGTGTGTCCTGTGTGTCGTGTGTGTCATGTGTCGTGTGTGTCCTGTGTGTGAGTGTGTGTGTCCTGTGTGTGTCTGTGTCCGTGTCCTGTGTCCTGTGTGTGTGAGTGTGAGTGTGTGAGTGTGTGTCCTGTGAGTGTCGTGTGAGTCCTGTGTGTGTCCTGTGTGTGTAATTGTGTGTGTGTCCTGTGTCCTCGTGTGTCATGCGTGTGTCCCGTGTGTCGTGAGTCCTGTGTGTGTCCTGTGTGTGTCGTGTGTGTGTCCTGTGTCCTCGTGTGTCATGCGTGTATAAATGAGTGTGTCCCATGTGTCGTGTGTCCTGTGTGTGTCCTGTGTGTGTGTGTCCTGTGTGTGTCCCATGTGTGTGTCCTGTGTGTGTGTCCATGTGTGTGTCCTGTGTGTGTGTGTGTGTGTGTGTCCTGTGTGTGTGTGTGTGTGTGTGTCCTGTGTGTGTCCCATGTGTCATGTGTCCTGTGTGTGTCCTGTGTGTGTCCTGTGAGTGTGAGTGTGTGTCCTGTGTGTCCTGTGTCCCGTGTGTGTCCTGTGTGTGTCCCATGTGTGTGTCCTGTGTGTGTCGTGTGACCCATGTGTGTCCTGTGTGTCCCATGTGTCGTGTGTCGTGCATGTTTCGTGTGTCGTGTGTCACGTGTTTGTCTTGTGTGTCGTGAGTTGTGTCATGTGTGTGTCTTGTGTGTCAGTGTCGTGTGTGTCGTGTGTGTGTGTTGTGTTTCATGTCTTTCATGTGTGTCCTGTGTCCCGCGTGTGTCCTGTGTGTCGTGTCCTGTGTCATGTCATGTGTCGTGTGCCATGTGTGTGTCCCGTGTGTGTGTCCTGTGTGTGTCCCGTGTGTGTGTCCCGTGTGTGTCCCATGTGTTGTGTGTCCCGTGTGTGTCCTATGTGTGTCCTGTGTGTGTCCCGTGTGTGTCCCATGTGTTGTGTGTCCCGTGTGTGTCCTATGTGTGTCCTGTGTGTGTCCGTGTGTCCTGTGTGTCCTGTGTGTCCCCATGTGTGTGTCCTGTGTGTGTGTCCTGTGTGTCCGTGTGTCCCATGTGTGTGTCCCGTGTGTGTCCTGTGTGTGTCCCGTGTGTGTCCCATGTGTCGTGTGTCCCGTGTGTGTCCTGTGTGTGTCCCGTGTGTGTCCCATGTGTCGTGTGTCCTGCGTGTGTCCTGTGTGTGTCCCATGTGTGTGTCCCGTGTGTGTCCCATGTGTCGTGTGTCCCGTGTGTGTCCCATGTGTCGTGTGTCCTGTGTGTGTCCCGTGTGTCGTGTGTCCCGTGTGTGTCATGCGTGTGTCCCGTGTGTGTCCCGTGTGTGTGTCCTGTGTCCTGCGTGTGTCATGCGTGCGCACGCGTGTGCCCGCGCTCACCGGCCGCGGCGGCCCCGTAGCTCTCCCTCATGCTGCTCCGCGCGTGGAAGCGTCCGTCCCCGCGGGCCACGCTCACGCGCGTGATGGCGGCCGCCGCGCGCGCCTTGTCATAGCTGCGGGGACACACGGGCGGGACGCGGGGACACGGGGGACATGTAAGGACACACGGGGACACACGAGTGTGACATAGGGACACGGGGACATGGGGACATGGGAGACACGGGGACACGGAGACATGTAAGAACACAGAGGGACACGGGGACACAAGTGTGACACGGGGACACGGGGGGACACGGGGGGACACGGGGACATGTAAGGACACACGGGGACACACGAGTGTGACACAGGGACACGGGGGACATGTAAGAACACGGGGGACACAGGGGGACACGAGTGTGACACGGGGGACACGGGAGGCATGTAAGGACACGGGGACACACGAGCGGGACATGGGGACACGGGGGGACACGGGAGACATGTAAGAACACAGGGGACACGGGGGACACAAGTGTGACACGGGGACATGGGGGGGACACGGGGGGACACGGGGACATGTAAGGACACGGGGACACACGAGTGTGACATAGGGACACGGGGACATGGGGACACGGGAGACATGTAAGGACACGGGGACACGGGGACATGAGTGTGACACACGAGTGTGACACGGGGGGACACGGGGGGACACGGGGGACACACGGGGACACGGGGGACACGGGGGGACACGGGGGGACACGAGTGTGACACGGGGGTCACGGGGGACACGGGGACACGAGGGACGGGGGGACACGGGGACACGGGGGACACGGGGACACGGGGACACGGGGGACACGGGGGACACGGGGGACACGGGGACACGGGGGACACGGGGGACACGGGGGACACGGGGACACGGGGACACGGGGGACACGACGGGGACACGGGGGACACGGGTGACACGGGGGGACACGAGTGTGACACGGGGGGACACGGGGGACACGGGGGGGACACGGGGACACGGGGACACGGGGGACACGGGGACACGGGGGACACGGGGACACGGGGACACGGGGGACACGGGGACACGGGGACACGGGGGGACACGGGGGACACGGGGGACACGGGGGACACGGGGGACACGGGGGGGACACGAGGTGACACGGGGACACGGGGACACGGGGACACACGGGGACACGGGGGACACGGGGTGTGACACGGGGACACGGGGACACGGGGACACGGGGGACACGGGGGGTGACACGGGGGACACGAGGTGTGACACAGGGGACACGGGGACACGACGGGGGGACACGGGGGACACGGGGACACGGGGACACGGGGACACGGGGGACACGGGGAGGGGGACACGGGGGACACGGGGGACACGGGGGGACACGGGGGACACGGGGACACGGGGGGACACGGGGACACGGGGACACGGGGGACACGGGGACACGAGGGGACACGGGGGACACGGGGGACACGGGGGGGGGACACGGGGACACGGGGGACACGGGGACACGGGGGACACGGGGGGGGGGGACGGGGACACGGGGGACACGGGGGGACACGAGTGTGACACGGGGGACACGGGGGGACACGAGTGTGACACGGGGGACACGGGGGGACACGAGTGTGACACGGGGGACACGGGGGGACACGGGGACACGGGGGACACGGGGACACGGACATGCGGGGACATGAAAAGGGGGACAGACCAGCGCGCAACACTCACACATGCGCGCACACACACAGACACACATGCACACGCTTACACACTAGTACATGTGCACACACAGTTATAGGCTCACACAGGCACAGACACACACATGCACACACACACTTACACGCTCACACACGCACACACACACTCACACACTCGCACATGCACAGACACACTTTTACACACCCGCACATGCACACACACACTTTGCACACTCGCACATGCACATGCACACACACTTACACACTCGCACACACACACACACACACACTTACACACACACTGCACACACACACACACACACTTACACACTCGCACATGC
>JAEOAE010001147.1:160000-162500 GCA_036365155.1 Meriones psammophilus | reverse complement strand
TGCACACTGTACACACATGCACACACACACATGCTCACACACATGCTCACGCACATGCACACACACACACATGTACACTGACACATGCTCACACTTACACACATGCTCACACTACACACATGCTCACACACACACACACACTCACACATGCTACGCACACACACACTTACACATGCTCACGCACACACACATGCACACACTTACACACATGCTCACACGACACACATGCTCACACACACACACACACACACACTACACATGCTCACACTTACACACATGTACACTGACACACATGCTCACACTTACACACATGCTCACACTTACACACATGCTCACACTTACACACATGCTCACACTTACACACATGTACACTGACACACACACATACACACTTGCACACACGCATACACATGCACTTACACACATGCACACATGCTCACACACATTTGCACACTCGCATGCATGCACACACACACATACACACTCGCACATGCACGCATACACACACATTTGCACACTCGCACATGCACACACACACACACACATGCACACACACATTTGCACACACATGCACAGACACACACTTTTACACACCCATGCACATGCACACACACACACTACACACCCACATGCTCACATGCACACACACATTTACACACACATGCACACACACACTCGCACATGCACACACACATTTACACACTCGCACATGCACACACACATTTACACACTCGCACATGCACACACACACTTACACACTCGCACATGAACACACTTTTACACACTCGCACATGCACACACACACTTACACACCCACACATGCACACACACACTTACACACCCGTGGATACACACAGACACCCAGGCACAAACCAACACACACACAGTCACACCCACATGTGCACACAGTCTCCGACATGAACATACCCACGTGCTCACACTCACACACACGCACACGTTAACACACACGTACTCACACACTCACGCACAGTCGCTCACACTTACACGCATGTACACACACGCATACAGTCCATTCGCGATTACATACAATTACATACGTGCAAACACATGCTCACGCTTACACACATGCTCACACTTACACACATGCTCACGCTTACACACATGCGTACACTGACACACATGCTCACGCTTACACACGTGCTCACACTTACACATGTGCTCACGCTTACACACATGTACACAGACACACATGCTCACGCTTATACACATGCTCACGCTTACACACGTGCTCACGCTTACACACATGCTCACACTTACACACATGTACACTGACACACATGCTCACGCTTACACACATGTACACTTACACACATGCTCACACTTACACACATGATCACGCTTACACACATGTACACTGACACACATGCTCACAGTTACACACATGCTCACACTTACACACATGATCACGCTTTACACACATGTACACTGACACACATGCTCACACTGCTACACACATGCTCACGCTTACACACATGTACACTGACACACATGCTCACGCTTACACACATGTACACTGACACACATGCTCACGCTTACACATGTACACTGACATACATGTACACTGACACACATGCTCACGCATGCTCACACACATGCTCACGCTTACACACATGCTCACGCTTACACACATGTACACTGACACACATGCTCACACTGACACACATGCTCACGCTGTACACACATGCTCACACTTACACACATGCTCACACTTACACACACGCTCACACGCTTACACACATGCTCACGCTGACACACACATGTACACTGACACACATGCTCACGCTACACACATGTACACTGACACACATGTGCACTGACACACATGCTCACGCTTACACACATGCTCACGCTTACACACACGTACACTGACACACATGCTCATGCTTACACACATGTACACTGACACACGTGCTCACGCTTACACACATGCTCACGCTTACACACATGTACACTGACACACGTGTACACCTTCACACACATTTGCCACACACACACGTGTGCAGATTCACACTCACGCTCACACGTGCACACACATGTGCACACAGACACACAGACACACACACGCGCACGCATCAAAACTTACACACGCACAGGCGTGTACTCCCTCGCACACACATGCACACATGTACTCTTGCACACACAATGCACGCTGACACGTGTGCACACACGCAGCCTCACACATGCACACGCGCACACGCACACGCATACACGCATCGCACTCATGCACACACACAAACACACCCTCACGCGTGCACACATGTACTTGAACGCATCCACTTGCACACTTGTGCACACACGCATACACACACTCACATACAGATACACACACACTCGCACACACACACGTCACTCACACTCACACTCACAGACACATACATGCACAAATGGACACACACGTACACATATGTGCACACACGCACTCCCACTCCCACCCAGACACTTGTGCAAACCCACTTACACACTTACACACACTCACACA
>JAEOAE010001147.1:112500-155000 GCA_036365155.1 Meriones psammophilus | reverse complement strand
CACACTCACCCCGCTCACACTCACACTCACTCACCCCTCACCCCTTGCACACTCACACTCACCCCCTTGCACACTCACACTCACCCCTTGCACACTCACACCCACACTCACCCCCTTGCACACTCACACTCGCCCCCTTGCACACACACACTCACCCCCCCTTGCACACTCACTCACACTCGCACTCACACTCACCCCCTTGCACACTCGCCCGCTCACACTCACCCGGCGGGACAGGCGCGCGGCCGCCCCCGCGCGGCCCTGGAACTGCTGTCGGTAGGTGGAGACGACGGGAGCCTCGAACCCCCAAGTCAGACGACGGGTGCCCCAAGTCACGCCCTGGAGGAGGGAGGGGGGGAGGGGGAGGAGGGGGAGGAGGGGGAGGAGGGAGAGAGGAGGGGGGAGGGGGACATGGGGGGAGGAGGGGGGAGGGGAGGGGACAAGGGAGGAGGGAGGGGGAGGGGGAGGAGGGGAGGAGGGAGGAGGAGGAGGGGAGGGAGGGGGGAGGAGGGAGGAGGGGGAGGGGGGGGGAGGAGGGAGGGAGGAGAAGAGGAGGGGAGGAGGAGGGGAGGGGGAGGAGGAGGAGGAGGGGGAGGAGGAGGAGGAGGAGGGAGGAGGAGGGGGAGGAGGGAGAGGAGGAGGAGGAGAAGGAGGAGGAGGAGGAGAGGAGGAGGAGGAGGAGAAGGAGGAGGAGGAGGAGGAGGAGGAGGAGGAGGGGAGGAGGAGGAGGAGGAGGAGGAGGAGGGGGGAGGAGGGGAGGGAGGGGAGGAGGAGGAGGAGGAGGGGAGGAGGGAGGAGGAGGAGAGGAGGAGGAGGAGGAGGAGGAGGAGGAGGAGGAGGAGAGGAGGGGAGGAGGGAGAAGGAGGAGGGAGGAGGAGGAGAAGGAGGAGGAGGAGGAGGAGGGGGAGAAGGAGGAGGAGGAGAAGGAGGAGGAGGAGAAGGAGGAGGAGGAGGAGGAGGGGAGAAGAGGAGGGAGGAGGAGGAGGGGGGAGGAGGAGGAGGGAGGGAGGAGGAGGAAGAGGAGGAGGAGGGGGAGGGAGGAGGAGGAGGAGGAGGAGGAGGAGGAGGGAGGAGGGAGGAGGAGGAGGAGGAGGGAGGAGGAGGGGGGAGGGGGGGAGGAGGAGGAGGAGGGGAGGAGGGGAGGAGGAGGAGAAGAAGGAGGGGAGGAGGGAGGAGGAGGAGGGAGGAGGGGGAGGAGGAGGAGGAGGAGGAGGAGGAGGAGAGGAGGGGGGGGAGGAGGAGGAGGAGGAGGAGGGAGGAGGGAGGAGGAGGGAGGAGGGAGGAGGAGGGAGGAGGAGGAGGGGAGGGAGGAGGGGGAGGAAGAGAAGGAGGAGGAGGAGGAGCATGGGGAGGAGGAGTCCAGGTCAGCGTGTGACGCCCACATGTGGGAGGAGGGGGGAGCACAGGGAGGGTGGGGAGGAGGGAGTAGTAGGATGGGGAGGACTCCAGGTGAGCATGGGGGGAGGGTGAGATGGAGGGAGGAGCATGGGGAGTAGAAGGAGAGGAGGAGGAGGAGGATGAGGAGGAGGGAGAACAGGGAGGAGGAGAAGGAGGAGGAGGAGGATGGGGATGAGGAAAGAGGAGGACGGAGAGGAGGACAGGGAGGACAGGGATGGGGAGGAGGACCCTCCCCCGAGCCGGAGAGGGAGGAGAAGAGGTGCGCGAAGGCGGAGGGAGGCGGGGGAGGGGCGGCGTGGTCGGGGTAGTGCTCCCGGTAGGAGGTGCTCCCGGCGGGGCGGAGCCGGGGGTCGCCCCGGGGGACGGAGTCGGAGTCCCGGGCGGAGAGGAGGACGGCGGCGGCGCGGGGGGCGGGCGGGGGCGGGGCCAGGCGTAGTCGGCGCGGGCCGTGGGCAGCGCCGGGGGAGGAGGAGCGGGCTCACGGGGGAGCACCCGCGACCCCGCGGGAGCACCGCGCCGGGCGGGAGCACCGGCGGGAGGAGCCGGGAGCCCCCCCAAGGAGGCCCGGAGGAGGAGCGAAGGAGGGGGACCCGACGCCCCAGCGAAGGAGGAGTGCGGCTCCCAGCCGAGCACCGGGGGGAGGGCGGAGGAGGCGGGAGGACTCGGCGCGGAGGAGGAGAGGAGGAGGAGGAGGGGCCCGGTCCGCGGGGGCGGAGCCCCGCCCGGGAGGGGAGAAGGAGCCCCGACGCCGGCTCAGACGCTGAGAAGGAGGAGCCCCAGCGAAGTGGAGGAGGAGAGGCCGCGGGGGAGGGCATGGCGGGAGCACGGAGGGAGCACGGAGGGAGCACGGAGGGAGCACGGGGAGCGGCGTGGACTCGTCTGCGGGGGGGGGGGGAGGAGGGGGGGAGAGGGACGGTCCGTCACGAGGCGCCGGCTGTGTGCCCGGGAGCCATTATTTGGCGCCTGCTGTATACCTCAAGGAGCGTGTGCGAGAAGGAGCGTGTGTGAAGTGTTAGGAGGAGGTCCGGGCCCTGACGTGGCGCCGGCTGTATACCCGGGTGGGGGCCGCTGTTATGTGGCGCCTGCTGTATACAGTGTGTGTGTGTGGGGGGGAGGCGGCGGCTGCTGCTTGGCGCCTGCTGTATACACGCTCCTACCTCAGCGGATCCTCAGAGACTCGGGGTCTGTGTGGCCTTTGGCCCCGGCTCGGCCCCCCCCCGGGGGGCGGGGGGCGGGGGGCGGGGGGTGGGGCATTGTGACCTCAGCTCGGCCCCGGGCGGGTCACAGAGGGCGCCCCGCCCCCCCCCGGGGGCCCCGGGGCCTCGAACCCGCAGCCTCGGGCCTCGAACTCGCTCCCAGCGGGACTGAGAGCCTCGAACCCACAACCTCGGGCCTCGAACTCGCTCCCTGGGGGCCCAGGGCCTCGAACCCGCAACCTCGGGCCTCGAACCCGCAGCCTCGGGCCTCGTGGGCTCGCTCCTGGGGGCCCGGGGGTGCCTCGGGCCCGCACCCGGGGACGCCTGGCCTCCCGGGCTCGCGGCCCCAGGGGGCCCGGGGCCTCGAACCCGCAGCCTCGGGCCTCGAACTCGCTCCCAGCGGGACTGAGAGCCTCGAACACGCAACCTCGGGCCTCGAACCCGCAACCTTGGGCCTCGAACCCACAACCTCGGGCCTCGAACTCGCTCCCTGGGGGCCCGGGGCCTCGAACCCGCAGCCTCGGGCCTTGAACTCGCTGCCTTGGGGACCGGGAGCCTCAAACCCATAACCTCGGGCCTCAAACCCACAACCTCGGGCCTCGAACTCGCTCCCTGGGGGCCCGGGGCCTCGAACCCGCAGCCTCAGGCCTTGAACTCGCTCCCAGGGGGACCGGGAGCCTCGAACCTGCAACCTCGGGCCTCGAACCCTCTCCCTTGGGGCCCCGGGCCTCGAACCTGCAGCCTCGGGCCTCGAACCTGCTTCCTCGGGGGCTGAAGGGCCTCGAACCCACAACCTCGGGCCTCAAACTCGCTTCCTCCAGGACCCAGAGCCTCGAACCCGCTCCCTGGGGGACTGGGAGCCTCGAACCCGCAACCTCGGGGACCCCGAGCCTCGAACCCGCAACCTCGGGCCTTGAACCCGCTCCCTGGAGGACTGGGAACCTCGAACCCGCTTCCTTGGGCCTCGAACCTGCAGCCTCGGGGACCCGAGGCCTTGAACTCGCTTCCTTGGGGACCCAGAGCCTCGAACCCGCTCCCTGGGGGACTGGGAGCCTCGAACCCGCAACCTCAGGCCTCGAACCCGATGCCTTGTGGACCCGGGGCCTCGAACCCACAACCTCAGGGTCTCTGGGGCCTCGAACTCGCATCCTCCGGGAATGCGGGGACTTGAACCCCTTCCGGGGCCGCCCTGGGGCTTCCGCGCTGTGGGTTTGGGACCGGGAGGAGGGTGGGGAGCACGGGAGGACGAACAGGAGACTCGGCCCGTGCGGGGGGGAAGTGCACACGCGTGATCCCGGGCTCGGGGAGGCGAAGGCAGGGGGATGGCTGTGAGGAAGAAGAGGAGGAGGAAGAGGAAGAGGAAGAGGAGGAAGAGGAAGAAGAGGAAGAGGAAGAAGAGGAGGAAAATGAGGAATAAGAGGAAGAGAAAAGAGAAAAGGAGGAAGAGGAAGAAGAAGAGGAAAAGAAAGAGGAGGAAGAGGAAGAGGAGGAAGAGGAAGAGGAAGGAGGAAGAGGAAAAGGAGGAAGAGGAAAAGGAAGGAAGAGGAAGAGGAGAAGAGAGGAAAAAGGAAGAAGAGGAAGAGGAAGAGGAGAGAGGAAGAGGAAGAAGAGAAGGAAAACGAGGAAGGAAGAAGAGGAAGAGGAAAAGGAGGAAGAAGGAAGAAGAGGAGGAGAAAGAAGAGGAAGAAGAGGAAGAGGAGGAAGAGGAGGAAGAAGAGGAAGAGGAAGAGGAAGGAAGAGGAAAAGGAGGAAGAGGAAAAAGGGGAAGAGGAAGAAGAGGAAGAGGAAAAGGAGGAAGAGGAGAGGAAAAGGAGGAAGAGGAGGAAGGGGAAGAGGAAGAAGAGGAAGAAGAGGAAGAGAAAGAGGAAGAAGAGGAGGAAGAGAAGAAGAGGAAGAAGAGGAGGAAAAAGAAGAGGAAGAAGAGGAAGAGGAAAAGGAGGAAGAGGAAGAAGAGAGGAAAAGGAGAAAGAAGAGAAGAGGAGGAAGAGGAAGAGGAGGAAGAGGAGGAAGAGGAGGAAGAGGAAGAGGAAAAGGAGGAAGAGGAAGAGGAGGAAGAGGAAAAGGAGGAAGAGAAGGAAGGGGAAGAGGAAGAGGAGGAAGAGGAGGAGGAAGAAGGGAGGAAGAGAAAGAGGAAAGAAGAAAAAGAAAGAGAGAAAGAGAAGAAAAGGAGGAGGAAGAGAAAGAAGAGGAGGAAGAAAAAAGAAGAAGAGAAGAGGAAGAGGAGGAGGAAGAGGAAGAAGAAGAAGAGAAGAAGAAAAAGGAAAGAGGAAGAAGAGGAAGAAGAAGAAGAAGAAGAAGAAGAGAGGAAGAGGAAGAAGAAGAAGATTAAGAAGAGAAAAAAGAGAAGAAGAAGATGAGGAAGAAGAAAAAGAAGAGGAAGAAGAGAAGAGAGAGAAAAAAAGAAGAAGAAGAGGAGAAAGAAGAGGAGAAAGAAGAAGAAGAGAAGAAAAGAAGAAAGAGGAGGAAGAGGAAGAGAAGAAAAAGAGGAAGAGGAAAGAAGAAGAGGAGGAAGAGGAAAAAGGAAGAAGATTGAGAAGCTGAGATAAAAGAGGAAGAGGATGATGAAGAAGAGGAACAAAGAAGAGGAAAAGAATGAAGAAGAAGAGAAGAAAAAGAAGAGAGAGAAAGAAGAAGAAAAGAGAAGGAAGAGGAAGAGGAAGAAAAAAGAGGAAGAAAGAAGAGGAAAAAGAGAAGAGGAAGAAAAAGGAAGAAGAGGAAAAAGAAGAAGAAAAGGAAGAAGAGGAGAAAGATGAGAAGAGGAAGAAGAGGAAAGAAGAGGAGGAAGAGAAAGAAGGAAGAAGATTAAGAAAGTGAGAAAAAAGAAAAGAAGAAGATGAGGAAGAAGAGGAGCAAGAAGAGGAAAAGGAAGAAGAGGAGGAAGAAGAAGAAGAAAGGAGAAAAGGAAGAAGCTGAGGAAGAAGAGGAAGAAGGAAGAAGAAAGACGAAGAAAAAGAAGAAGGTGAGAAAAAGAAGGAAAGAAGAAAGAGAAGATGAAGAGGAAGAAGAGGAGAAAGAAAAGAAGAAGAGGAGAGAGGAAGAAGGAAGAGGAAAAAGAAAGAAGAGGAGAAAGAGAAGAAAGAAGAAGGGAGGAAGAGGAAGAGAAGAAAGAAGGAAGAAGAAAGGAAGAGGCAGAAGAGAGAAGAAGAGGAAGAAGAGGAAGAAGAGAAAGGGGAAGAAGAGAGGAAGAAGGAAGAAGAAGATGAAAGAAGGAAGAAGAGGAAGAAGAAGAGAGAAGAAGAGAAGAAGGAAGAAGAAGAGGAAGAAGAGAAAGGGGAAGAAAGAAAGAGAAAGAAGGTGAGAAAGAAGATGAGGAAGAAGAGGAGAGAGAAAGAGGAAGAAGAAGAAAAAGAAGAATAAGAAGGAAGAAGGAGAAGAAGAGGAAGAAGAAAGAGGAAGAAGGAAGAAGAAGAGAAAGAAGAGGAAGGAGAGGAAGAAGAGAGAAAGAAGAGGAAGGAAGAGGAAGAAAGAGGAGAGAAAAGAAGAGGAAGAAGGAGGAAGAGGAAGAAGAAAAGGAAGAGGAGGAAGAAGAAGGAAGAAGAAAAGGAAGAGGAAGAGAGAAACAGAGGAAGAAGGAAGAAAAGAAAGAAGAGGAGGAAGAAGAGGAAGATGAAGAAAAGGAAGAAGAGGAATATGAGGAAGAAGAAGGAAGAAGAAGAAGGAAGAGGAAGAAGAAGAGGAAGAAGAAGAGAAGAAGAAGAAAAGGAAGAAGAGGAGGAAGAGGAAGAAGAAAAGGAAGAGGAGGAAGAAGAAAAGGAAGAAGAGGAAGAAGGAAGAGGAAGAAGAAAAAGAAGAGGAAGAGGAAGAAGAAAAGAAGAAGAAGAAGAGGAGGAAGAGGAAGAAGAAAAGGAAGAAGAGGAGGAAGAGGAAGAACAGGAGGAAGAGGAGGAAGAGGAAGAACAGGAGGAAGAGGAAGAACAGGAGGAAGAGGAGGAAGAGGAAGTAGAGGAGGAAGAGGAAGAAGGAAGAGGAAGTGACCCTCGAGGAAATACACTCGGGACCCCTCCCCGCGGTGTCCCAGGCCCCGCACACGCGCGCACCCCTTGCACACTCAGCCACAGAAATAAAATGAAAAAAACGCTGTGCGCATGCGCGAAACACTCGGCCCCGCCCCAGGCCGCGATCGGGCCGGGTTCTGCAGCCGAACGCCCTCGGGTTAGTCCGCCTGAGGGGCGGGGATCCAGCGCTACGCGGCTGCGCATGCGCGGGGCCCTCGGGCGGCTCAAATCGGCCCCCGGCGACCTCTGAGCCGAGTCGCGCTCGGCTGTTTCCGCCCAGTGGGACGAAGGGCGGCTCCGGCGCGCATGCGCAGACGCTCAGGCGGCTTTAGAGGAACCAGGGCGCATGCGCAGACCCTCGGGCGGCTCGAATGCGACTCGGGCGGCTTCTACCGAGTCGCGCTCGGGGTTCTCGGCTCCTGGGAGCCAACTGGGCGCATGCGCAGAGCCTCGGGCGGCTCGAATACGCCCCCGGCGACTTCTACCGAGTCGCGCTCGGGTGTTTTCGGCTCCTGGGAGCATTCTGAGCGCATGCGCAGACTCCCAGGCGGCCGGGGACGACTCGGAGCGCATGCGCAGACCTTCTGACGGGCAGAACTCCTCCCCAGGCGCATGCGCAGACTCTGAAGCTGGTCTGGACGCCCCTGGGGCGCATGCGCAGACCATCACGAGCCTTGACCACGCCTATACCGCGCATGCGCAGACTCTAAAGCGGCTCTGGACGACCCGGGGCGCATGCGCAGACCCTCGGGCGACCCGAACGCGCTCCCCACGCGCATGCGCAGACGCCGCCGGGGTCAGAGCCGCGATGGGGCGGCTGCGGGCAGCGGTGACGGCGCTGGAGTCGCACCGGGCGCGGGACCGCGTGGTCAGCGGGGGGGGGGGGGGGAAGGGTGGACATCCGGGTCCTTGGGGAGGGGGGAGGGGCGGGAGGGGGACTTCCGGGTTTCTGGGGGAGAGGGGGAGCGGCGGGAGGGGAAAATGGCGGCGGGCTGGGAGGAGGGAGGGGAGGGGCGGGCGGGGACTTCGGAGCCACGATCCCCCGGGCGGGGGCGGGGCCGAGGGAGGGGAAAATGGCAGGGGCTGGGGGGCTGAGGGAGCCAAAAAAAATGGCGGCGGGCGGGGGCGGAGCCATGGTCCCGGCCATGAGGGGAAAATGGCGGCGGGCGGGGCGGAGCTAAATGCCCAGGGCCCTGAGCCGAAAATGGCGGCGGACCAGGGGGCGAATCACAGCCCTGAGGGGGCGGAGCAAAGGATGGGGTCGGAGTAGGGGCTGGGAGGGGCGGGCCACTGGCAGCCAATCCCGGCCCAGAGGGGAAAATGGGTGAGGGGAGAGAGAGAGGGGGGAGAGAGTTCTCTGGAAAATGGCGGCAGGTGGGGAGAGAGAGGACAGAGAGGGAGGGAGGGTGGAACCATGGTCTGGGGAAAATGGTGGTGGTGGGGGCGGAGCTAAGGTCTAAAGGGAAAATGGCCTCGGGAGGGAGACAGGGAGGAGAGAAGAGGTCCTGAATAGGGAGGAGCCAAGGGAGAGACAGCCCTGGGGGAGAGAGAGCAAAGAATGGGGGCGGAGCCACAGGCTGTGGAGGGGGCGTGGCTAGTCCTGGGGATCCGGGTTCAAGACCTCCCTCACCCAGTCCCCGAGTTCAAGGCTATAGAGGAAAGAGAGAGAGAGAGAGAGGAGAGGGAGAGAGAGAGAGGGAGAGAGAGGGAGAGAGGGAGAGGAGAGAGAGAGAGAGAGAGAGAGAGAGAGAGAGAGAGAGAGAGAGGGAAAGGAGAGAAGAGGAAGAGAGAGACAGAGAGAGAGGGAGAGAAGGAGAGAGAGAGAGGGAGAGAGGTGTGTTGGGGGCAGGGAGAGAGGAGGGAGAGAGAGATGGAGAGAGAGAGAGAGAGGGAGAGAGAGAGAGAGAGAGAGAGAGGAGAGAGAGAGAGAGGGAGAGAGAGAGAGAGAGAGAGAGAAGAAAGAGGGAGAGAGAGAGAGGAGAGAGAGAGAAGAGGGGAGAGAGAGAGAGGGAGAGAGAGAGAGGGAAGAGTGGGGGAGTGAGGGAGAGAGAGAGAGAGAGGAGAGAGAGAGGGAGAGAGGGAGAGAGGGAGAGAGAGAGAGAGAGAGAGAGATAGAGAGAGAGAGAGAGAAAGGGAGAGAGGAGAGAGAGAGAGAGAGAGAGAGAGAGAGAGAGAGGGAGAGGAGAAGAGGGAGAGAGAAGGAGAGAGAGAGAGGGAGGGGGAAGGAGGTGTGTTGGGGGCAGGATCCCCCCAGGCGGAGCCCGGCCTCGAACCCCCGTCTCCCCCGTCTCCCCCCGCAGATGCGCGCGGCGGGCTACGTCAGCGAGCTCGGGGGCGGGGTCCTGGCGGGCTGGGCCGCCCCGAGGCCTCTCGCCGCCTCCTGCTGCTGTCGGCGCAGCTGGCGCAGTGCCGCACGGTGCTGAGGCTGCTGGACGGGCCGGCCATGCTGCTGTACGTCCGGGAGTACGGCCTGGGCCGCCCGGTGAGTGCCTGTGCGGGGGCCGCCATGATGCCGTACGGCGCTCGCGGGGCGCCGCCATGCTGCTGCGAGGGACTTCCGGTTAGGGAAATGGGGGCCGCCATATTGTTGAACGGAAGGAATTATGGCATTTTCCTCCTGCTGAGCGCCTGTGGGGGCCGCCATGCTGCCGTACGGGCCTTCCTGTTAGGGAGATTGGGCCCGCCATGCTGCTGTACGGCAGGTAGCCGGGCCAGTGGTGGTTGTCGAGCCCGGGGCGGGGCTTCCGGGGGAAAGAGGACGAGACTTCCGGAGGGGCATGGGGGCCGCCATGTTGCTGTACTGCAAATAGTATGGCCTGGGCCTGCAGGTGAGGGAAGAGCCAGGCAGTGTCATGGTGTGAATGGGCGGGGCTTGGGGGCCGTGGGCGTGGCTTGGTGTGTGTGTGGGGAGAAAGTATTAAATCTAGGGCGGGGCCTGGAGCCTGTGGGCGGAGCTAGGAACCTGTGGGCGGGGTCTTGAGGCACTGGGCCGGTCCTGAGGGCTGTGGGTGGAGCCTGGAAGCTGTGGGCGGAGCCGCGATCCCATGGGGCGGGGCCTGGAGCCTGTAGGCGGGTCCTGACTGCTGTGGGCGGAGCTAGGATGCCCTGGGGCGGGGCCTGGAGCCTGTGGGCGTGGTCAGCAACCTGTGGGCAGGGCCTGGAGGCTGTGGGCGGCGCCTGAGTTCTGTGGGCGGAGCTAAGATGCCCTTGGGGCGGGGCCTGGAGCCTGTGGGCGGGGTTTTTTCGGCTGTGGGCGGGTCATAACGCGTATGGGCGGAGTCAAGAAGTGCTGGGCGGAGCATGGAGGCTGTAGGTGGTGCCTCCTGCTTGTGGGCGGAGTCAGGAGGCTCTGGGCGGGGCCTGAAGCCTGTGGGCGGGGCCTAGAGTCTGTGGGTGGAGCCTGGAGGCTGTGGGCGTGGCCAGGCGGGCGTGGGTGGATCCGGGGAGGACTCTGACCCCTCCCCCTCCTTTTTTCACCCCTCTTCCGGCCCCGCTGACCCCTTTCCCTCCTCCTCTGACCCCTCCCCGCCCCCTCTGACCCCTTTCCCTTCCTCTTCTTACCCCGCCCCCTCCCCCCTTCGCCCCCGCAGGACGAGGACGCCCCGACGCGCGCGCTGCAGGTCCTGGCCAACGCCGCGGACCAGCTCTACTACCCGAGCGAGCACGTGGCCTGGGCGGCCGACGCGGGGCTGCTGGGGCTCGAACCCGCGCCCTGGTGGGCGCTGAGCGCCGCGCTGTGGCTGTGCTCGCTGCTGCTGGGCGCCGCGCGGTGCGTGGGGGGCGGGGGCGGGGCCTGAGGGGAGGGGGAGGGGCCTGGAGGGGCGGGGGAGGGGCCTGAGGGGAGGGGGAGGGGCCTGGAGGGGCGGGGGAGGAGCCTGAGGGTGGGGGAGGGGCCTGGGGGGGGGAGGAGGGGGGCCTGGAGGGTGTGGGAGGGACCTGGATGGGAGGGGGCGGAGCCTAGTGTGTGTGTGGGAGGGGCCTGTAGAGAGGGAGGAGCCTGGAGGGTGTGGGAGGGGCCTGGAGGGGAGGGGAGGGGGCCTGGAGGGGAGAGGAGGGGCCTGGAGGAGAGGGAGGAGCCTGGAGGGTGTGGGAGGGGCCTGAGGGGAGGGGGAGGAGCCTGGAGGGGAGGGGGAGGGGCCTGGAGGGGAGAGGGAGGGGCCTGGAGGGGAGAGGGAGGGGCCTGGAGGGGAGAGGGAGGGGCCTGGAGGGTGAGGAGGGGCCTGGAGGGGTGGGGAGGAGCCTGGTGTGTGTGGGAGGGGCCTGTAGAGAGGGAGGAGCCTGGAGTGCGTGGGAGGGGCCTGGAGGGGAGAGGGAGGGGCCTGGAGCTTGTGGGGGAGGAGTCAGGGCTGAAGGAGGGGCCTGGAGGGGAGGGGGAGGAGCCTGGAGGGGGGGGGGGGCCTGGAGGGGAGGGGGAGGGGCCTGGATGGAGAAGGGGCGGAGTCCTGCGGTGGGCGGCGCGGATGGCGGGGGCCTGGCGGGGCCGGGAGGGGCCTGGGCCTGTGGGGAGGGGTCGGCGATGCTGAGGGCCTGCTGAAGGGGAGGAGCCTGGAGGGCGGGAGAGGCCTGGCGGGGAGGGGAGGGGCCTGGCGGAGAAGGGGCGCCACCGCCAGCAGTGGGCGGGCGCGGATGCCAGGAGGCCTCCATCAGAAGGTACCGCCCCCGCGCTCACGCCTTGCACACTCACACTCGCCTTGCACACTCACGCTCGCCTTGCACACTCACACTCGCCTTGCACACTCACACTCGCCTTGCACACTCACACACTCGCCTTGCACACTCGCACACTCGCCTTGCACACTCACGCTCGCCTTGCACACTCACACACTCGCCTTGCACACTCGAGGCCTCCATCACACTCACGTACCGCCACTCACCGCGCCACACTCACACACACTCACTCACACTCGCACTCACTCGCCTTGCACACTCACACTCGCCTTGCACACTTACACTCTCCTTGCACACTCACTCGCCTTGCACACTCACACACTCGCCTTGCACACTTACACTCTCCTTGCACACACACACTCGCCTTGCACACTTACACTCCTTGCACACTCACACTAGCCTCGCACACTCACCTCACCCTGTGCTCACGCCTTGCATTCACTCACCTTGCACACTCACACACTCACACTCGCCTTGTACACTCGCCTTGCACACACACTCGCCTCGCACACTAGCCATCACCCCGTGCTCAGGCCTTGCTCACACCTTGCACTCACACTCGCCTCGCACACTCGCCCTCACCCTGTGCTCACGCCTTGCACACTCACACTCGCCTCTCACACTCGCCTCGCACACTTGCCCTCACCCCTTGCTCACGCCTTGCACTCACTCGCCTTGCACACTCACACTTGCCTTACACACACACTCGCTTTGCACACTCACACTTGCCTTACTCACACTCGCTTTGCACACTCACACACCTCGCACACTCGCCCTCACCCTGTGCTCACGCCTTGCATTCACTCGCTTTGCACACACTCGCCTTGCACACTCACACGCTCACCCACACACTCAACTCTGCACTCACACCTTGCACACCTGCCCCCCGCGCTCACGCCTTGCACACTCACTTGCCTTGCACACTTACACGCTCACCCGGTGCTCACGCGCCCTGCACACCCGCTCCCACCGAGCTCACAGGTTACACACTGACACACTCGCCTTGCACACTCGCCTTGAACACTTAACCCCCACTCACGCCTCGCAGACCCAGTCGCCTTGCACACTCACCTCGCACACCCGCTCCCCCGCGCTCACACCTTGCACACTGACACCTTGCACACCGCCCCACTCACCACGCCGCACAATTTGCCTTGCACACTTGCTTTGCACAACCCCATCCCCACGCTCCTCTCACTGACACGCACTGACACTCACCTGCCACCCGCCCACTCTCCACCTTGAATGACACCTTGCACATCTGCCCCCCGCGCTCACGCCTTGCACACCCGCTCCCCCGCGCTCACGCTTGCACACTCACCTTGCACACCCGCTCCCCTGTGCTCACGCCTTGCACACTGACACCTTGCACACCCGTCCCCCGTGCTCACGCCTTGCACACTGACACCTTGCACACCCGTCCCCGGTCCTCACACCTCACACACTGACACACACCGGCCCCCGCTCACACCTCACACTGACACACTCGCTTGCACACCCGTCCCCCCAGGCTGGCACGCCTCGCACACTTGCCTTGCACACTTAACCCCCCCGCGCTCACTCCTCGCACACTGACACGCTCGCCTTGCACACTCACCTCGCACACCCGCCCCCCGTGCTCACGCCTTGCACTGACACGCTCGCCTTGCACACCCGCCCCAAGGCCACGCTTTGCACACTGACACCTCGCACACCCGCTCCCCCACGCTCACGCCTTGCACACTGACACGCTCGCCTTGCACACTCACCTCGCACACCCGCCCCAGCGCCACACCTTGCACACTGACACCTTGCACACCCGCCCCCCACGCTCACGCCTTGCACACTCGCCTTTCACACCCGCCCCCAGCCCGTGCTCACGCCTTGCACACCCGCTCCCCCGCGCTCACGCCTTGCACACTGACACGCTCGCCTTGCACACTCACCTCGCACACCCACCCCCGCGCTCACACCTTTGCACACTGACACGCTTGCCTTGCACACTCACCTCGCACACCCGCTCCCCCGCGCCCACGCCTTGCACACTCACCCGCCCCTCCCCCCCAGGGCCCTGCGCGCGGAGCTGCTGACGCTGCTGAGCAACATGGCGGACGCGGCGCTGGCCTTGCACGCGCTGCCCCGGGGCCCCTGGCGCCTCCCGCCCTGGCTGTCGGGGCTCCTGGGCACCGCGTCCTCGCTGCTCGGCGCCTGCCAGGCCTGACACGCGCGCGTGCAACGGGCACACGCGGGGGCGCGCCCGAGCGTGCAAGCCACACCGGCGAGCGTGCAAGCGGCATCGAGCGTGCGACACCAGTGAGTGTGCAACACCAGTGAGCGTGAAAGCGACATCGAGGGTGCAAGCGATGACGCCCGCGCGTGCAAGCGACACCAGTGAGCGTGCAAGCGACATCGAGCGTGCAAGCGACACCAGTGAGCGTGCAAGCGACACCAGTGAGCGTGCAAGCGACATCGAGCGTGCAAGTGACACCAGTGAGCGTGCAAGCGACATCGAGCGTGCAAGCGACATCACGCGTGCAAGCGATGCCGTCCGCGCGTGCAAGCGACACCAGTGAGTGTGCAACACCAGTGAGCGTGCAAGCGGCATCGAGGGTGCAAGCGACGACGCCCGCGCGTGCAAGCGACACCAGTGAGCGTGCAAGCGACATCGAGGTTGCAAGCGGCAATGCCCAAGTGTAAGCGACACCAGTGAGTGTGCAAGCGGCAATGCCCGAGTGCAAGCGACACGCCCGCGTGTGCAAGCGACGCTGCTGAGTGTGCAAGCGACACCAAGTGTGCAAGCGGCAACGCCCGAGTGTGCAACACGCCCGAGCGTGCAAATGACACGCCCACGTGCGAGCGCGCGCCCACGTGTGCAAGAGACATCGCCCGAGTGTGCAACACGCCCGAGCGTGCAAATGACACGCCCACGTGCGCAAGAGGCGACGCCCGGGCGTGCAAACGACGCACCCGAGTGTGCAAATGACACGCCCACGTGCAAGCGACGCGCGCGCCCCTCCCCCCACCCGGGGCACACGCACGAGCGAGCGGTTGTGCCTCAGTCGTGCACACCCCCCCCCGGGGTCCCGGGTGGGTCCATTAAACGCCTTGACGGTGCCGGCCCGAGTGTGAGCTCACACCCGTCCACACCTGAGTTCACGGGAGCACATGTATGTGAGCACACGCCCCCCCACGCGGGTCACGCGAGTGTGAGCGCGGGTGTGAGCTCGGGGTGCGCGCGCGTGAGCATGAGTGTGCGTGAGTGTGAGTGCGTGTGTGCGCGAGCGCGTGTGTACGTGAGTGTGAGCTTCCGTGTGCGCGCGTGAGCACGCGTGTTCACGAGGGCGTGAACACGTGTGAGCGTGGGTGTGCCCACGTGCGAACACGCATGTTCGCGTGCGACCCTCCCCCCCCGCGTGCTCGCGGGCCACGCGCGCCCCGGTCGGGCGTGAGCACACGCGTGTGCAGAGACCCGAGGGACACTGGCGCTGACACACTCAGCCCACGCCGACACCGACACACACTCGCCCGCACGGTGACACCAACACACCAACACACACCCGCACACACTCACCCTGACACCAACACACTAACACACACTCACCCTGACACCAACACACCAACACACACCAGCACACACTCACCCTGACACCAACACACCCGCACACACCAGCACACACTCACCCTGACACCAACACACTAACACACACCAGCACACACTCACCCTGACACCAACACACCAACACACACCAGCACACACTCACCCTGACACCAACACACACCCGCACACACTCACCCTGACACCAACACACCAACACACACCAGCACACACTCACCCTGACACCAACACACCAACACACACCCAGCACACACTCACCCTGACACCAACACACCAACACACACCACACGGGCGACACCAACACACTAACACACACCAGCACACACTCACCCTGACACCAACACACCAACACACACCAGCACACACTCACCCTGACACTGCACACACTCGCCCACACGGTGACACCAACACACTAACACACACTCACCCTGACACCAACACACCAACACACACCAGCACACACTCACCCTGACACCAACACACACCAGCACACACTCACCCTGACACCAACACACCCGCACACACACAGCACACACTCACCCTGACACCAACACACCAACACACACCAGCACACACTCACCCTGACACCAACACACCAACACACACCAGCACACACTCACCCTGACACCAACACACCAACACACACCAGCACACACTCACCCTGACACCAACACACACCCGCACACACTCACCCTGACACAACACACCAACACACACCAGCACACACTCACCCTGACACCAACACACCAACACACACCCGCACACACTCACCCTGACACCAACACACCAACACACACCCGCACACACTCACCCTGACACCAACACACCAACACACACCAGCACACACTCACCCTGACACCAACACACCAACACACACCCGCACGGCGACACCAACACACTAACACACACCAGCACACACTCACCCTGACACCAACACACCAACACACACCCGCACGGCGACACCAACACACTAACACACGGTAACATACACTAACACACACCAACACACAGTCGTCCGCATGGTGTGACACACACTAACATACACTAACACCATCGCCCGCACGGTGACACCGACACACACTAACACTGACACGCTAACACACACCTGCCCTGACACCAACACACACTAACACACTCGCCCACACGGCGACACCAACACACACACAGTAACACACTAGCACACACTCGTCTGCATGGTGACACACATTAACATACACGAACACACACGAACATACAAACACCCTGACACCAACAGTAACACACACCCGCACGCTGACACCAACACACTAACACACCAACACACTCGTGTGCATGGTGACACACAATAACACACCAACACACACACACACAATCGCCCGCACGGTGACACCGACACTAACTAACACGCTAACACACACTCACCCTGACACTAACACACCAACACACACCAACACACTAACTGACACACACTAACACACGCCAACACACTAACACTGACACACACTAACACACCCTCACACTAACACACTGACACACACTCGTCCGCATGGTGACACACGCTAACGTACACCAACACACCAACACAATCGCCCGCACGGTGACACCGATACACACTAACACTGACACACTAACATATGCTAACACGCACCCTCACACTAACACACCAACACACACTCGTCTGCATGGTGACACACGCTAACGTACACCAACACACCAACACAATCGCCCGCACGGTGACACCAACACATTAACACTGACTAACACACTAACACACACCAACACACTAACACATGCCAACACACTAACACACACCAACACACTAACACTGACACACTAACACACACCAACACACTAACACTGACACACTAACACGCCAACACACTAACACACACCAACACACTAACACTGACACACTAACACACGCCAACACACTAACACTAACACACACCAACACACTAACACTGACACACTAACACACACCAACACACTAACACTGACACACTAACACACACCAACACACTAACACTGACACACTAACACGCCAACACACTAACACACACCAACACACTAACACTGACACACTAACACACGCCAACACACTAACACTAACACACACCAACACACTAACACTGACACACTAACACACGCCAAACACACTAACACTGACACACACTAACATACGCCAACACACTAACACTGACACACTAACACACGCCAACACACTAACACTGACACACTAACACTGACACACTAACACACACCAACACACACTAACACTGACACACTAACATACACTAACACACTAACACTGACACACTAACACACACCAACACACTAACACTGACACACTAACACACGCCAACACACTAACACTGACACACTAACACACACCAACACACTAACACTGACACACTAACACACACCAACACACTAACACTGACACACTAACACGCCAACACACTAACACACACCAACACACTAACACTGACACACTAACACACGCCAACACACTAACACTAACACACACCAACACACTAACACTGACACACTAACACACGCCAACACACTAACACTGACACACTAACATACGCCAACACACTAACACTGACACACTAACACACACCAACACACTAACACTGACACACTAACATACGCTAACACACTAACAATGACACACTAACACACACCAACACACTAACACTGACACACTAACACACACCAACACACTAACACTGACACACTAACATACACTAACACACTAACACTGACACACTAACACACGCCAACACACTAACACTAACACACGCCAACACACTAACACTGACACACTAACACACGCCAACACACTAACACTGACACACTAACATACGCTAACACGCACCCTGACACCAGCACACAAACGCACACTCGTCTGCATGGTGACACGCGCTAACATACACTAACACACTAACACACACAATCGCCCGTACGGCGACACCGATACACACTAACATACACTAACACGCACCCTGACACCAACACACAAACACAAACTCCTCGCGACACACACACCAACATACCAACACACACTAACACACCCCAGCCCCGCCCACCCCGGCACGCCCCCCGCCCCCCCACAGACCCCTGACACACTCGTCCGCTCCTTCCGGTGCCTTTATTGCTGGAACGTGCGAGGACACGCGTGGGACATGCGTGGGACACGTGGCGCGCACACGCACGCGTGGAGCCCTTTGCACCGTGAATAAAAAAATAAAAACTACGTCTGTGCGTGTGATCGCGTGTGAACACGCGTGTGGGTGCATGTGAGCACACGCATGTGAGCGCATGTGCTTCGTGGGAGCGCGAGGGAGCTCGAGGGAACGCGCGCATGTGAGCGCGTGGAAGCACACGCATCTGAGCACACACATGTAAGAGTATGTGCTTCGTGGGAGCACACGCAAGTGAGCACATGTGAGCTCACGGGAGCACACGCGCGTGAGCGCACGTGCTACGTGGGAGCACACACATGAGCGCATGTGAGTTCGTGGCACATGTGTGACGCGTGTGAACGTGTGAGCACATGCATGTGAGCGCATGTAAACTCGCGGGAGCACACTCAGAAGAAGATGACGTCCTCCTGGGCGCGCGCGGGCGGGCGGGCCTCGGGCGGGCCTCGCCGGGGCGGGCTGGCGGGCGAGGTGGGCGGGGCCTCCGGGGCGGGGGCGGAGTCTACGGGAGAGAAGAGAGCGTGACAGTGCACATGCGTGTGTGTAAGCGTGTCGCTGTTGGCGTGTTTGTGTGTAAATGTGTCTGTGTGTGTTTCTGTGTGTCTCCCATCCCCCCACATGCGTGTCGCGTGTCTGTCCCCCCTCCCTGCATGTGTGTCACGTGTCTGCGCGTGTCCCCGCCCCCCGCAGGCGTGTCGCGTGACTGTGTCCCCCTCCCCGCCCCCACGTGTATGTCGCATGTCTGTGCGTGTCCCCGCCCCCCGCATGTGTGTCTGTGTGTCTGTGTCTGTGTCTCCACCCCCGCCCGCGTGTCGCACACGTGTCCCACGCGTGTCGCCCTCACCCCGGGCCCCGCGCATGCGCCGGCCGCCCCCGTCCTTCGCCGTGAACCTGCTGAGCAGCGGCGGCGGCTTCAGCTCGGAGCCTGCGGGCGGGGGGGGGGGAGAGGGGCGGGGCACACGCGTGAGCGGGGCGGGGCCTGCGGGAGGGGCGGGGCCTGCAATGGGGACACACGTGAGCGGGGGGCGGGGCCTGCGGGAGGGGCGGGGCACACGCGTGTGTGGGAGGGGACACACGGGAGCGGGGCGGGGCCTGCGGGAGGGGGCGGGGACAAGGGAGGGGAGGGGCACACGCGTGTGCGGGAGGGGCAGGGCCTGTGTCTGTGGGAGGGGGGAGGAACACGTGAGCGGGGGCGGGGCCTGTGGGGGCGGGGCCTGCGGGAGGGGCGGGGCACGTGGGAGGGGCGGGGCTCACGGGAGGGGGTGGAGCCTGTGGGAGGGGCTCAGGCTCGGGCACATACGCTCTCCCTTGCACACTCTCCTTGCACACTCACCCTCTCCTTGCACATTCGCCTGCTTGCACTCTCCCCCTTGCACGCTCACACTCCTTTTTGCACACTCGCTTTGCACACTCGCCCCCTTGCACACTCCCCCCTCCTCCTTGCACACACACCCTCTTGCACTCACCTTGCACACTCACCCTCTCCTTGCACGTTCGCCTGCTTGCACACTCACCCCCTGCACTCTCACCTTGCACACTCACCGCCTTGCACTCACCCCTTTGCATACTCCTCCCTTGCACACTCACCCTTTTGCACACTCACCCCCTTGCACACTAACCTTGCACCCTCACCCCTCCCTGCACACTCATCCCTCTTTGCACATTCTCCTGCCTCCTTGCACACTCACCCCCTTCTTGAACACTCCCTTGCACACTCCCCTTGCAGCACACTCATTCTGCCTCCTTGCACACTCACCCCCTTGCACACTCACCTTGGCACACTCACCCCTCCTGGCACACTCATTCTCCTGCCTCCTCGCACACTCACACCTTGCACACTCAGCACTTGCACACTCACTGCACACCCCCCGCCCCTTGTATACCCACACACACCTTGTACACTCAATCCTTTGCACTCTTGTACACTTATTCTGCCTCCTCCTTGCACTCACCCCTCCTTGCACACTCAGCCCCTTGCACACTCACCCCTCCTTGCACACTCACATTTGCACACTCACCTTTTTAACAGCCCCTGCCCCTCTTGCACACTCACCCCCTCGCACATTCGCCTTGCACTCCCCCTTGCACACTCACCTCTCCTTGCACGCTCATTCTCCCTCCTCACACACTCACACCTTGCACACTCAGCACTTGCACTCACTTTGCACACACCCCACCCTTGCACACTCACACCCTCCTTGCACACACTCCCTTACATACTCCCCTTGCACACTCACCCCCTTGCACACACCTCCTTACACATTCACCTTTGCACACCCCCTTGCCTTGCACTCACCACCTCGCACACTCGCCTTGCACTCACCCCTCCTTGCACACTCACCCCCTCGCACACAGCCCTTGCACACTCGCCTTTGCACACTCGCCTTGCACACTCACCCCTCGCATACTCACCCCCTTGCACACACCCCCTTGCACAGTCACCCCCTCGCACACTCACCTTTACACACTCACCATTGCACACTCACCGTTGCACACTCACCCCCTCAAGACACACCCCCGCCCCGCCCCGCCACACCCACCCAGCGCTGGCGCAGCGCCGCCGCGCCCCGAAGGGCGACCCATTTTGGTGGGCGGGCCGAAGCGGGCGCGGCGATTTTGGCTGGATCTGCTGGCGGACGGCGCCGCCGCCGCTGCAGCTGGTTGGTGGCGCTCAGCAGCTGGGGACGCCGCCGCAGCGCCATTTGGATTCGGGCCCGGCGGGGGGGGCGCCGGGGGCGGGCCTCCCGCACCGGCTGCCGGGCTGCGGGGGGAGGGGGAGGAACACGGTCAGAGTCCTCCCGGAAGGGCTCCCTCCCCGTGCTCCCCTCCTCCTCCCTCTCCTCCCGTGCTCCCCCTTCCCTGTTCTCCCCTCCTCCTTCCGGTGCTCCCTCCCCATGCCCCCATCCTTCTAGTGCTCCTCACAGTGCTCCCCTTCCCTCCTACGCCCCCTCCTCCCTATGCTCCTCCCCGTGCTCCCCCCTCCCTTCTCCCTGTGCTTCCTGTCCTCCCCCTCCTCCTGCCTCTCCCCGTGCTCCCCAGCCTTCCCCGGCTCCCATCCTCCCCGTGCTCCTCCTCCTCCCCCCCGGTCTTGCTCTCCTGTCCTCCCCGGGGTCACTGTGCTCCCCCTCCTCCCTACGCTCCTCTCCTCTCCACCGTTTCCCCGTGCTCCCGCTCCTCCCAGTGCTCTCCTCCTCTCCATGCTCCTCCTTCGCCTCGTGCTCGCCAACTCCCTTGTGCAGTCCTCCCCACCATCCTCCCTCCTCACATCCCAGCTCTCCCTCATCCCCTATCGTCCTCCCCCTCCTCCCACTCCTCCTCTTCCCCGTCCTCCACCCCCACTCCCACCCGCTCATTCTGCTCTTCCTCCTCCTCCTCCCTCTGCTCCTCCCCCTCCCTGTCCTCACTCCCCCCCGCTCCCCGTCCTCCCCCTCATCCCCTCCTCCTCCCCCTCCCCCGTCCTCCCCCCGCTCACCGTGCTCCCGCGGCGCCGCAGCTCCTCCCGCTGCCGCTCCAGGCGTCTCTGGGCCTCGCGCAGGCGCTGCAGGTCGCGCTGGTAGAGCTCGCGGCGCGCTCCAGCTCCTCCCGCTCCCGCCGCAGCTCCTCCCACTCCCTCCTCCTCCTCCTCCCGCCGCCGCCGGTGCTCCCGCCCGCTCCTCCCGCCCCAGCCCGGCCATGCGCCTCCAGGGCGCTGTCCTGCCGCGCCACGGCCGCCTGGGGGCGGGGTCGGGGGCCGGAGGGGGCGGGGCCGAGCCGCAGGGGGCGGGGTTGGAGGAGGGGCAGGCCAGGGCGGGGACAGGGCGGGACGCGGGGAGAGAGCACACAGGACGGTTAGGGCCCGAGACACGCCCCGCCACGCCCCCCCCCGGCCCCGGCCCCGCCACGCCCCGCCCCCCACCCGCCATTTTGGCTCTTGGCAGTCTGGCCCCGCCCCCTCCTCCCGCAGGCCCCGCCCCTAGCCGCCATTTTGACCTTATCGCTCACTGCCTCCTCCATTTTGGACTCTCCCAGGCCCCGCCCTTCCCTGGCCCCGCCCCCTCCCCTCCATTTTGATCCCCTGTCTCCTCCATTTTGGACTCTCCCCAGGCCCCGCCCCTCCGCAGGCCCCGCCCCGCCCCGCCCCTGCCTCCATTTTGGATTCTCCCCAAGCCCCGCCTCTTCTTTTTCTGGCCCCGCCCTTTTCCCTCCATTTTGACCCTTCTCTGTCTCCTCCGTCTTGACGCTCCTGTGGCCCCGCCCTTCCCTAGGCCCCGCCCCCTCCTCCATTTTAGATTTTCCATTTCTGTCCCAGCCCTTGTTTCCTCCATTTTGAACTCTCTGGCCCCGCCCCTGACTCCATTTTGGACACGCCCCTAGCCCCGCCCCTCCCTCCATTTTGACCCTTCTCTGTCTCCTCCATTTTGGCCTTTTCTCTGTCTCCTCCATTTTGAACTCTCCCTGGCCCCGCCCATGGCCCTGCCCCTCCCTAGACTCCGCCCCTTTCCCTCCATTTTGATCCATCTCCGTCTCCTCCATTTTGGACTCTCCCCAGGCTCCGCCCCTCCCCAGGCCCCGCCCCCTGTCTCCTCCATTTTAGACTCTCCCTAGGCTCCGCCCCTTTCCCTCCATTTTGATCCTTCCCTGTCTCCTCCATCTTGGCTGCTCTGGCCCCGCCCTGGCCCCGCCCCTCCCCAGGCCCCGCCCCCTCCCCAGGCCCCGCCCCCTCCTCCCCTCCCCCCGCTCACCTGGAGGCCCAGCAGCAGCCGCGACAGCGTCTGGACGCGCAGGACGAGCTGCGGGGGGGAGGGGGGAGGGGAGGTGACGTCAGACCTGGGGTCACCGCAAGGGGACACGGGGAGGTCACCGGGGTCGCCCGTACCTCCTCCTCCAGGCAGCCCTCCGGGCTTTGCCCCGTCTCCTCCTGCTGCTCCTGGGGGGGTGGGGGAGGGGCGGTGACGTCAGCGAGCCCCCCCATGACGTCACAGCGCGGGGATCCCCCCCCCGGGGGACACCTACCGCGTCCTCGTCGCCGTCCCCGTCCTCGTCCTCGTCGTCGCGGGGTCCTGGGGAGGGGGAGGGGCGTGAAGGGGCGGGGCTGGGGCGGGAGGACACGCCCACGCCATCTAGGCCACGCCCAGACCGTCAAGGCCACGCCCAGACTGGACAGGACACGCCCAGAGCGGACAGGCGCCGCCTACACAAACAAGGCCCCGCCCAGACTGTCCAAGCCCCGCCCAGACCATCCAGGCCCCGCCCAGACTTTCCAGGCCCCGCCCAGACAATCCAGGCCACGCCCAGACCGTCCAGGCCATGCCCAGACTGTCTAGGCCACGCCCAGACAATCCAGGCCCCGCCCAGACTGTCCAGGCCACGCCCAGAGTGTCCAGGCCCCGCCCAGAGCGTCCAGGCCCCGCCCAGACTGTCCAAGCCCCGCCCAGACCATCCAGGCCACGCCCAGACCGTCCAGGCCACGCCCAGACTGTCCAGGCCACGCCCAGACCATCCAGGCCACGCCCAGACTGTCCAGGCCCCGCCCAGAGCGTCCAGGCCACGCCCAGAGCGTCCAGGCCCCGCCCAGAGCGTCCAGGCCACGCCCAGACCGTCAGGCCCGCCCCCTCCCCTCCATTTTGGCTTTTCCCTCTCTGGCCCCGCCCCTGTAGTCCTCCATTTTGAACTCCTTGGCCCCTCCCCTCCCCTCCATTTTGACCCTTCACTATCTGTCCCCTCCATTTTGGATTCTCTGGCCCCGCCCTTCCCTCAGGCCCCGCCCCCTCCCCTCCATTTTGACCTTATCTCTCTCTGTCTCCTCCATTTTGGACTATCTGGCCCCGCCCCTTCCCCTCCATTTTGGACTGTGGCCCCGCCCCTGTAGTCCTCCATTTTGAACTCCCTGGCCCCTCCCCTCCCCTCCATTTTGAACCTTCACTATCTATCCCCTCCATTTTGGACTGTGGCCCCACCCTTCCCTCAGGCCCCGCCCCCTCCCCTCCATTTTGACCTTATCTCTCTCTGTCTCCTCCATTTTGGACTATCAGGCCCCGCCCCTTCCCCTCCATTTTGGACTGTGGCCCCGCCCCTGTGTCCTCCATTTTGGACTCTGTGGCCCCGCCCCTGTAGTCCTCCATTTTGGACTCTGTGGCCCCGCCCCTGTAGTCCTCCATTTTGGACTCTGTGGCCCCGCCCCTTCCCCTCCATTTGGACTCTGTGGCCCCGCCCCTGCAGTCCTCCATTTTGGACTCTGTGGCCACGCCCCTCCCCAGGCCCCGCCCCCTCCCCAGGCCTCACCTTCCTGTTGGTCCTTCACGTCCTCCTGGTCCCCGGGACCCGCGGTTCCGCCCTGACGCCGGCGGCAGAGGAGGCTCTGGATGCCCTCGACTGCGGGGAAGGGGCGGGGCGTGAGGGGCGGGGCCAGGAGAGGGGTGGGGCCAGGGGAGGGCGGGGCCAGGAGAGGGGAGGAGCCTGGGAGGTCAGGCGGGTCCTTCCCTTCCTTCCCTCCTTCCTTCCTTCCCTCCTTCCTTCCTTCCCTCCTTCCCTCCTTCCTTCCTTCCTTCCTTCCCTCCTTCCTTCCCCTTCCTTCCTTCCCTCCTTCCTTCCTTCCTTCCCTCCTCCTTCCTTTCCTCCTTCCTTCCTTCCTTCCTTCCCTCCCTCCCTCCTTCCTTCCTTCCTTCCCCTCCTTCCTTCCTTCCCTCCCTCCTTCCCTCCTTCCCCTTCCTTCCTTCCTTCCTTCCTTCCCTCCTTCCTTCCTTCCTTCCTTCCTCCTTCCTTCCCCCTCCTTCCTTCCCTCCTCCCTCCTTCCTTCCTTTCCTCCTTCCCTCCTTCCTTTCCTTCCTTCCCTCCTTCCTTCCTTCCTTCCCTCCTTCCCTTCCTTCCTTCCTTCCCTCCCCCTTCCCTCCCTTCCTTCCTTCCTTCCTTCCCCTCCTTCCTTCCTTTCCTCAACTTCCTTCCCTCCTTCCTTCCCTTCCTTCCTTCCTTCCTCCTTCCTTCCTTCCCCTTCCTTCCTTCCCTCCTTCCTCCTTCCTTCCTTCCCTCCTTCCTTCCTTCCTTCCTCCTTCCTTCCTCCCTTCCCTCCTTCCTTCCCTCCCTCCTTCCTCCTTCCTTCCTTCCCTTCCTTCCTTCCCTTCCTTCCTTCCTCCCTCCTTCCTTCCTTCCTTCCCTCCTTCCTTCCCTCTCCTTCCTTCCTTCCTCCTTCCTTCCCTCCTTCCTTCCCTCCTTCCTTCCTTCCCCTCCCTCCTTCCCCTCCTTCCTTCCTTCCCTCCTTCCCTCCTTCCTTCCTTCCCTCCTTCCCTCCTTCCCTCCTTCCTTCCCTCCTTCCTTCCCTCCTTCCTTCCTTCCTCCTTCCTCCCCTCCTTCCTTCCTTCCTTCCTCCCTCCTTCCCTCCACTCCTCCCTCCCTCCTTCCCTCCCTTCCTTCCCTCCTTCCTTCCTTCCTTCCTTCCTTCCCTCCTTCCTTCCTCCCTCCTTCCTTCCTTCCCTCCTTCCTTCCCTCCTTCCTTCCCTCCTTCCTTCTTTCCTTCCTTCCCTCCCACCTTCAGGGGCGGGGCCAGGAGAGGGGAGGGGGCGTGGCTTGGCAGCCAGGGGCGTGTCCAATCCCAGGAAGGGCCACGGATGGGGAAGGGGCGGGGCGTGAGCGCTTGGGGGCGTGGCCAGGACGCCGGGAGGCCACGGGTTCGAGCCCCGGCCCCGGCGGGGACTCACGCTCGCTCAGGGCGGCCCGGAGCAGGTGCTCGGCGCGGGGGGCGTCGTCGGGGTCCGCGGCGGCGCGGAAGAGGCCCCCGGGTCGCTCGGGGTCGCCCCCCCCGCGGGCCCCCGCCATCTCCAGGAAGATCCGCTGCTTCTCCAGGAGGCTCTGCGCGATGACGCGGTCCTTCCGAGCCAGGCGCTCTGCGGGGGGGGAGGGGGGAGGCGGGTCAGCAGGGAGGGGGCGGGGCCAACAAGGGGGGGCGGGCCAGCGGAGAAGGCGGGTCAGCGGGGAAAGTGGGGCAAGGCCAGGGGGAGGAGGCGGGCTCAGCGGGGAGGAGGCGGGCCAGCGGGGAGGAGGCGGGGCCAGCGGGGAGGAGGCGGGGTCAGCGAGGAGGAGGTGGGGCCAGCGGGAGGGAGGAGGCGGGTCAGCGGGAGGAGGCGGGCCAGCGGGAGAAGGCGGGCCAGCGGGAGGAGGTGGGGCCAGATGGGAGGAGGCGGGTCAGCGGGGAGGGAGGTGGAGCCAGCGGGAGGAGGCGGGTCAGCGGGAGGAGGCGGGGTCAGCGGGAGGAGGCGGGTCAGCGGGAGGAGCGGGGGCGGGGAGGAGGCGGGGCAGGAGGCGGGGCCAGCGGGGAGGAGGCAGGGGCCAGATGGGAGGAGGTGGGGTCAGCGGGAGGAGGCGGGTCAGCGGGAGGAGGCGGGGCCAGATGGGAGGAGGTGGGGTCAGCGGGGAGGAGGCGGGGTCAGCGGGGAGGAGGCGGGGCAAGCGGGGAGAAGGCGGGGTCAGCGGGGGCGGGGTCAGCGGGGCCCCTCCCCCCCGGCTCACCCCGGAAGTCGCGGAGCTTCAGGGCGAAGGCGTCGGAGGCCGCCTCGTCGCCGGGGCCTTCCGGGTCCTGGTCCCGGTCCTCCCCGTCCTCCCCGTCCTCCTCCTGCTCCTCCTCCTCCTCCTCCTCAGCGAGGCTGCGGGTGGGGCGTGACGTCAGGGGCGGGGACCAACCGGAGGACCCAAAACCGGACAGACAACCAGACACAACCAGACGGACAACTAACCAGACAACTAACCAACCAACCAACCAGACAACCAACCAACTAACTAGACAACCAACCAACTAACGAAACAACTAGTCAACTAGACAAATAACCAACTAAATGGACAACCAACCAACTAACTAACTAGACAACTAACCATCTAACTAGAAAACTAAGCAACTAACTAGACAACTAACCATCTAACTAGAAAACTAAGCAACTAACTAGACAACTAACCATCTAACTAGACAACTGACCAACTAACAAGACAACTAACCAACTAACTAGACAACTAACTATCTAATTAGACAACTAAGGAACTAACTAGACAACTAACCAACCAACCAACCAACCAGACAACCAACCAGACAGACAACCAACCAACCAGACAACCAACCAACCAGACAACTAACTAGACAATTAACCAACCAGACAACTAACCAACTAACTAGACAACCAACTAACCAGACAACTAACCAACTAACTCTACAACCAACCAACTAACTAGACAACCAACCAGACAACCAACCAGACAACCAACCAGACAACTAACCAACCAGACAACTAACCAACTAACTAGACAACCAACCAACTAAACAACTAGTCAACTAGACAAATAACCAACTAGACAACTAACCATCTAACTAGACAACTAACAAACTAACAAGACAACTAACCAACTAAGTAGACAACTAACCAACCAACCAACCAACCAGACAACCAACCTGACAACTAACCAGACAAGTAACTAGACAACCAACCACACAACTAACCAGGTCACACCCTCGCACACCCGCTCACACTCACACCCACGCACCTACCCGCCCCAGCTCACACCCACCCGAGCTCACACTCACACTCACACCCTCGCACACCCGCTCACACACCCACCCACCTACCCACCCCAGCTCACACCCACACGAGCTCACACTCACACTCACACCCTCGCACACACACTCACACCCTTGCACACCCGCTCACACTCACACTCACACCCTTGCACACCCGCTCACACTCACACCCACGCACACCCTTGCACACCCGCTCACACTCACACTCACACCCTTGCACACCCGCTCACACTCACACCCTTGCACACCCGCTCACACACTCACACCCTTGCACACCCGCTCACACACCCACCCACCTACCCACCCCAGCTCACACCCACACACTCACACTCACACTCACACCCTCGCACACACACTCACACCCTTGCACACCCGGCCACACTCACACCCACACCCTTGCACACCCGCTCCACACTCACACCCACGCACACCCTTGCACACCCGGCTCACACTCACACTCACACCCTGCACACCCGGCCACACTCACACCCTTGCACACCCGGCTCACACTCACACCCTTGCACACCCGCCCACACACCCACCCACCTACCCACCCCAGCTCACACCCACACAGCTCACACTCACACTCACACCCTCGCACACACACTCACACCCTTGCACACCCGTTCAAACTCACACCCTTGCACAACCTTTCACCCCTGCTCACACTCACACCCACCCACCTACCCACCCCAGCTCACACCCACGCACACAGTCACTCACACCTTTGCACACCTGCTCACACTCACACTCACCCCCTTGCACACCCGCTCACACTCACACACCCTTGCACACCCGCTCACACTCACCCCCTTGCACACCCGCTCACACTCACACACCCTTGCACACCCGCTCACACTCACACCCTTGCACACCCGCTCACACTCACACCCACACCCGCTCACACTCACACCCTTGCACACCCGCTCACACTCACACACCCTTGCACACCCGCTCACACTCACACCCTTGCACACCCGCTCACACTCACACCCTTGCACACCCCCTTCACACTCACACCCTTGCACACCCGCTCACACTCCACACACCCTTGCACACCCAGCTCACACTCCACACACCCTTGCACACCCGCTCCACTCACACCTTGCACACCCGGCTCACACTCACACCCTTGCACACCCGCTCACACTCACACCCTTGCACACCCGCTCACACTCACACCCTCACACACCCGCTCACTCACCCCTTGCACACCCGGCTCACACTCACACACCTTGCACACCGCTCACCTCACACCCTTGCACACCCGCTCACACTCACACCCTTACACCCCAGCTCACACTCACACACCCTTGCACACCGCTCCACACTCCACACCTTACACCCGCTCCCACACTCACACCCTTGCACACCGCTCACTCCACCCTTGCACACCCGGCTCACTCACACCCTTGCACACCCGCCACACTCACACACCCTTGCACACCCGCTCACACTCACACCCTTGCACACCCGCTCACACTCACACCCTTGCACACCCGCTCACACTCACACCCTTGCACACCCGCTCACACTCACACACCCTTACACACCTGCTCACACTCACACGCTCACACCCACCCGCCCCAGCTCACACCCACACGAGCTCACACTCACACTCACACACTCTGCACACCCCCACACTCACACCCTTGCACACCCAGCACATACACACGCTCACACCTACCCACCCCAGCTCACACCCACACGAGCTCACACTCACACTCACACCCTTGCACACCCGCCACACTCACACGCCACACCTACCCGCCCCAGCTCACACCCACACGCTCACACTCCCACACTCACCCTCGCACCCCCACACACCTCACACCTTGCACACCTTGCACACCCGCTCACACACTCACACCCTTGCACACGCGCTCACACTCACACCCACCCCAGCTCACACACACCCTTGCACACCAGTTCACACTCACACTCACACCCTCGCCCACCCACACTCACTCACACACACCCTCACACCGCCCGCCCAGCTCACGCCCCGCGCCCTCCCCCCCCGCCCCGCCCCCGCCCCTCCCCACCTCTCGGCGGGCCCGGATGTCGTCATCCAGGCGGCGCTCGTCCCGCGAGGCAGCGTGCAGCTCGTACATCTCGGGCCCCGGCCCCGCCGCGCTGATGAGGAACATGGCGCCGGCCGCGTGCGCCGCCTCCCGCACCAGCAGCCGCCGCAGCGCCACGGCCGCCGGCTTCCCGTCCTGCGGGGGCACGCGCGTGTGCAAGGGGGGCACGCGAGTGTGCAAGGAGGGCACGTGCGTGTGCAAGGCAGGCACGTGTGTGTGCAAGGCGGGCATGAGCGTTTGCAAAAAGGGCACGTGCGTGTGCAAGGGGGCACGCGCGTGTGCAAAACTAACATGTGCGTGTGCAAGGAGGGCACGCGAGTGTGCAAGGGGGCACGTGCGTGTGCAAGGAGGGGCACGCGTGTGTGGGCAAAAGAACGCGGCGGCGTGTGCAAGGAGGGCACGTGTGTGGGCAAAAAGGGCACGCGCGTGTGCAAGGAGGGCACGTGAGTGTGCAAGGGGGCACGTGAGTGTGCAAGGGGGCACGCGAGTGTGCAAAACTGACGTGTGTGCAAGGCGGGCACGCGTGTGTGCAAGGGGGCACGTGCGTGTGCAAGGAGGGCACGTGTGTGGGCAAAAAGGGCACGCGCGTGTGCAAGAATGACCACGGCCGCCGGCTTCCCGTCCTGCGGGGGGGCACACGCGTGTGCAAGGGGGCACGTGTGTGTGCAAGGAGGGCACGTGTGTGTGCAAGGGGGCACGCAAACTGACGTGTGTGCAAGGCGGGCACGCACGTGTGCAAGAATGACCACGGCCGCCGGCTTCCAGTCCTGCGGGGGCACGCGCGTGTGCAAGGAGGGCACGTGTGTGCAAGGGGGCACGTGTGTGTGCAAAAAAGGCACATGCGCGTGCAAGACAAGCACGTGCGTGTGCAAGGGGGCACGCGAGTGTGCAAGGAGGGCACGTGCGTGTGCAAGGGGGCACACGTGTGTGCAAGGGAGGCACGTGTGTGTGCAAGGAGGCATGCGCGTGTGCAAGGAGGGCACGCGCGCGTGCAAGGCGGGCACGTGTGCGTGCAAGGGGGCACGCGTGTGTGCAAGACTGACATGTGCGTGTGCAAGGGGGCACGCGCGTGTGCAGGGAGGACACGCGCGTGGGCAAGGGGGTTCGTGTGTGTGCAAGTGGGCACGCGCGTGTGCAAGGAGGGCACGCGTGTGTGCAAGGGGGTACGTGTGTGTGCAAGGCAGGCACGCGCGTGGGCAAGGGGGCGCGTGTGTGTGCAAGGAGGGCAAGTGCGCGTGCAAGGAGGGCACGTGCGTGGTCAAGGCTGACACGCGCGCGTGCAAAACTGACACATGCGTGTGCAAGGAGGGCACGCGCGTGTGCAAGGCCGGCCTTCGGGGGCCCCCTCCTCCCCTCCCCTGCCTGGGTCTTCTTGCACACGTGTCAAGGCCCGTTTCCCCCTCCCTGTGTCTTGCACACAGGCGTGCAGGCCCGTGTCACCCGTCTTGCACTCTCGTGTGCAGGGGCCCCGGGGTCCTCCCTCCCCTCCCCATGTCTTCTTGCACACGCGTGTGTAGGGGCCCCGGGTCCTCTTGCACGCGCGTGTGCAGGCCCCGCCCCGTCACGCACCACCGAGGCGAACACGAGCTTCTGGTCCTTCTCCTGCAGCAGCAGCAGCGCGTCGCTCAGCAGCACCGCCAGCACCTCTGCGGGGCACACGCGGGACACACATGACACACGCGTGACACATGTGGGGCACACATGTGACACACGCGTGACACGGGGCACACACGACACACGTGTGACACACGCACGGCACACACATGACACACTCATGACACGTGGGGCACACACAGGACATGTGGGAACACGCATGATGCACACATGGAACACAGGGGCACACACATGACACATTTTGGGCACACATGACGCATGACACACGCATGACACGCGGGGCACACACAGGACATGTGGGAACACGCAT
This sequence comes from Meriones psammophilus, assembly GCA_036365155.1. Lineage (NCBI taxonomy): Eukaryota > Metazoa > Chordata > Mammalia > Rodentia > Muridae > Meriones > Meriones psammophilus. The sequence continues at coordinate 123,423 of JAEOAE010001147.1, read as the reverse complement.
GATGCACACATGGAACACAGAGGCACACATGACACATGCATGACACACACGACACAGGGAGCACATGCATGATACGCAGGGCCCACGCATGACGCGCTTGGAGCCCAGGGGCACACGCATGACACACGTGGGGCACACGCATGACACAAGGCACACACATGACACACACATGACACATGAAGCACACATGACACACGCGGGCACACGAGAGGCACATGGGGGGAACAGCTAGCATCGCCCACCATGGCCCCAGGTCTCAGGCCCCGCACACCCCTTTGCACACTCATCCTCCCCTTGCACACTCACCCCCTCGCACACATCCGCTCCCCTTGCACACTCACCCTCGCCCTGGGCACACTGACCCCCTTACACACTGACCCTCTCCCCTTTGCACACTGACCCCCCTTATACACTCGCCCCCTTGCACACTCATCCTCCCCCCTCGCACCCTCCCCCTTGCACACTCACCCCTTGCACAGTCACCATTTGCACACTCACCCTCGCCCTGGGGAACACACCCCATCGCACTCTCCCCCCTTGCACACTCGCCCTCTACCTGGGCACACTCACATTCTTGCACACTCACCCTCCCCAGGCACACTCACCCCCTTGCACACTCACCCTCACACCTTGCACAAACCCTCTTCCCTTGCACTTACCTCCTGCACACCCTCTCCCCAACACACTCACCCTCACCCCTCGCACCCTCCCCCTGCACACTCACCCTCTCTCTTGCACGCACACACCTCCCCCTTGCACACTCACCCCATCCTTTGCCCTCCCCCTCGCACCCCACCCCCTTGCACACTCACCCCTCACCCTCCCCTTGCACTCACCCTCCCCCTTCCCCCTCAAGCCTCCCCCTTGCACACTCACCCTCTCTTGCACTGCACGCACCCCCTTGCACACTCACCCCTTGCACCCTCCCCACCCCTCGCGCCCTCCCCCTTGCACTCACCCTCTCTTACACACGCACACACCCTCCCCTCTTCCCCCTCCTCCCCTCCCCCTCCCCTTGCACACTCACCCTCGCGCCTCCCCCTCCCCCGCACACTCACCCTTCACGCGCCCGACGCCGCCCCTCCAGCCCAGCGTCCGCAAGGCGCAGCTTCCGGCCGAGCAGGTCGTCGCGGTGTAAGTCGCGGCCCGCCGGGGCGCGCGGCGCATCTGAGGGGGTCCACGGGCAGCGATCTCGCGCCCAGCCGCCGGGCGCGCTCACACACACTCGCTCACGCGGCGGCGTCCACGCTGGCGATGGCGTCACAGCAGCAGCCGCAGGGGCCGGGTCAGGTCGGCGTGCTCCTCCGCGTGCGGCTGCGGGCGAGTGTGCAGGGCGAGTGTGCAAGGCGGTGTGCAAGGGATGGGGTGAGTGTGCAAGGGTGAGGGTGCCAGGCCCGGGTCAGGGTCGGCGTGCTCCTCCGCGTGCGGCTGTGGGGCGAGTGTGCAAGGGGAGTGTGCAAGGGGTGGTGTCAAGAGTGTGCAAGGGGCGGTGTGCAAGGGTGAGTGTGCAAAGGATAGGTGAGTGTGCAAGCACCCGGTCAGGTCGGCGTGCTCCTCCGTGCCCGGCTGCGGGGCGAGTGTGCAGGCGGTGTGCAAAGGCGGTGTGCAAAGGGTGGGGTGAGTGGTGCAAAGGGGCAGGCTCTGAGGCCCGGTCAGGTCGGCGTGCTCCTCCGTGCCGGCTGCGGGCGAGTGTGCAAGGGGCAAGTGTGCAAGAGTGTGAGGCGTGTGTGAAGTGTGCTGGGGGTGGTGCAAGGGTGTGGTGTGCAAGGGCCCGGGTCAGGTCGGCGTGCCCTCCATGCCGGCTGCGGGGCGATGTGCAGGGCGGTGTGCAAGGGCGAGTGTGCCCCCTCTCCACCCGCTGAATGTGCAGGGTGAGTGTGCAAGGGCCCGGGTCAGGTCGGCGTGCTCCTCCGTGCGGCTGCGGGCGGCGTGTGCAGGGCGAGTGTGCAAGAGTGTGCAAGGGTGAGTGTGCAGAGTGTGCAAGGGAGGTGCAAGGGCCCGGGTCAGGTCGGCGTGCTCCTCCGTGCCGGCTGCGGGGCGGTGTGCAGAACAAGGGCAAGTGTGCAAGAGTGTGCAAGGGGTGTGCAGAGTGTGCAGGGGAGGTGCAAGGCCCACATCAGGTGGTGCTGCTCCTCCGAACGCCGGCTGCAGGCGAGTGTGCAGGCGAGTGTGCAGAGTGTGCAAGGGGTGTGCAAGGGGTGAGTGTGGCACGGTCCGGGTCAGGTCGTGCTCCTCCATGCCGCTGCATGGGCGAGTGTGCAAGCAGTGTGCAGGACGGTGTGCAGGGATGGGGTGAATGTGCAGGGTGAGTGTGCAAGGGCCCGGGTCAGGTCGGCGTGCTCCTCCGTGCCGGCTGCGGGGCGAGTGTGCAAGGGCGAGTGTGCAAGAGTGTGCAAGGGTGAGTGTGCAAGAGTGTGCAAGGGGGAGGGTGCAAGGGCCCGGGTCAGGTCGGCGTGCTCCTCCGTGCCGGCTGCGGGGCGAGTGTGCAAGGGCGAGTGTGCAAGAGTGTGTGCAAGGGGGTGTGCAGAGTGTGCAAGGGAGGGTGCAAGGGCCGGGTCAGGTCGGCGTGCTCCTCCGTGCCGGCTGCGGGCACACGTGTGACAGGCGCGTGCAAGAGTGTGCAGGGGGAGTGTGCAAGGGGGTGAGTGTGCAAGGACCCACGTCCAGGTCGTGGCTCCTCCATGCCGGCTGCGGGCGACATGCAGGGCGAGTGTGCAAGGGCGAGTGTGCAAGGGATGGGGTGAATGTGCAAGGGTGAGTGTGCAAGGGCCCGGGTCAGGTCGGCGTGCTCCTCCGTGCCGGCTGCGGGGCGAGTGTGCAAGGGCGAGTGTGCACGAGTGTGCAAGGGTGAGTGTGCAAGAGTGTGCAAGGGGGAGGGTGCAGGGCCGGGTCAGGTCGGCGTGCTCCTCCGTGCGGCTGCGGGCGAGTGTGCAGGGCAAGTGTGCAAGAGTGTGCAAGGGAGTGTGCAGAGTGTGCAAGGGGAGGGTGCAAGGGCCGGGTCAGGTCGGCGTGCTCCTCCCGTGCCCGGCACGGGCGAGTGTGCAAGGGTGAGTGTGCAAGGGTGAGTGTGCAGGGGTGAGTATGCAAGGGGGTGAGTGTGCAAGGGGGTGAGTGTGTAAGGTCCCGGGTTAGGTCGGCGTGCTCCTCCGTGCCGGCTGCCGGGGTGAGTGTGCAAGAGTGTGCAAAGGTGAGTGTGAGCAGCACCTGGGTCAGGTCAGTGTGCTCCTCCGTGCCGGCTGCAGGGGTGAGTGTGCAAGGGTGAGTGTGCAGGGTGAGTGTGCAAGGGGTGAGTGTGAGCAGGGCCTGGCTCAGGTCGGCGTGCTCCTCCCGTGCACACTGCGGGGGTGAGTGTTCAAGGGGTGAGTGTGCAAGGTTGAGTGTGCAAAGGGTGGGGTGTGTGTGCAAGGGTGAGTGTGCGAGGGTAAATGGGGTGAGTGTGCAAGGGGGGAGGATCCCTCCCGAGGGGGAGTGTGCAGAGGCAGTGTGCAAGGGCGAGTGTGCAAGGGTGAGTGTGCAAGGGTGGGTGTGATCAGGGGTGTGAGTGGGGTGAGCGTGTGTGCTCAACTTTCCCCTCCGTGCCCGCCCCACCCCCTCCTTTGCACTCCCCCCACCCTGCACACTCCCCTTGCACACTTCCCACCCTCGCACCTTGCCCTTGCACACTCCCCCCCACCCCACCCCTACCCTTGCACACTCACACCCTCACACACTCACCTTCGCACCTCACCCCCTCACACACACACCTTGCACACTCACCCCCTCACACACCCCCTGCGCACTCTCCTCGCACCCCCCCTCACCTCACCCCCCCTTGCACACCCCTCCCTCACACCTCCCCCCTGCACCTCCCCTCCCCTCACCACCCTCCCACACTCACCCCTTGCACACTCACCCTCGCACACTCACCCCTCCCCCACACACCCCTCACACACTCACCCCCCCTCACACACACCCCCCCACACCCCCCTCGCACACTCCCCCTTGCACACTCACCCCTTGCACACTCCCCCCTTGCACACTCCCCCTCCACGCACTCACCCTTGCACACACCACCGAGCACACCCCCTTGCAGGTCACCCCTTGCACACTCACCTCCCCTTGCACACTCACCCCCTTGCACACTCACCCTCCGTGTGCTGCAGCAGCCGCTCCACGAGCACCGGGTACTTGGTGATGCGCTGCGTGATGAGCAGGGCAGCACTTGCACGCCCAGGCGCCGGGCGCCCGCGGGGGTGCGGGCGATGCGCTGCGGGGTCGGTTCTGGCGTGTGAACACGTGTGTGCACACGCGTGTGTCTTGGCGATGTGAGCACAAAGTGTCAAGCTGGCGTGTGAGCCCGGATGGGTGTGTGCAAGGGCTGTGTGTGAGCACGTGTGTGTGTCTTGCACGCCCAGACGCCGCGCCACGGGGTGCGAGACGATGCGCTGCGGGGGGTCAGACACACGTGAGCACATGTATGTGCACACGTGTGCGCGTGTGAGCCCGTGAGTGTGCAAGGGCTGTGTGTGAGCACGTGTGTGTGTCTTGGCCCAGGTCGCCGCGCGCCCGCGGGTGCGGGCGATGCGCTGCGAGGTCGCAACACCGTGAGCACATGTGCATGGCGAGGTGTGCGGGGTCGCGTCAGGTCGAGCCCGTGAGTGTGCAAGGACTGCGGTGAGCGCGTGTGTGTCTTAGAGTGTGCCCAGGCGCAAGCCACGGTGCGAGGCGATGCGCTGCGAGGCAAGAGGGAGCGTGTGAACGTGTGTGCACACATGTGTGCGAGTGTGAGCACGTGCAAGAGGGAGTGTGCAAGCGTGTGAGTGCGTGAAGGGTGTGGGAGAGCACATGTGTAAGCGTGTGAGCCCTGGGGGTGCGTGGCAAGGGTGTGTGGCACATGTGTGCGTGTTCCTCCGTGCGCCTGCAAGCATGTGAGCCTATGAGCGAGCCTGTGAGTGTGCATGAGTGTGAGAGCCCGTGAGCATGCGTGGGGGGTGTGTGGTGCACATGTGCCCCCAGCGTGAGCCCTGATGTTTTGCGTGGCCACCCTGAGCACATGTGTGCACTCCGTGTGCAAGCATGTGCAGCCTATGCACACTCACCCTGTGAGTGTGCACCTCCGTGTGAGCAGCCCGTGAGCACCGCGTGGCGGGATGCGCTGTGGGCACATGTGTGTCTTGCACGCCCGGACGCCGCGCCACGGGGTGCGAGACGATGCGCTGCGGGGGTCGGACACGCGTGTGAACACGTGTGTACACACGTGTGTGCGAGTGTGAGCACGTGTGCGCGTGTGAGCCCGTGAGTGTGCAAGGACTGCGTGTGAGCACACGTGTGTGTGTCTTGCACGCCCAGACGCCGCGCCACGGGGTGCAAGACGATGCTCTGTGTGTGGGGGACACGCGTGTGAGCACGTGTGTGCAAGCATGTGAGCCTATGAGCGAGCCTGTGAGTGTGCCTGAGTGTGTGAGCCCGTGAGTGTGCGGGCACATGTATGTGCACACATGTGTGCGCGTGTGAGCCCGTGTGATTGAGTGTGTGAGCACATGTGTGTCTTGTGTGAGCCCAGCGCCGCGTGTGACGGAGCGATGCGCTGCAGGGGGTCGGACACGCGTGTGAACACATGTATGTGCACACGTGTGCGATTTGAGCCCGTGAGTGTGCGTGATGGAGTGTGTGAGCACATGTGTGTGTCTTGCACGCCGGACGCCGCGCCACGGGGTGCGAGACGATGCGCTGCGGGGGGGGACACGTGTGTGAGCACATGTATGTGCACACGTGTGCGCGTGTGAGCCCGTGAGCATGCGTGATTGAGTGCGTAAGCACATGTGTGTGCAAGCATGTGAGCCTATGAGCGAGCCCACGAGTGTGCGTGAAGGAGTGTGTGAGCACATGCGTGTGCGAGTGTGAACACGTGTGTGCATGTGAGCCCGAGTGTGCTGTGGGGAAGATGGGGGGGCAAGATCAGGCCACGGGCACGCGTGGACACGCATGTTAAAGCGTGTGAGCCCGTGAGGGTGCCCGTGAGTGAGCATGATTGAGTGTGTGAGCACATGCATGTGCGCACATGTGTGCGAGTGTGAGCACACGTATGCGCGCGTGTGAGCTGAGTGTGTGTGATTGTGTGAGCACACGTGTGAGAGCATGTATGAGCTCACACTACCGTGACACAGGTCTGGAATCAGGCGGCTGTGCTGCAGGAGCGCCCTATGTGTCAGCATGTTACATGCATGTGCAAGCATGAATCCACTGATGGCGGCCTGGAAGCGGCGGCTGTGATGCAGCAGCGCCGTGTGTCAGCGTGTTTCCCCGCATGTATGTGTAAGCATGTTACATATGTTGTAGCATGTCACACACATGTGCACGCACGCACCCGGACGGCGTCCCGGAAGCGGCGGCTGCGCTGCAGCAGCGCCCTGTGTGGGTGTGTGTAAGCATGTCACATGTATGTTGTCGCATGTCACACGTATGTTGTAGCATGTCACACGCGGGCACCGCACGCACCCCGCACGGCGGCCGGCGCGGCAGCAGCGCCTGTGTGAGTGTGTGAGCGTGTTTCCCCGCACGTATGTTGTAGCATGTCACACGTATGTTGTAGCATGTCACACGTATGTTGTAGCATGTCACACGTAGCGCCCTACACACGTGTGTGCAGCGTGCTTCCGCATGTATGTTCGGTGTCACACGCTGAAGCGTTAGGCGCGCCCTGTGCGTCCCGGAAGCGGCGTGTTTCCCAGCAGCGCCGTATGTTGTACCATGTCACATGTATGTTGTAGCATGTTACACGTATGTTCACACGCGTTACACGTCCCGGAAGCGGCGGCTGCGCTGCAGCAGCGTCTTGTGCGCCACACCAGCCGTGTTTCCGCATGTATGTTGTAGCATGTCGCCAGTATGTTCACGTCCTCACACGCCGTGGGCCGCGCCGCCCCGCCGCGGGCGCGGGGGGAAGGGGCGGCGGCGCTGCAGGGGCTGGAGCCGTGGGCGGGGCCGGACGGGTGGGCGGGGCCCAGAGGGGAGGGAGGCGCCCCAGAACTGCAGAGGGGCGGGCGGAGGCGGGGCTGGAAACTGGGTGGAGCCGGGGGAGGGCGGGCCAGGCGGTAGGGCGGGCCCGGGGAGGGCGGGGCCTGAGAGGGGAGGGGGGGGCTGGGGAGTGGGCGGGCCCAGAGGGGGGCGTGGCCAAAGGGGGGAGGGCGGGACCCGTGAACTGTGGGGAAGGGGTGGGCAGAGGGCGGGCTGGAGCCGTGGGGCGGGCTGGGCGGGAGGGCGGGGCCAGAGGGGGAAGGGCGGGGCCGGGCGGGGAGGGAGGAGCCCGGAACTGCAGAGGGGCGGGCTGGAGCGGGTGGGCGGGGCCAGAGGGGAGGGCGGGCCTGAGGAACTGGGGGGGGGGGGTGGCAGAGGGCGGGCTGGAGCAGAAGGCGGGCCGGAGGGAGGGAGGGGCGTAGAGGGGTCAGGCACCTGGGGGAGGCGGGGCCCAGAGGGGGGAGGGCCTGAGAACTGCGGGAGGGGGGCGGGGGCGGGGTTGGGGGTGGGCGGGGCCCAGGGGGGAGGGCGGGGCCTGAGAACTGGAGGGAGGGAGGGCACGGTGGGCGGGGCAGCGCGGGCCAGGGCGGGGAAGGGCCTGTGAACGGGTCGAGGCGGGGGCCACCGTGGGGTGGGCGGGGCAGGGGCGCTGGGGGGGCGGGGACCAGCCTGGGAGCGTAGAGGAGGGAGGAGCCTGGATCTGAGGGTCGGGCCGTAGCAAGGGGGGCCGGCAGGGGTTTGGGCCACTAAGGGAGCCAGGCCAGGTGGGAAGAGCCTGGGGCGGGAGGGAGGACCCGAGGGGAGGGGAGAGGATGGGGAGCCTGGGCGGGGAGGAGCCTGAGGTGGGCGGGAAGAAGGGGCGGGACCCGAGAGCTGGGGATGGAGTGGGAGGAGGAGCCTGGGAGGGTGGGAGGAGCCTGAGGCGGATGGGAGGAGCCTGCGACGGGGTGGGAGGAACCTAGGGCGGGAGGAGGGAGGAGCCTGGGGACGGGAGGGGGGAGCCTGGAAGGGCGGGAGCCAGAATGGGAGACCCTCAGGGGAGGAGCCTGGGCCGGGTGGGAGGCACCCGCATGGGAGGAGCCTCAGGGGAAGAGACTGGGATGGGAGGGAGGAACCTGGACAGGAGGAGGGAGCCTGTAGCGGGAGGGAGGAGCCTGGGGTGTGAGGGAGGAGCCTCAGGGGGAGGACCCTGGAGGGAGGAGCCGGGACGGGGATGGGAGGACCCTCGGGGGGAAAGTCGGGGACGGGAGGAGCTGGGGCGGGACGGGGGGAGGGCGGAGCCCGGGCGATGGCGGATCCCGCTCCCCCGCCCGCCCGCCCCTTCCCCGCCCCCGCCCGGCCCGCCCACCTGGCGCAGCAGCACGTCGCCGACGCGCGCGATGACGTAGTTGCGCGCGCTGCCCGGCTGCAGCCCCTCGCGCCGGCGCCGCTTGAGGCCCGCGAGGAAGCGCGCGCGGCAGCGCCAGCAGCCCCGGCGCGGGGAGCACCGAACCCGCGGCCCCAGCGGCCGCCGCCGCCCCAGAAGCCCCCGCGGCCCCAGAAGCCCCCGCGGCCCGCAGCGCCCGCGCGAACACGCGCTGCGTCAGCTTCAGCGTCCGCACGTGCCGCGCCTCCGTCTGCATCAGCTCTGCGGGGGGGGGGGGGAGGGGGCGGACACGCGACATGTGTGTGAGCGGACACGCGACGTGGGGGCGGACACGCGACGTGGGGGAGGACACGTGGACATGTGTGTGGACACGCGACATGAGTGTGAGCGGACACGCGACATGTGTGTGAGCGGACACGCGACGTGGGGGAGGACACGCGGACATGTGGGTGGACACGCGACACGCGTGTGAGCGGAGAGACACGCGTGTGCAGACACATGCACGCGAGTGGACACGCGTGTGCAGACAGACGACATGTGTGTGGGCGGACACGCGACATGTGTGTGGACACGCGACATGGGGGCGGACACGCGGACATGTGGGCGGACACGTAGACATGTGTGTGAACACACGACACGCGTGTGAGCGGAGAGACACACGTGTGCAGACAGACGCCTGTGCAGACACACGACATGTTTGTGAGCGGACACGCGACGTGGGGGCGGACACGCGACATGGGGACGGACATGTGTGTGAGCAGACACACGGGGAGGACACGGACCGACACGTGGAGCACGCGGAGACACGCGCAGACATGTGCGTGGACACGCGACAGACATGTGTGAGCGGACACGCGATATGTGGGCGGACACGCGACGTGTGTGTGGACACGCGGACATGTGGGCGGACACGCGACATGGGGTCGGACACGCGACATGGGGGCAGACATGCGTGTGAGCCGACACGCGACATGGGGGCGGACACGCGACACACGTGGGAGCGGACAGACACGGTCAAACACGTGTGCAGACAAACGACATGCGTGTGTGCAGACAGACACGCTCAGACATGTGGGCAGACACATACATGTGTGCAGACAGACAAGGGGGTGAGCGGACACGCGTGTGCAGACACACGTACAGGTGTGCAAGCAGACACGCGTGTGCACACAGACACGTGTGCAAACACACATGCATGCAAACAGACATGCATGTGTGCAGACACACAACGTGCGTGTGTGCAGACAGACACGCGTGTGCAGACATGCATGTGTGCAAATAGACATCCATGTATACAGACAGACACGCGTACATGTGTGCAGACAGACATGCATGTGTGTAGACATAAACACGTGTGCAGACACACAGGCGTGTGGGCACAGACATGGGTGTGCAAACAGACATGCACGAGTGCAAAGAGACGCGCGTGTGCACACATGAACGAGTGTAAGCGCAGACGCGCATGTGCGCAGACCCAGACATGCGTGTGCGAACACATACATGTAAAAACAGACGTGCGTGTGCAGACGGACACGCGTGTGCAAAAGACACGGTCCGACACATGGGTCCCAACACACATGCGTGTGTGCAGACACGCATGAGTGTGCAAACACACGCATGTTTGCAGACACAGACACGCTCAGACATGCGTGTGCCGACACGTGTGCCAACACACGCATGTGTGCAAACACGAACATGCTCAGACACGCGCGTTTGCAACCACACACACACACACGTGCACGCCCGCGCACGCCGACACACACTCTTGCACGCCCACCCACGCCCTGCAACCCTCCCGCGCGCCCTTGCACACCCGTAAACACTCTTGCACACCCACACACACCCACGCACGCCCTTGCACACCCACACGCCCTTGCACACCCTCACACGCCCTTGCACACCCACGCACGCCCTTGCACACCCACGCGCCCTTGCACACCCACGCACGCTGCACACCCACGCCGCTTCTTGCACACCCACGCCTTGCACACCCACGCGCATGCACGCCCACGCGCTCTGCACGCCACTCATACGCTTGCACGCCACACCCACACACACCCCACTGCACCCTTGCACACCCACGCACCCTTGCACACCCTCACACACCCTTGCACACCCACGCGCCCTTGCACACCCACGCTCACACCCACGCCGCCCTGCACACCCACGCACGCCCTTGCACACACACGCACGCCCTTGCACACCCACGCACGCCTTGCACACACCACGCACGCCGCACCCTTTCACACTTTTGCACACCCACCCACTACCTTGCACACCCTCACACACCCTGCACACCCACGCGCCTTTGCACACCCACGCACTCACACCACACACCCTGCACACCCACCACACACACCCTGCACGCCTTGCACACCCACGCACACCCTGCACACCCACGCGCTCTGCACACCCACGCCTCCACCCACTCCATGCACACGCCCAGCACACCCACTCACACCCACGCCACACACTCCACGCTCTTGCACACCCACTCACACCCTTGCATACCTGTGCCTCTGCACACTGACACTCACACCCGCCACACCCATGCTCACACC
>JAEOAE010001147.1:102500-107500 GCA_036365155.1 Meriones psammophilus | reverse complement strand
CACACACACACACATACCCACACGCATGACCCGGGACATGTGTGCACACACAGACACACAGAAGTGACCCTGGGGCTTGCGAGCACTCACACGCGTGACCCAGGAACAGACGTGACCCCGGGACCAGTTGCACATACAGACACCCACACACACCCACACAGGTGCACCCACAGACATGAGGGACATGTGTCCACCCACATGGGTGACCCTGAAACATGAGCACTCACACGTGGGACCCACCAGCACACACAGACACACACACGCATGACACCCGGGACATGTGTCCACCCACAGACGTGACCCGGGATGGATGTACACACACACACACACACACACACATGACCCAGAGACGCACACACACAGACACAGAAGTGACCCGGGACATATGTGCACCCACACGCTGTGACCCAGGGACAAGTGTGCACACACAGACATGACCCGGGACCAGCACACACACGCACACACACACACACACACACACACAGACACCCACACGCTGTGACTGGGAACATGTGTGCACCCACACACGCTGACAGATGACATGACACTGGGGCTCAGCGCATGCACACACACACACACACACACACAGACACCCACACGCATGTACGTGACCCTCGTGAGCACCCACAGACATGACACGGGACAGCACGCACACACACACACACACACACACAGACACCCAGACACCCACACAGACACCCACACGCCCAGACCCCGGGACAAGTGAGCACCCACAGACATGAACGGGGACTGGCACGTGTACACACACACACACACAGACACCCACACACCCACACCCACACGCGTGACCCCGGGACATATGAGACATGACACTGGGACCCACGGACCAGCATGCACACACACAGACACCCACACACACACATATGTGCACATACACGCGTGACCCGGGACATGTGAGCACACACAGACGTGACCCGGGACACGGATGACCCTGGGATGTACACACACACACACACACACATGACCCAGAGACGCAGTGCACACACAGACACACAGAAGTGACCCGGGACATATGTACACCCACACGCGTGACCCCGGGACATATAAGCACCCACACGTGTCCCCAGGCAAGTGTGCACCCACAGACCTGACCCAGGGACATGTGTGCACACACAGACACCCACAGAAGTGACACCAGGGACATATGTGCACCCACACGCGTGACCCCGGGACAAGTGAGCACCCACAGACATGACACGGGGACCAGCACGCACACACACACACACCCACACACACAGACACCCACACGCGTGACCCCGGGACATATGTGCACCCACACGCGTGACCCCGGGACAAGTGAGCACCCACAGACGTGACCCGGGACACGCACACACGCATGACCCTGGGACCAACATGCGCACGCACACACACACACACACACACACACACACGCGTGACCCCGGGACATGTTTTGCACCCACAGCCGTGACCCGGGAGTGGGCGTGTCCAGGTCTCCCGGGCGCGGAGGGGGAGGGGAGGGGGCTCCGCCCCCCCCTCTTTGCACACTCGTGACGTCGCACACTCGTCCCGTTGCACGCTCGTGTGCAAGCGAGCGCTCACCTGCCCCCGCGTCACGCCCGGTTCACACACGCCCGCGGGGACCCGCGATCGCCCTCAGCCCCGAGGTCCCGGGACCCGGAAGTGCCCGGAGGAGCTGCGCATGCGTGGGGGCGGGGCCCGGAGGGGGCGGGGCCCGGAACGCGGAAGGAGACGCCGCCGCGGAGACACAGCGAAGCCCTGGAGGGGGCGGAGCCAGGCGGAACGGAAGGAGCGGGGAGAGGGGGAGCCCGGACCGGAAGTGCGGCGTGTCCGAGGGAAAGAGGGGAGCGCAGGAGGGGGACGGACCGGAAGTGGGACGTTCCCGGAAGACAGAGGAGCCTAGAAAAGGCCGGACCGGAAGTCGTTCATTCCCGGATGACTGTGAGACCTAAAGAAGGGACGGACCGGAAGTGGGCCTGCCCGGAAGTGAGTGGGACGAAAAGAGGAAACGGACCGGAAGTGGGCCGTTCTCTGAAGAGACCGGAACCTAGGAGGGGCCGGACCGGAAGTGGTTTGTGCCCTGAAGACAGGCGGAGCCTATTAAAAAGACGGACCGGAAGTGAGTGAGTCCCGGAAGTCGTTTATGTTTGAGACAGGAAGTGGGTGATTCCCGGAAGTGGGCTGTTCCCGAGGGGCGTGGCCTAGCGGTGCGGAACCCGGAAGTGTCCGTGTTCGTGAATGGAAGCGGTTGTAACCAGAAAAGGGTTCCGCCTGGGGACCGGAAGTCGCGATGGACCGACGGGAGCGGGACCCAGAGAGCCGAGGAGGGAAGCGCGGGGCCGCGAGGGGACTCGGGGCGGGGACCGGAAGTGGGCTGGGAAACCGGAAGGAGGCCGCGACCGGAAGTGGGATTCGACCGGAAGTTGGTGCTGCATGGAAAAGGGTCCGATCGGAAACCGGAAGTGGGCTTGACAGGAAGAGGGCTGTGACCGGAAATTGGTGCTGCATGGAAAAGGGTCCGACCGGAAACCGGAAGTGGGTTTTGAAACCGGAAGGAGGATGCGACCGGATGTGGGATTCGACCGGAAGTAGGTGCTGCGTGGAAAAGGGGTCGGACCGGAAGCCGGAAGTGGGTTGTGACCGGACGTTGAGGTTCCGGAAAAAATGTTCCGGCCGGAAACCGGAAGTGGGCTGTGACCGGAAGTTGGTGTTTTAGGATTCAGGCTCGGACCGGAACCCGGAAGTGGGCGTCTCCCGGAACCCGGAAGCTCGCGGGGCGGCCGCGTCACGTCGTCTCCGCGTCGTTCCCGACGCTCCCGGGTCCGCGGCGGCTTCCCCGACGCGCGGGGATTCGAACCCGCGGAGCGCGCCGGGCGGGGGGGGGCGGCGCCCGGTCGCGGGGAGAGGCGGCTCCGCCCCCTTAAGCCCCGCCCACACCCCGTTCCGCGCCGCCCATTGGCTTCCTAAGCCCCTCGCCCCGCCCAGGCCCCGCCCCTCGCTCTCCATTGGCTCCCTAAGCCCCTCGCCACGCCCTGGTCCCGCCCCGCGCCGCCCATTGGCTCCCTGTGTCCCACCCACCCTCAGGCCCCGCCCAGACCACGCCCCACGCCGCCCATTGGCTACTAGCAGTCGCCCTTTTGCCCAGGCCCCGCCCTGCGCCTGCCATTGGCTCCCGCTTCCCCTCGCCCCGCCCTGACCACGCCCCGCGCGGGCGCCCTTTTGCCCAGGCCTCGCCCCGCGTTCTCTATTGGCTCCCGCGTCCCTTCGCCCCGCCCAGGCCCCGCCCACTCCCTCCATTTTCTCCCCTTGGTCGCCATTTTGCTAGGCCCCGCCCCGCGCCTCCCATTGGCTCCCCGCGGGCGCCATTTTGCCCAGGACCCGCCCCGCGTCTCCCATTGGCTCCCCGCGCCCCGCCCAGGCCCCGCCCCCTCCCCGTCTTCCGCGCTTCCCCCTCTGCCCTTGTTGACGGCGCCGCCATCTTGCCGCCGGCGCCCGCGCATGCGCCAGAGTCCGCCCGGGCCTCCCGCGCCCTCGGGAGCCCTCGGGAGCCCTCGGGAGGCCTCGGAGCGACCCCGGGGGAGGGTCGGGGGCGTCATGGCGGCCTCGGGGCTCGCGCTGCTGCTGCTGCTGCTGGCGGGGACCGCGGCGCTGCCCTTCCCGGGCGAGGGTGAGCGTGCGAGGGCCCCCGCGGGCGTGCAAATGCCTCCGGGGGGAGGGGAGGAGCGTGCAAATGCCCCCGCGGGCGTGCAAATGCCCCCGGGGGGAGGGGAGGAGCGTGCAAATGCCCCCGCGGGCGTGCAAATGCCCCCGGGGGGAGGGGAGGAGTGTAAAAATGCCCCCGTGAGCGTGCAAATGCCTCCGCGAGCGTGCAAATGCCCCCGAGGGCGTGCAAATGCCCCCGGGGGGAGGGGAGGAGTGTGCAAATGCCCCCGTGAGCGTGCAAATGCCCCCGGGGGGTGGGGAGGAGCGTGCAAATGCCCCCGGGGGGAGGGGCGTGCGTGCAAGGGCCCCCGTGAGCGTGCAAATGCCCCCAGGAAAGGGAAGGGAGTGTGTAAATGCCCCCAAGAGAGGGAAGGGAGTGTGTAAATGCCCCCGAGAGAGGGAAGGGAGTGTGTAAATGCCCCCAGGTAAGGGAAGGGAGTGTGTAAATGCCCCCAGGTAAGGGAAGGGAGTGTGTAAATGCCCCCAGGTAAGGGAAGGGAGTGTGTAAATGCCCCTGGGAGGGAGGAGTGTGTAAATGCCCCCAAGAGAGGGAAGTGAGTGTGTAAATGCCCCCAAGAGAGGGAAGGAGTGTGTAAATGCCCCCGAGAGAGGGAAGTGAGTGTGTAAATGCCCCCGAGAGAGGGAAGGAAGTGTGTAAATGCCCCCAAGAGAGGGAAGGAGTGTGCAAATGCCCCCTAGAGAGGGAAGGAAGTGTGTAAATGCCCCTGGGGAGGGAGAAGGAGTGTGTAATGCCCCCAAGAGAGGGAAGGGAGTGTGTAAATGCCCCCTAGAGAGGGAAGGAGTGTGTAAATGCCCCTAAGAGAGGGAAGGAAGTGTGCAAATGCCCCCTGGGGAGTGGGAGGAGTGTGTAAATAACCCCAAGAGAGGGAAGGAAGTGTGTAAATGCTCCTAAGAGAGGGAAGGAAGTGTGTAAATGCCCCCTAGAGAGGGAAGGGAGTGTGTAAATGCCCCTAAGAGAGGGAAGGGAGTGTGTAAATGCCCCCTAGAGATGGAAGGAAGTGTGTAAATGCCCCCGGAGAGAGGGAAGGAAGTGTGTAAATGCCCCAAGAGAGGGAAGGAAGTGTGTAAATGCCCCTGGGGAGGGAGAAGGAGTGTGTAAATGCCCCCAGAGAGAGGGAAGGAGTGTGTAAATGCCCCTGGGGAAGAGAAAGAAGTGTTTAAATGCCCCCTGGGGAAGGGAATGGAGTGTGTAAATGCCCCCAAGAGAGGGAAGAAGGGTGTAAATGCTCCTGGGGAAGGGAAGGGAGTGTGTAAATGCCCCCTGGGGAGTGGGAGGA
>JAEOAE010001147.1:95000-100000 GCA_036365155.1 Meriones psammophilus | reverse complement strand
CCCCGCAGCGTGCCCGGGCCTCGACCTCCGCCACGACGTGCGTCGCCTCTCGGCCCTGCGCAACTGCTCGGTGGTGGAGGGGGCGCTGCGCCTGCCTTGCACACCCGCCTTGCACACTCACATCCTGTTTTCTTGCACTCACACTCTTTCTTGCACACTCATATACTTTTTCTTGCACACTCACACTTTTTTGCACACTCACATCCTTTTTTCTTGCACACTCACACCCTTTCTTGCACATTCACATCCTTTTTTCTTGCACACTCACACTTTTTTGCACACTCACATCCTTTTTTTCTTGCACACTCACATTTTTTCTTGCACACTCACATTTTTTTGTTGCAAACTCACACTTTTTTGCACACTCACATCCTTTTCCCTTGCATACACCCTTTCTTGCACATTCACATACTTTTTTCTTGCACACTCACATCCTTTTTTCCTGCACACTCACACTTTCTTGCACAGTCACGTTTTTTCTTGCACACTCACACTTTTTTGCACTTACTTTCTTGCACACTCACATTTTTCTTGCACACTCACACTTTTTTGCACACTCACTTTCTTGCACACTCACATTTTTTTCTTGCACACTCACATTTTTCTTGCACACTCACACTTTCTTACACACTCACATCCTTTTTTCTGGCACACTCACAGTTTTTTGCACACTCACATCCTTTTTTCTTGCACACTCACATTTTTTCTTGCACACTCACCATTTTTGTTGCAAACTCACACTTTTTTGCACACTCACATCCTTTTTTTTCTTGCACACATTTTTTCTTGCACACTCACACTTTCTTGCACACTCACATTTTTTCTTGCACACACATTTTTTGCACACTCACATCTTTTTTCCTTGCATACACCCTTTCTTGCACATTCACGTACTTTTTTCTTGCACACTCACATCCTTTTTTCTTGCCCACTCACACTTTTTTGCACACTCACTTTCTTGCACACTCACATTTTTTCTTGCACACTCACATTTTTTTGTTGCAAATTCACTTTTTTGCACACTCACATCCTTTTTTCTTGCACACTCACACTTTCTTGCACACTCACATTTTTTCTTGCACACTCACATTTTTTCTTGCACGCTCTCCCCCCCCACCCCCGCAGTGTGCCCGGGCCTGGACCTCCGCAACGACGTGCGTCGCCTCTCGGCCCTCCGGAACTGCTCGGTGGTGGAGGGGGCCCATTTCCTGCTGATGCACGGGCGCGCCGGAGGACTTCTTGGCCTGAGCTTCCCATTTGGTGCTTTCACGGACTACGTCCTGCTCTTCCGGGTGTCGGGGCTGCGCAGCCTCCGCGAGCTCTTCCCGGGCCTCGCCGTCATCCGGGGCTCCCGCCTCTTCTTCCACTACGCCCTCGTGGTCTTCGAGATGGCGGAGCTGCGCGAGCTGGGCCTGCGCGGCCTCCGGAGCGTGGCCCGCGGCTCCGTCCGCCTCGAGCGCAACCGCGCCCTCTGCTACGTGGCCAGCGTGGACTGGGCCCGCCACGACGACGCCGCTGCAACTCGTGGCGGGACCGCGCGCCCGACGGCTCCGCCGACGTCTGCCCCGGCGCCGCCGGCGGCACCCCCTGCCCCGCCACCGTCATCAACGGGCAGTTCGTGGAGAGGTGCTGGACCCACGCGCACTGCCAGAAGGGTGAGCGTGCGAGGGGGGAGGGGCGGTGTGCGAGAGGGTGGGTGGGGTGGGTGTGCAAGAGGGGAGGGGGGTGTGCAAGGGGAGTGTGCAAGAGGGTGGGTGTGCAAGGAAAGGGTGGGTGGGTGTGCAAGAGGGGAGGGGTGGGTGTGCAAGGGGGAAGTGTGCAAGAGGGAGGGGATGGGTGTGCAAGGGAGACACGCGTGGCGGGAACCGTGAGTGTGCAAGGGGGTGGGTGCAAGGAAAGGGTGGGGTGGGCGCAAGAGGGGTGGGTGTGCAAAAGACCCACGCCACCTGCCAGAAGGGTGGTGAGCGTCATCAGGGGGCAGTGTCGAGGGTGGGTGGGGTGGGTGTGCTGGAGGGGGTGGGTGTGCAAGGGGAAGTGTGCAGAGGGGGGGGGTGGGCGTGCAAGGGAGCCACGCAAGACTGCCGAAAGAGTGAGTGTGCAAGAGGGTGGGTGGGTGGGTGTGAAAGGAGGGTGGGTGTGCAAGAGGGGAGGGTGGGGTGGGTGTGCAAGGGGGAGGTGCAAGAGGGTGGTGTGCAAGAAAGGGTGGGGTGGGTGTGCAAGAGGGGAGGGTGGGTGTGCAAGGGGAAGTGCAAGAGGGGAGGGGGTGGGTGTGCAAGGAGCCACGCCAGACCGGGCCGAAGGGTGAGTGTGCAAGAGGGTGGGTGGGTGGGTGTGTGCAGGGGGTGGGTGTGCAAGAGGAGGGTGGGTGGGTGTGAAAGCAAGGGTGGGGTGTGCAAGAGGGGAGGGTGGGGTGGGTCAGCAAGGGAGCCACGCACACTGCCAGAAGGGTGACTGGGAGGAGGGGTGAGCGCAAGGGGGGGTGGGTGCAAGAGG
Source organism: Meriones psammophilus (assembly GCA_036365155.1). NCBI lineage: Eukaryota > Metazoa > Chordata > Mammalia > Rodentia > Muridae > Meriones > Meriones psammophilus. The sequence goes on along the minus strand of JAEOAE010001147.1, from coordinate 97,507 downwards.
AGGGGGGGTGTGTGCAAATAGGGAGGGGGTGGGTGTGTGATGGGTGAGTGTGCAAGAGGGTGGGTGTGCAAGGGAGGGTGGGGTGGGTGTGCAAGGCGAGGGTGAGTGTGCGAGGGGTGGGTGTGCAAGGGGAGGGTGGGTGTGCAAGAGGGGAGGGAGTGGGTGTGCAAGGGGACATGCACACTGCCAAAAGGGTGAGTGTGCAAGGGGGAGTGTGCAAGAGGGTGGGTGTGCAAGGAAAGGGTGGGGTGGGGGCAGGGAGAGTGTCGAGGGGAGGGTGGGAGCAGGGGGGGGGGGGGAGGGAGGGAGCGAGGGGGCGGGAGCAGGCGTTCCCGTCGTTCCCGTGTCCTTCCGGCTCCGTGTGTGTCAGCTCCGTGTCAAGCATGTCCTCGTGTCAGCGCACATGTGTCACCGCATGTCCCCCACGTGTGTTTGTCCATGTGCGTCGGCGCGGTATCCGCTGTTGCTCTTCCGTGCGTGTCACCGCGTGTGTCGGGGCCGTGTTCCCTGTTGCTCCTCCGTTGACATGTGTGTCGGCTCCGTGTTCCCCGTGTTCTTCCTCTTCCATGTCACCACGTGTCACTGTGTTGGGGCTGTGTTCCCTGACATGTGTGTCATTGCGTGTCTGCTCCGTGCTCGTCCGTCGACATGTGTGTCGGCTCCGTGTTCCCCGTGTTCTTGCGTCACTGCGTGTGTCAGCGCGTGTCAATGCGTGTCACCGCGTGTCCCCCGCGTGTGTTCATCCGTCAGCACGTGTGCGTCGGCGTGGTATCCGCTGTTGCTCTTCCGTGCGTGTCACCGCGTGTGTCGGCTCCGTGTTCCCCGTGTTCTTCTGTCACTGCGTGTGTCACTGCATGTGTCAGGGCCGTCGTGTTCCCTGACACGTGTGTGTCATTGCGTGTCAGCTCCGTGCTCGTCCGTCGACATGTGTGTCGGCTCCGTGTTCCCCGTGTTCTTCCGTCAGCGCGTGTCACGGCGTGTGTCAGAGCCGTGTTCCCTGTTGCTCATCCATTAACCTGTGTGTCTATGCGTGTCGGCTCCATGTTCCCGTGTTCTTCCCGACACCCGCGTGTCATTTCTGCTCACTTCCGTGTCGGGGCGTGTTCCCGACACGTGTGTGGATTAGGCTGTGACATGTGTGTCGGCAGGCCTCACGCCACTTCGGCCCTTGCGTGTCAACGCGTGTCATTGCATTTCGGCTCCGTGTTCCCGTGTTCTTCTGTCACCGCGCTGAGAGCCGTGTCACCGCGATTAGGGCCGTGTTCCCTGTTGCCTCCCGTCACATGTGCCTCACCCGTGTTCCCGTGTTCTTCCATCACTGCACGGAGGCGGGCACTTCCGGTCCCGCCCGCCCACTTCCGGTCCCGCCTACATGGTCCCTCTGTGGATTAGGCTGTGACTTTCCGCTCCAGGCCTCACTTCCGGTCATTTCTGCCCACTTCCGGTCATTTCTGCTCACTTCCGGTCCCGTCCTCCCGCTTACTGTGTGGATTAGGCTGTGACTCGCCACTCCAGGCCTCACTTCCGGTCATTTCTGCCCACTTCCGGTCCCGCCCTCCCGCTGACTTTGTGGATTAGGCTGTGACTCCTCCTCCAGGCCTCACTTCCGGCCCTGGATGCTCACTTCCGGTCCCTCCCTCCCTCTTACTGTGTGGAGTAGGCTGTAACTCCCCACTCCAGGCCTCACTTCCGGTCCCAGCTTCTCACTTCCGGTCCCGCCCTCCCGCTCACTGCATGGATTAGGCTGCGACGACTCCTCCAGGCCTCACTTCCGGTCATTTCTGCCCACTTCCGGTCCCGCCCTCCTGCTTACTGTGTGGATTAGGCTGCGACTTGCCACTCCAGGCCTCACTTCCGGTCTCACATGCTCACTTCCGGTCCCGCCCTCCCGCTTCCTGTGTGGATTAGGCTCTGACTCCTCGATCCAGGCCCCACTTCCTGTCCCGCCCACCCGCTTCTGCTCTGCATGAGAATATGGCTGCCGGGAACCCCACTTCCTGTCTCTCGCACCCACGTCCGGTCCAGCCCTCCCACTTCCTGTGTGGGCGGGGCCTGAGACGGAGGGAAGCTGAGAAGGGTGGGGGAATCGTGGGCTTCCGGCAGGGGCGTGTCCGAGGGGTAAAATGGCGGCCGAGGGGCGTGGCCAAGGCGGGAGAGGGGGCCAATCACAGAGCTGAGGGATGGGGGAAAATGGCGGCAGGTTGGGGCGGGTCCAAGGCGGGAGAGGGGGCCAATCAGAGCACTGAGTTACTGGGGAGTAAAATGGCGGCTAGTGGGAGCGGAGCCAGGCTCTGAGGGGAAAATGGCCGCCAGGAGGGCGTGGCCAGGCCCTGCGAAGGCCAATCACAACACTGAGGGGCGGAGCCAGGCCCTAAGGGAAAAATGGCGGCTAGTGGGGGGCGTGGCCAGGCCCTGAGGGGAAAATGGCGGCGGGTGGGGGGCGTGGCCAGGGGCTGTGGGGGCCAATCCCGGCCCTGAGGGGCGGAGCCAGGCCCTGAGGAGAAAAT
>JAEOAE010001147.1:62500-90000 GCA_036365155.1 Meriones psammophilus | reverse complement strand
TACCCCAGCGTGTGCCCCTTCGTCTCTCTCCTCACACGTCACACTAGCATGTTGCATGTCACACATGTGTCACAGCCTCCTCTACCCCTAGCGTGTGCCCTCTCGTCTCTCCCCTCACATGTCGAACTAACATGTCATACGTGCATGTCACGTTAGCATGTCACGCGTGTTTCACACACCCCCTACCCCACACTCACCTGTCACGCTAGCATGTCACATGCGTGTGTCCCACGGCCTCCTCACATGTCGCACTAGCATGTGTGCACTAGCGTGTGCCCTCACATGTCGCACTAGCATGTCATACGTGCGTGTCACGCTAGCATGTCACATGCGTGTGTCCCACAGCCTCCTCTACCCACAGCGTGTGCCCTCACATGTCGCACTAGCATGTCATACGTGCGTGTCACGCTAGCATGTCACATGCGTGTGTCCCACACCCTCCTCTACCCACAGCGTGTGCCCTCACTCACCTGTCACACTACCATGTCACACTAGCATGTCACACGTGTGTCACACACACCCCACTACCCCACACTTGCATGTCACACTCACCTGTCACGCTAGCATGTCACATGCGTGTCACACACCCGCCTCCGCCCCCGGCATGTGCCTTCTCATCTCCCCTCACACTCACCCGTCACACGCGTGTCACAATCTCCTGTCACACTGGCGTGTCACCCCCGTGTCACACTCTCCTCCTCTCGTCCACGCGTGTCACCTGTCACATGCGTGTCCCCCGTGTGTCACGCGCGTCACCTGTCACTCGCCTGTGTCACAATCTCGTGTCACAGCACCTGTCGTGCGTGTGTCACCCTCATGTGTCACCCTGTCCTGTGTCACGCGTGTCACCTCTCACACGCATCATTTGTATGTCACCCGCGTGTCACCTGTCACACGCGTGTCCTCCATGTGTCATACACACGTCGCCTGTCACACACATGTTCCCGCGTGTCACCCTCCTGTGTCACGCGTGTTTGTTACCTCTCACGTGTCATTCGTGTGTCACATGCGTGTCGCACCACTTGTCGCGTGCTCGTGTCACCCTGTCCTGTGTCACAGGCACATCCCGTCCCACGCGTGTCATCTGTGTCACATGTCTCCCATGCATGTCACCCACGCGTGTCACACGTCCATTCGCGTCAGTCGTGCGTCCAACGCGCGTCACACGCCCGCGCGCGTCATTCGTCTGTCTCAGGCGTGTCACACCCACGCGCGTCCTTCGCGTCAGTCCTGTGTCACTCGCGTGTCCCACGCGTGACCCACGTGTGTCAGACACCCATGCGTCATTGGTGTTCATCGTGTGTCTCACGGGTGTCACGTGCCCACCCGCGCCATCCGTGTGTCACACGTGGCTCATGTATGTCACATACATGTCACATGCGCATCACACACTACATGTGTCGCACACATGACACGTGTGTGTCACACACATGTGACACGCCTGTCACGTGCTCATCACACACATCTCACATGCGCACCACACACGTCGCGTGCGTGTCACACACGCGACACGTGTGTCGCATACATGACACACGGGTGTCACATGTATGTCATGTGTGTCCCACACGTGTCCCTTGTGTGTCACATCCATGTCACATGCACGTCTCGCATGCGTGTCAAGCACATGTCACGTGCGTGTCACACACGTGGCACATGCATGTCAGATACATGGCACATGTATGTCACATACATGGCACATGCATGTCACACGGCACATGTGACATGTGTGTCGCATGTGTGTTATATGTGTGTCACATGTATGTTACATGTGTGTCACATGTATGTTACATGTGTGTCACATGTATGTGACATGCGTGAACACGCGTGTCTCCCCCGCAGTGTGCCCCACCGCCTGCCGCCCGCAGGGCTGCACGGACGACGGCCGCTGCTGCCACGAGCAGTGCCTGGGCGACTGCGCGGCGCCGGGCGACCCCGCGGCCTGCGTCACGTGCCGCCACTTCTACCTGGACGGGCTGTGCGTGGGCGCGTGCCCCGCCCCCTGGCTGCGCTTCCGGGGGTGGCGCTGCGTCAGCCCCGCCTTCTGCCGCCGCCTGCACACGCGCTGCCCCGAGCCGCGCGGCCCCGCCTGCCGCCCGCACGTGCTCCACGACGGCGAGTGCGCGCCCGAGTGCCCCGCGGGCTTCGTGGCCAACCTCACCAGGTGGGTGTGCGAACGCGTGTGCAAGGCGTGTGTGAGGGGTGAGTGTGCAAGCGGGTGAGTGTGCAAGAGTGTGTGAGTGTGCAATGGTGTGCAAGCGGGTGAGTGTGTAAGAATGAATGTGCAAGGGGGAGTGTGTCAACCTCACCAGGTGGGTGTGCGAATGCGTGTGCAAGGCTTTTGCGAGGGGGTGAGTGCAAGCGGGTGAGTGTGCAAGGGGGTGAGTGTGCAAGCGGGTGAGTGTGCAAGGGGGTGTGGTGGCCAACCTCACCAGGTGGGTGTGCAAGGGGGTGAGTGTGCAAGAGTGTACAAGGGGGTGGGTGTGCGGGGTGAGTGTGCAAGGGGAGTGTGCAAGGGGTGAGTGTGCAAGAGTGTGCAAGGGGGTGGGTGTGCGAGGGGTGAGTGTGCAAGGGGGAGTGTGCAAGGGGGTGAGTGTGCAAGGGGGTGAGTGTGCAAGGGGGTGAGTGTGCAAGGGGGTGTGTGTCAACCTCACCAGGTTGGTGTGCAAGGGGGTGAGTGCAAGGTCTGGGCTCCCCGGGAAGCGGGTGTCGGGGAGGGGGAGGGCGCCCACCCCTCCTTGTCACACTCACTCGCTCGCTGACACACTCGCTGACACACGCGCTTGCACACTCACCCCCGCTTGCACACTCGCCCCCCCGCAGCCAGGAGTGCTCCCCGTGCCTCGGGCCCTGCCGCAAGGTGTGCTCCCTCCCTGGCGCCCTGACACACACACGCGCACACACGCTTGCACACTCACCCCCGCTTGCACACTCACCCCCCCGCAGCCAGGAGTGCTCCCCGTGCCTCGGGCCCTGCCGCAAGGTGTGCTCCCTCCCCGGCGCCCTGACACACGCTGACACACTCATTGTCACACTCACCCCCCCCACTTGCACACTCACCCCCGCTGACACACGCGCTTGCACACTCACCCCCGCTTGCACACTCGCCCCCCCGCAGCCAGGAGTGCTCCCCGTGCCTCGGGCCCTGCCCCAAGGTGTGCTCCCTCCCCGGCGGCGTCAAGACCATCGACTCGATCACGGCGGCCCAGGAGCTGCGCGGCTGCACCGTCATCAACGGGAGCCTCGTGCTCAACGTCCGCGGCGGCCGTGAGTGTGTCACGGGGGGGGCGGGGTGGAAGACACGCTTGCACGCGCGTGTGCCGGGGGGCGGGTGTGACACGCGCGTGTGCCACGGGGTGGGGGGAAGACACGCTTGCACGCGCGTGTGCCGGGGGGCGGGTGTGACACGCGCAGCCACGGGTGGGGGGAAGACACGCTTGCACGCGCGTGTGCCGGGGGGCGGGTGTGACACACGCGTGTGCCGGGGGGCGGGAGTGACACACGCGTTTGCCGGGGGGTGGGGGTGCAAATACACTTGCAAACATGCCTGCACACGCGTGTGCCACGGGGGGGCACGTGTGACACACACGTGTGCTATGTGGTGGGGAAAACGTGCTTGCACACGCGTGTGTCACGGGGTGGGGGTGCAAACACGCCGAAATCGGCCAATCCCTCGGGTAAGTGCAAACGCCTACACACGCGTGTCAAGGGGGGACACGCCTGAACACGCGTGTCACACACGGTGGGGGTGCAAACACACTTGCACTCACACGCTTGCACACTCACACACTTGCATACACTTGCACTCTTGCACACTCACGCGCGATTGCACACTCGCAAACGCTTGCACACTCACACGCTTGCACACTCGCACACGCTTGCACACTCACACGCTTGCACGCCCCCGCACGCTTGCACACTCGGCCCTGACACACGCGTGTGCACGCAGACAACCTGGCGGCGGAGCTGGAGGCGAACCTGGGGCTCGAGGTGGAGATCCCGGGCTCCCACACACTCGCACACGCTTGCACACTCACACACGCTTGCACACTTACACTCTTGCACACTCACACATGCTTGCACACTCACACACGCTTGCACACTCACACGCTTGCACGCCCCCGCGCGCTTGCACACTCGGCCCTGACACACGCGTGTGCCCGCAGACAACCTGGCGGCGGAGCTGGAGGCGAACCTGGGGCTGGTGGAGGAGATCCCGGGCTCCCACACGCTCGCACACGCTTGCACACTCGCACACGCTTGCACACTCGCACACACTTGCACACCCGCATCCTTGCACACTCACACACGCTTGCACACTCACACTTGCTTGCACGCTCACGCGCGCTTGCACACTTGCACACTTACATGCTCGCACGCTCACGCGTGCTTGCACACTTGCACACTTACATGCTCGCACGCCCCCGCGCGCTTGCACACTCGGCCCTGACACACGCGTGTGCCCGCAGACAACCTGGCGGCGGAGCTGGAGGCGAACCTGGGGCTGGTGGAGGAGATCACGGGCTCCCACACACTCGCACACGCTTGCACACTCACACACGCTTGCACACTTGCACACTTACATGCGCGACGCCTCACAAGGCTTGCACGCCGCCCCTGACACACGCTGCGTGTGCCCGCAGACAACCTGGCGGCGGAGCTGGAGGCGAACCTGGGGCTGGTGGAGGAGATCCCGGCTCCCACACACCGCACACGCCAGCACACTCACACACGCGCTGCACACTCGCATGCATGCTTGCACGCCACGCGCGCTGCACACCGCCCGACACACGCGCGTGTGCCCGCAGACAACCTGGCGGCGGAGCTGGAGGCGAACCTGGGGCTCGTGGAGGAGATCACGGGCTCCCACACACTCGCACACGCTTGCACACTCACACACGCTTGCACACTCGCATCCTCGCACGCCCACGCGCGCTTGCACACTCGGCCCTGACACGCGTGTGCCCGCAGACAACCTGGCGGCGGAGCTGGAGGCGAACCTGGGGCTGGTGGAGGAGATCACGGGCTCCCACACGCTCGCACACGCTTGCACACTCACACACTTGCACACTCACACACACTTGCACGCTCCCCCGGGTGAACCTGGGGCTGGTAGGGATCCCAGGCTCACACTCGCACACGCTTGCACACTCACACACGCTTGCACACTCACACACATTACACACCGCATCCTTACACACCCGCCGCTTGCACGCCGCGCTTGCACACTCGGCCCTGACACACGCGTGTGCCCGCAGACAACCTGGCGGCAGAGCTGGAGGCGAACCTGGGGCTGGTGGAGGAGATCCCGGGCTCCCACACACTCGCACACGCTTGCACACTCACACACGCTTGCACACTCGCATCCTTGCACGCCCACGCGCGCTTGCACACTCGGCCCTGACACACGCGTGTGCACGCAGACAACCTGGCGGCGGAGCTGGAGGCAAACCTGGGGCTGGTGGAGGAGATCACGGGCTCCCACACACTCGCACACGCTTGCACACTCACACATGCTTGCACACTTACACACGCTTGCACACTTACATGCTCGCACGCTCACGCGCGCTTCACACTTGCACACCCTCATCCTTGCACGCCCACGCGCGCTTGCACACTCGGCCCTGACACACGCGTGTGCCCGCAGACAACCTGGCGGCGGAGCTGGAGGCGAACCTGGGGCTGGTGGAGGAGATCACGGGTTTCCTCAAGATCCGTCGCTCCTACGCGCTCGTGTCGCTCTCGTTCTTCCGCAAGCTGCGCCTCATCCGCGGGGACGCGCTGGAGATGGGGTAGGCGGGCGTGCAAGGGGCGGGTGGGGTGGGCGTGCAAGGGGTGGGCGTGCAAGGGGCGGGTGTGTGTGCAAGGGGTGGACGGGCGTGCAAAGGGGGGGGTGGGCGGCAAGGGGCGGGCGGGTGAGTGTGCAAGGGGGTGGGTGGGGTGAGTGCAAGGCGGTGTACAAGGTGGTGTGGGGTTGGTGTGCAAGGTGGGCGCAAGGGGCGGGTGGGGTGAGTGTGCAAGGCGGGCATGAAAGGGGCAGGTGGGCGCAAGGGGCGGTGGGCATGCAAGGTGCGGGCGGGTGAGTGTGCAAGGGGCGGGCGGGTGAGTGTGCAAGGCGGGTGTACAAGGTGGCGTGGGGTTGGTGTGCAAGGTGGGCGCAAGGGGCGGGTGGGGTGAGTGTGCAAGGCAGGCGTGCAAGGTGGTGTGTGGGGTGAGTATGCAAGGCGGGCATGAAAGGGGCGGTGGGGGTGAGTGTGCAAGGGGCGGCGGGCGTGCAAGGGGCGGGTGGGCATGCAAGGGGCGGGCGGGTGTGAGTGTGCAAGGGGGTGGGTGGGGTGAGTGCAAGGCGGGTGTACAAGGTGGTGTGGGGTTGGTGTGCAAGGTGGGCGTGCAAGGGGCGGGTGGGGTGAGTGTGCAAGGTGGGCGTGCAAGGGGCGGGTGGGGTGAGTGTGCAAGGCGGGCATGAAAGGGGCGGGTGGGCGTGCAAGGGGCGGTAGGGTGAGTGTGCAAGGCGGGCGCAAAGGGGCGGGTGGGGTGAGTGTGCAAGGCAGGCGTGCTAGGTGGTGTGTGGGGTGAGTGTGCAAGGTGGGCATGAAAGGGGCGGGTGGGGTGAGTGTGCAAGGGGAGGGTGGGCGTGCAAGGGGGCGGGCGGGCGTGCAAGGGGCGGGTGGGTGTGCAAGGTGGTGTGTGCGGTGAGTGCAAGGCGGGCGTGCAAGCGGGCGGGTGGGTGAGTGTGCAAGGCGGGTTCGCAAGGTGGTGTGTGGGGTGTGTAAGGTGAGTGTGCAAGGGGGCGGGCAAGGGGTGGCTGGGTCTGCAAGGAGTGGGCGGGTGTGCAAGGGGCGGGTGGGTGTGCAAGCTGGTGTTTGCAGCGAGTGTGTAAGGTGAGTGTGCAAGGCAAGTCGGCGGGTATGCAAGGCAGGAGGGCGTGCAAGGGGGCGGGTAGGTGTGCAAGGGGGTGGGCGGGGGTGCAGCATGTCCCCTGTGACCCACGCGTTTCCCCGTGACCCACGCGTGTCCCTTGTGTCCCCCCGTGACCCCTGCGTGTCGCCGCGTCCCACATTTCCTCCCCGTGACCCCCGCATGTCCCTTGTGACCCCCGTGACCCCCGCGTGTCCCGTGTCCCGCGTGCCCCCGTGTGACTTCCCATGACCCCCGCGTGTCCCTTAGACCCCCTCGTGACCCCGCATGTCCCCCTGACCCCCGTGACCCCCGCATGTCCCTCCCGTGCCCCATGCGTGCCCCCCCTGTGACCCCCGCGTGTCCCCGTGTTCCCCCGTGACCACACGTGTGTCCCCCGTGACCCCTGCGTGTCGCCGCGTCCCGTGTGTCCCCCTCGTGACCCACACGTGTCCCCCCATGACCCCTGCGTGTCCCCTGCCCCCCGTGACCCCGTGTGTCCCCGTGACCCCCTATGCTCCCCGTGATCCACACGTGTCCCCCTGTGACCCCCCACATGTCCCACGCGTCCCGCGTGTCCCCCCATGCCCCACGCGCATCCCCCCTGTGACTCACGCGTGTCCCCATGCCCTCCCGTGCCCCACGCGTGTCCCCCCTTGACCCCCTCATGCCCTCCCGTGACCCACGCGTGACCTCCCATGCCCCACGTGAGTCCCCTGTGACCCCCCCGTGACCCCTCCCGTGACCCCCCGTGACCCTCCCGTGACCCCGCGTGTCCCCCAATGCCCCACGCGTGTCCCCGTGACCCCCCACGCGTCCCCCGCAGGAACTACTGTTCTCGCCTGGGACAACGCCGAACCTGCGGCAGCTGTGGGACTGGTCGTCGCGACGCTGCCACGGTCGCTGCTGGAAACTCTTCTTCCACTACAACCCGAAGCTCTGCCTCGCGCACATCCACGCCATGGAGGAGGCCACGGGCGCGCGCGGGCGCCAGGGCCGCGGCGACGTGGCCCTCAAGACCAACGGCGACCAGGCCTCCTGTGAGTGTGCGGGGCTCGACGCCGCAGCGAAGACTTGCCGCTGCCGGGCGAAGTTTGCACGCCGCCAGCAGCGTGTTTGCACGCCGCTGGGGCGTGACTTCTCGCGCGTGGGCGGGTGGGAGCGTGCACGGTGGTGGCGACCCGGCCTCCTGTCAGTGGGCCGGTTTGCACGCGCGTGTGCGAGCTTGCACGCGCGTTTTTGCACGCGCGCGTGAGTTCACGCGCGTGGGAGGGCGCGAGTGGGCAGGGCCGCGGCGACGTGGCCAGGACCAATCGCGACCAGGCCTCCTGGGAGTGGGCGCGCTGGCACGCGCGTGTGCAAGCTTGCACGCGCGTGTGCAAATTTGCACGCGCGTGTGAGTGTGCAAGTTTGCACGTGGTTTTTTTTTGCACGCGCACGAGTTCGCACGCGTGGGAGGGTGGGAGCGTGCACGGTGGTGGTGACCAGGCCTCCTGGGAGTGTGCGCGTTGGCACGCCCGTGTGCAAGTTTGCACGCGTGGTCTTTTTGGCACACGTGTGGGAGGGTGCGAGTGGGCAGGGCCGCGGCCTCCACTGAGTGGGCGCGTTTGCACGCGCGCGTGCAAGCTTGCACGCGCGTGTGAATGTGCGGGTTTGCACGCGCGTGTGAGTTCACGAGCGTGGGGGGAGGGTGCGAGTGGGCAGGGCCGCGGCGACGTGGCCCTCAAGACCAACGGCGACCAGGCCTCCTGGGAGTGGGCCGGTTTGCACGCGCGTGTGCGGGTTTGCACGCGCGTGTGTAAGCGGGTTCACGCCCGTGTGAGTTCGCACGCGTGGTCGGGTGGGAGTGTGTAGGGTGGCACGTGGGAGGGTGCGAGTGGGCAGGGCCGCGGCCTCCTGTGGGTGGGCGCGTTTGCACGCGCGTGTGCGGGTTTGCACGCGCGTGTGCAAGTGGGTTCACGCGCGTGTGAGTTCACACACGTGGGCGGGTGGGAGCGTGTAGGGTGGTGGCGACCAGGCCTCCTGTCAGTGGGCCGGTTTGCACGGGCGGGGGTGGGTGTTTGCACGCGCGTGTGCAAGTGTGCACACGTGTTTTTGCACGCACGTGTGAGTTCACGCGGGGGCCAGGGGGCGAGTGGACAGGGCCTTGGCCATGTGGCCCTGGAGACCAACGCGTGTGCACTTAACCACGCCCCTTACACGCGCACGTGACCCCGTTCTACCTTCTTGCACGCGCGTGTGCCCCCGTTGTGCCCCCTTGCACGCGCGTGTGAGCCCGAGCAGGTTGCTTTCACACTCGTGTGAGCCCGAGTGTGCCCCTGGCACGCGCGTGTGGCGTTAACCCTGCCCCTGGCACGCGCGTGTGCGGCTGACCGCGCCCCTTGCACGCGCGTGTGACCCCTTGCACGCGCGTGTGCCCCCCGAGACGGAGCTGCTGCGCTTCTCGTCGGTGCGCACGGCCTTCGACAAGATCCTGCTGCGCTGGGAGCCATATTGGCCGCCCGACTTCCGGGACCTGCTGGGCTTCATGCTCTTCTACAAGGAGGCGTGAGTGTGCAAGGGGGGGTGGGGGTGAGTGTGCAAGGGGCGGGGAGTGTGCAAGGAAGTGTGAGTGTGCGGCCGCCCGACTTCCGGGACCTGCTGGGCTTCGTGCTCTTCTATAAGGAGGCGTGAGTGTGCAAGGGGGTGGGAGGTGAGTGTGCAAGAGGGTGGGAGTGTGCAAGGGGATGGGAGTGTGCGGCCGCCCGACTTCGGGGACCTGCTGGGCTTCGTGCTCTTCTACAAGGAGGCGTGAGTGTGCAAGGAGGGGTGGGGGTGAGTGTGCAAGGGGCGGGGTGTGCAAGGTGAGTGTGCAAGGAAGTGCGAGTGTCGGCCCGCCGACTTCGGGACCTGCTGGGCTTCGTGCTCTTCTACAAGGAGGCGAGTGTGCAAGGGGTGTGCAAGGGGCGGGTGTGTGTGTGTAAGGCGGTGTGAGAGTGTGCCAGGGGTGGGGTGAGTGTGCAAGGGGGTGGGGTGAGTGTGCAGAGGGCGGGAGTGTGCAAGGGGTGGGGTGAGTGTGCAAGGTGAGTGTGCGAGGGGGTGGGAGTGTGCGGCCGCCCGACTTCCGGGACCTGCTGGGCTTCATGCTCTTCTACAAGGAGGCGTGAGTGTGCAAGGGGGGGGGGGGGTGAGTGTGCAAGGGGCGGGGAGTGTGCAAGGAAGTGTGAGTGTGCGGCCGCCCGACTTCGGGACCTGCTGGGCTTCGTGCTCTTCTACGAGGAGGCGTGGTGCAAGGGGGGGGTGGGGGTGAGTGTGCAAGAGGGCGGGGTGTGCAAGGGTGTGTAAGGGGGGGGGGTGAGTGTGCAAGGGGGCGGGAGTGTGCAAGTGGGGTTGGGGGTGAGTGTGCAAGAGGGTGGGAGTGTACAAGGGGGTGTGCAAGGGGCGGGGGGTGAGTGTGCAAGGGGGCGTGAGTGTGCAAGGGGGGTGGGGGTGAGTGTGCAAGGGGCGGGGGTGTGCAAGGTGAGTGTGCAAGGGGGTGCGAGTGTGCGGCCGCCCATCTTCCGGGACCTGCTGGGCCGTGCTCTTCTACAAGGAGGCGTGAGTGTGCAAGGGGTGTACAAGGCGGGGTGAGTGTGCAAGAGGGCGGGAGTGTACAAGTGGGGTTGGGGTGAGTGTGCAAGAGGGCGGGGGTGAGTGTGCAAGGGGTGGGGGTGAGTGAGTGTGCAAGGTGAGTGTGCAAGGGTGTGTGTGCAGCCGCCCGACTTCCGGGACCTGCTGGGCTTCATGCTCTTCTACAAGGAGGCGTGTGTGCAAGGGGGGTGGGGGTGAGTGTGCAAGAGGGCGGGAGTGTGCAAGTGGGGTTGGGGGTGAGTGTGCAAGAGGGCGGGAGTGTGCAAGGGGTGGGAGTGTCTGCCGCCCGACTTCCGGGACCTGCTGGGCTTCGTGCTCTTCTACAAGGAGGCGTGAGTGTGCAAGGGGGGTGGGGGTGAGTGTGCAAGGGGCGGGGGTGTCACGAGGTGAGGTGAGTGTCGAGGGGTGGGAGTGTGCAAGGGGTGGGGGTGAGTGTGCAAGGGGGGCGTGAGTGTGCAAGGGGGGTGGGAGGTGAGTGTGCAAGGGGGCGTGAGTGTGCAAGGGGCGGGAGTGTGCAAGGGGTGGGGGTGGGCAAGGGGCGGGCCTCATGCTCTTCTACAAGGAGGTAAGTGTGCAAGGGGGGGTGGATATGGGGTTGTGCGAGGTGAGTGTGCAAGCCCGCACGCCCCCTTGCACAACCACATGCACGTCCCTTTGCACGCTCACACCTCCTGGCACACCCACACACTCACCCCCTTACTCAGGACGCGTGCCCTCACACACACTCCCCCTCCTTGCACCCCCGCCCCTCCTTGCACACTCACCCCCCTCCTTGCACGCCCACCCTCTCCTCGCACACTCCCTCGCACACTCACCCTCCTCGCACACTCATCCTCCTCGCACACTCCTGCTCCTCACACACTCCCACCCCTCGCACTCACCCCCTCCTTGCACACTCACCCCTCCTTGCACACTCATCTTCCTTGCACACTCCCGCTCCTTACACACTCCATCTTAGCATTCATCCCCCTTGCACACTCACACTCTCCTTGCACACTCACCCCCTCCTTGCACACTCACCCCTCCTTGCACACTCACCCCCCTCCTTGCACGCCCACCCTCTCCTCGCACACTCCCTCGCACACTCACCCTCCTTGCACACTCATCCTCCTCGCACACTCCTGCTCCTCACACACTCCCATTCCTTGCACCCCCACCCCCTCCTTGCACACTCACCCCCTTGCACACTCCCCCTCCTTGCACACTCACCCCCTTGCACACTCACACTCTCCTTGCACACTCACCCCCTCCTCGCACATACCTCCTTGCACAGTCTCCTCGCACACTCCCCCTCCTCGCACACTCACCCCCTCCTGCACCCCCACCCCCTCTCGCGCACACTCACCCCGCCTTTGCACGCCCGCAGGCCGCACCGCAACGTGGACGGAGCTGGACGGACAGGACGCTGCCCTCACACACTCCCCTCCTTGCACACTCACCCCCTCTCGCACACTCACCACTCCTTGCACACTCACCCCCTTGCACACTCACACTCTCCTTGCACACTCACCCCCTCCTCGCACATACCTCCTTGCACAGTCTCCCCTCGCACACTCCCTCCTCACACACACCCCCTCCTTGCACCCCCACCCCTCCTCGCACACTCACCCCCGCCTTGCACGCCCGCAGGCCGCACCGCAATGTGACGGAGCTGGGCCGGGCAGGACGCTGCCCTCACACACTCCCCTCTTGCACACTCCCCCCTCCTTGCACACTCACACTCTCCTTGCACACTCACCCCCTCCTCACACACTCACCCCCTCCTCGTACACTCACCCCTCCTTGCACACTCACCCCCTTGCACACTCACTCTCCTTGCACACTCACCCCCTCCTCGCACAATCCCCACTCCTTGCACACTCACCCCCTTGCACACTCACCCCTTGCACACTCACACTCCTTGCACACTCACCCCCTCCTCGCACATACCTCCTTGCATAGTCACCCCTTGCACCCTCACCCCCTTGCACACTCATCTTCCTTGCACACTCACCCCCTCCTTGCACGCCCGCAGGCCGCACCGCAACGTGACGGAGCTGGACGGGCAGGACGCGTGCGGCGGCAGCAGCTGGACCGTGGTGGACGTGGACCCCCCGCAGCGCGCGGCCGAGGCCCCCGGCGCGCCCCTCCCCCACCCGGGCTGGCTGCTGCGCGGCCTCAAGCCCTGGACGCAGTACGCGGTGTTCGTGCGCACGCTCGTGAGCCTGAGCGACGAGCGGCGCAGCTACGGCGCCAAGAGCCGCATCATCTACGTGCGCACCAACGCCACCAGTGAGTGTGCAAGGGGGCGGGGTGCAAGGGGGGCGGGGATGCATGCAAAAAGCGGGTGGGTGTGCAAATGGGTGAGTGCAAGCAGGGGATGGGTGTGCAAGCGGGTGTGGGTGGTTGTGCAAATGGGTAAGGGCAAGCGGGGGTTGGGTGTGCAAGCAAAAAGCGGGTGTGTGCAAATGGGTGAGTGTGCAAATGGGGAGTGGGTATGCAAGCAAAAAGCGGATGAGTGTGCAAGCGAGGGGTGGGTGTGCAAGCGAAAAACGGGGGTGAGTGTGCAAATGGAGGTTGGGTATGCAAGCAGGAGGGTTGGTGTGCAAGCGGGAAGGTGGGTGTGCAAGCAAAGGGGGCGAGTGTGTAAACGGGACGCGGCCCGCGGTGTTCGTGCGCACGCTCGTGAGCCTGAGCGACGAGCGGCGCAGCTACGGCGCCAAGAGCCGCATCATCTACGTGCGCACCAACGCCACCAGTGAGTGTGCAAGGGGGCGGGGTGGGGTGCAAGGGGCGGGATGCATGCAAAAGCGGGTGAGTGTGCAAGGGGGTGTGCAAAGGGGGCGGGGGTGCATGCAAAAAGCGGGTGAGTGTGCAAGCGGCGGGTGAGTGTGCAAATGGGCGAGTGTGCAAGCGGGGGTGGTTGGGTGTGCAAATGGGTGAGTGCAAGAGGGGGTGGGTGTGCAAGCAAAAAGCGGGTGAGTGTACAAGCAGGGGACGGGGGTGCAAGCAAAAAGCGGGTGAGTGTGCAAGCAGAGGGGTGGTTGTGCAAATGGGTGAGTGTGCAAGCGGGGGTGGTTGGGTGTGCAAATGAATGAGTGCAAGTGGGTGAATGTGCAAGCAAAGTGGGGTTGGGTGTGCAAATGGGTGAGTGTGCAAGTGGGGAGGGTGGGTGTGCTTGCGGGGGGCGAGTATGCAAGCGGGAGGGTGGGTGTGCAAGTTGGGGTGAGTGTGCAAACGTGGGGGCGAGTGTGTAAACGGGACGCAGTATGTGGTGTTCGTGCGCACACTCGTGAGCCTCAGTGACGAGCGCCGCAGCTACGGCGCCAAGAGCCGATCATCTACGTGCGCACCAACGCCACCAGTGAGTGTGCAAGGGGCCGGGGGGGTGGAGGTCGGCGAGTGTGCAAGCGGGTGGGTGTGCAAGTGAGTGTGCAAGCTGGGCGTGAGTGTACAAACGTGGGAGTGAGTGTGCAAATGGAGAGTGCAAGCGGGGGAGGGTGGGTGTGCAAATGGGCGAGTGTGCAAGTGGGGTTGAGTGTGCAAGCAGGGGGTGGGGGTGCAAATAAATGAGTGCAAGTGGGGGGGGGGTGCAAGCAAAAAGCGGGTGAGTGTGCAAGCAGGGGACAGGGGTGCAAATGGGTGACTGCAAGTGGGAGGGGTGGGCGTGCAAACGAAAGGGGAGAGTGCAAGTGGGGAGGGTGGGTGTGCAAGCAAAAAGCAGGTAAGTGTGCAAGCGGGGGTGGGGGTGTGCAAACATGGGAGGGAGTGTGCAAGCGGGGTGTGCCCGGGAAGGGATGAGTGTGCAAACGGGGGAGTGACTGCCCCGACGCCCGCCCGCCCCCTCGCCAAGACGCTGAACACGCTGGCGCCGCTGCGCAAGCCGGCCGCGCCCACGAACGCGACACGCCGCGGCAAGCGCGCGCCCGATGGGCCGACCAGCACAAGACGCCGACCCGCCGCTCACGCTGGCGCCTTGCACACGCTACAAAAGCCACGAGCGCCGCGACCGACCAGCCGCTCAACGCGCAACGCCCTGCACGCACCCGCGTGCAAAGCCACGAGCGCCGCAGACCGGCCGACTTCCCTTTCAGTTTAACGCTCTGCACACGCTGGGCGCAAAGCCACGAAGCGCACCGACCTTTCGCCAAGGCTGGCGCCCTTGCACACGCTGCGTGCAAAGTCACGCTGATGGGCGCTGAGCCGGGCGGCACGCGCGAACGCCACGCTGGCAGCGCTGGCGCGGCGCGTGGGCGCTGCGGAGCTCACGCCCGCTGCGGCAAACGCCCCCGCAGACCGGCCGGTGCCGCGGGACCCGCTGTCGGTCTCGAACTCGCCCCGCAGATCCTGCTGCGCTGGCGGCCGCCGGCCGAGCCCAAACGGCAACGTCACCCACTACCGCTGCGGCGCTGGGGCGCCAGGACGAGGGCGGAGCTCTTCGAAGCTCGACTACTGCCGCAGGTGAGTTTGAGTTTGGGCACGCGCGGCGCAAAAGCTGCATCGCCGCGCGTGTCGCGTTAACGGCGCTGGCGTGTGATTTTTCAGCGCGCACGGGCGTGTGATTGGTGTGAGCTCGGCGCGCGGATCCGTGGGGGCTTTGCGGACGTGTGTGTCGAGCTGGGCTCCTGCCGCAAGGGTGAGTGGGCACGCCACAGCGCTTAACTTGCACGCCGCGGCGCAAAGCTTGCACGCGCGGGTGCCGATTGGGCAGGTTTGGCGGGTGCGGTTTGCGTGAGAGTGTGGCGCGTGGATCCCGGTTGGGCCTTGGGGACGTGTGTGTCGAGCTGGGTGTGCAAGGGTGCCGCAAGGGTGCGTGGGCACACGCGCGTGCGCGTGCCAATTTGCACGCTCGTGTGTGAATGTTGCACGCTCGTGTGCAAATTTGCCAAGTTTTGCACGCACGGGTGCGGTTTGCGTGTGAGCTTGGCGCTTGGATCCGTGGGGGCCTCAGGGGCATGTGTGTGCTCTGCGGGTGTGCGGTTTTGCACGCGCGTGTGCAAATTTCGCACACGCGTGTGCGTCTCATGTGCATCTGTGTGGCTTTTGTACATCTGCGTTGCTGCACGCACGTGTGAGCTTTTTGCACGCGCATGTGCAATTTCCATGTGGCTTTTGAACGTTGTCTGTGGTTTTTGCACACGTGTGTGCATATGGGTTTTGCACAATCGTGTGCGTGTTTTCATTCGCGCGTGTTTTTTGCACGCGCGTGTTTTCTGTACGCTCGTGTGAGCTTTTAGCATGTATCTGTGGCTTTTGCATGTTTGCGCGTTGCTCGCACTGGCACGTGTGTAGTGTGCACACTTCCGTGTGTTTTGCACGCACATGTGAGTTTGTCGCATGTTTCCGGAGCCCTTGAACATCTGTGTGCTTTGTGCACACGTGCGTGTAGCTTTGCACGCGCACGTGCCTGCCTTGCTATCACATGTGTGCTTTCTGCACGAGCGCGTACATTTTTTACACCCTCATTTACACGTTTGCACGCTCGTGTGTGTTCTTTGCACGCGCGTGTGATTTTTGCGCATATTCTGTAGCTCTTGAACGTGTGTGTGTGTGGGTTTTGCACGCGTGCGTGTAGTTTTTCACACGTAACTTCACGTTAAATGTGTTTTTGCACAAGTGCGTGTACTTTCGCCCACGCGCGTTTTTCACACGTGTGTGTTGTCCACGCGTGTCTGTGTAGCCTTGAAAAATGTTTCCACGCGCGCGTGCAGGTTTTTGCACACTCGTGTATGTCTTTTGCACGTTCGGCGTGTTTTGGGGGCGAATGAGTGAGTGTGTGTGCGTGCGTGTAGCCTTTGCACGCACGTGTGGGGTTTTTGGCACACGCGTGTGCTTTTGCACGCCTGCGTGTGCCTCTCGGCACGCTCGTGTCGGTTTGTGCACGAACATGCGTGTGTTTGCCACGCGCGTGTGCATTTTTCAACACGTGCTTTTCCACACCCGTGACTTCTTTGCGTGCAGGCACGTTGCTTTTGCACGCGCACATGTGTCTTTGGCACGCGTGTATGTAGTTCTTCACACACTCGTGGGTGCTTCTTGCACGCGCATCTCCTTGTTTAACCCCGGGCATGTTCTTCGCATGTGCGTGTTTTCGCTTGCGTCCATGGCGCTTTTGCACGCGGCGGGACTGTTTTCTTGCACACGCGTGTGCCTCTCTTGCACGCGCGTGGGCTCTTTCCGCACACACGCATGTCGATTTGTACCCGTGGGTGCTTGTCTGCTCACGGGAATGTCTGACTTTGCACATCCGTGTGGATTTTTTGCACACTTGTGGCCATGTGTTCCACGAACGCGTGTTGCTTTTGCACGCGCCTGTGGTTTTAGCCACGCTCACATGTAATTTCTTACACACCTGTTTTTCACGCGCGTGTTTTGCTTCGTGTTTTTTGCATACGCGTGTTTTAGTGTGTGTGTGATTTTGCACACGCTTAAGTGTGCTTTTGCACAGGCTTAAGTGTGATTTTGCACGCCTAAGTGTGTTTTTGCTTGTGATTTTGCACATGTGTGTCTTTTTGCACACGTCTGTGTGATTTTGCACATGCACGTTTTTGGATGCATGTGTTTGATTTTGCACGTGTGTGTGATTTTGCACACGCTCCAGTGTGTTTTTGCACACGCGTGTGTGGTTTTGTACGCATGCGTGTGATTGTACACGCATGCGTGTTCTTGGCACGCTTACGCATTTCTTTGTATGCACGCGTGTTCTCTGCACATACGTGTGGGTTTTTGCACACGCTTAAGTGTGATTTGGCACACTCATGTGTGTTTTTGCACATGTGTGTGATTTTGCCCACGATTAAGTGCCTTTTTGCACGCGTGTGTGTGACTTTGCGCATGTGTAAGTGCATTTTTGAACACCCTTAAGTGTGATTTTGCACGCGCGTGTGATTTTGCGCTCGTGTAAGTGTATCTTTGAACACCCTTGGGTGTGGTTTTGCACGCGCGCGTGTGATTTTGAGCGTGTGTAAGTGTATCCTCGAACACCCTTAAATGTGATTTTGCACGCGCGTGTGATTTTGCGCGTGTGTAAGTGCATTTTTGAACACCCTTAAGTGTGACTTTGCACGCGCGCGTGTGATCTCGCCCGCGCACGTGTGCTCTTGCGCTCGTGTATTTTGGAGCACCTTTAAGTGTGCTTTTTGCACGCGTGCGTGTGATTTCGCGCGTGTGCGAGTGTAGCTCTGAACACCCTCGCGCGTGTGAGTGCATTTTGGAACACCCTTAGGCGTGATTTTGCACGCGCGCGTGTGACTTTGCACGCGCGCGTGTGCTCTTGCGCTTGTGTGTTTTGGAACACCCTTAAGTGCGATTTAGGACGCGCGGGTGTGGTCTTGCACGCGCGGGTGTGGTCTTGCACGCGCGGGTGTGGTCTTGCACGCGCGGGTGTGGTTTTGCACGCGCGCGCAGGGTTTTACACGCGACATCGCAGGGTTTTGCACAGCGTGTGAGTTTGGCGCATGTGTAAGTGCATTTTTGAACACCCTCACGTGTGATTTTGCACGCCGACGTGTGACTTTGCACGCCAGCAGCGTGTGCGCTTAACGACGCTGCGTTTGGAACACCCTTAAAGCGCGATTTACGGCTGTGGCAGGGTTTTGCACGCCTGCAGCGTGTTTTTGCACGCCGCTGCGCGTGCGTGGCGACGCCGCTGGCGGCGTGGGCGGCACACGCCGGCGTGTGTTCTTGCACGCCGCGTGCGTGACGGGCACGCCGCCGCGCTGCTTCTGACCCGCCCCGCCCCGCCGCCCCCAGGCCTGAAGCTGCCGTCGCGCGCGTGGTCGCCGCCGCCGAGCCCGGGGCGAGGCCGAGGCGCCGCGCGCCGCGAACGCGCAGAGCCTTGAGCCCGGGCCGCCGGGCGGCTGCCGCGCTGCGTGTCCCAAGACGGACGCGCAGGTGCTGCGCGAGCGCCAGGAGGCCGACTTCCGGAAGAGCTTCGAGGACTTCCTGCACGACGCCGTCTTCGTGCCCAGGTCGGCTTCCGGCCGCCGGGGGCGGGGAAGGGGGCGGGGCCGGGGGGCGGGGCCCGGAGAGCGAGCGAGGGAGCGAGACCGACCTCTCCCCCACCCGCCGCCGCTCGCTCCCTCCCTCCGGCTCGTTCTCGCTCTCTCTCTCTCTCCCACCTCTGACGTCGCGCCCCCCCTCGCTCTGTCGTCATTCATCTTCCTCTGATGTCACTCGCCGTTTCTCTTGCGTCGCTTTTTTCCCCTGACGTCCCTGTCACCTGACATCACAGCTTCTCCCCTGACGTCACTCCCCACCCCGTGACGTCACTCCCCTCTTCCTGGCTTCACTCTTTTCCCCCTGACGTCACTCTCCATCCCTCTTGCATCATTCTTTCTCCCTCTGACGTCCCTCACTCTTTTTCCCTCTGACGTCACTCCCCTCCTCCTGACATCACTCCCTCCCTCTCTGACGTCACCCCGTCCCTCTTACATTCTTTTCCCCCTGACGTCACTCTCCCTCGTTCTTACATCACTCTTTTCCCCCTGACGTCACTCCCCTCCCCCTGACGTCGCCCCGTCCCCTCTTGCATCGTTGTTTTCTCTCTGACGTCACTCTCCCCCTCCGACGTCCCTCGCAGGCCTCTCCCATCCCTCTGATGTCACAGTTTCTCCCGACGTCACTCCCCGTCGCTCTAACGTCATTCATCTCCCCCTGATGTCCCTCCCCGTCCCTCTTACATCGTTCTTTTCCCCCTGACGTCACCCCTGTCGCTCTAACGTTGCTCCCCTCCCCCTGACGTCACTCCCCCCGTCGCTCTGACGTCATTCATCTTCCTCTGATGTCACTCGCCGTTTCTCTTGCATCACTTTTTTCCCCTGACGTCACTCCCTGTCACCTGACATCACAGCTTCTCCCCTGACGTCACTCCCCACCCCGTGACGTCACTCCCCTCTTCCTGGCTTCACTCTTTTCCCCCTGACGTCACTCTCCATCCCTCTTGCATCATTCTTTCTCCCTCTGACGTCCCTCACTCTTTTCCCTCTGACGTCACTCCCCTCCTCCTGACATCACTCCCTCCCTCTCTGACGTCACCCCGTCCCTCTTACAACATTCTTTTCCCCCTGACGTCGCCCCCCGTCCCTCTTGCATCGTTGTTTTCTCTCTGACGTCACTCTCCCCCTCCGACGTCCCTCGCAGGCCTCTCCCATCCCTCTGATGTCACAGTTTCTCCCGACGTCACTCCCCGTCGCTCTAACGTCATTCATCTCCCCCTGATGTCCCTCCCCGTCCCTCTTACATCGTTCTTTTCCTTCTGACGTCACTCCCCGTCCCTCTTACATCGCTGTTTTCCCCCTGACGTCATCCCCCGTCGCTCTTACATTTATCTTTCCCCCCTGACGTCACCCCCGTCGCTCTAACGTCCCTCCCCTCCCCCTGACGTCAACCCCGTCCCTCTTACATCATTGTTTCTCTCTGACGTCACTCCCCTCCCCCTTACATCATTATTTTGCCCGACGTCACCCCCATCGCTCTAACGTCCCTCCCCTCCCCCTGACGTCCCTCCCCGTCCCTCTTACATCATTGTTTTCTCTCTGACGTCACTCCCCTCCCTCTTACATCATTATTTTGCCCCTGACGTCACCCCCCATCGCTCTAACGTCCCTCCCCTCCCCCGTCTGACGTCACCCCGTCCCTCTTACATCACTGTTTTCTCTCCGACGTCCCCCGCAGGCCTCCCGCGTCGCGTCCTCCTCCGACGTCGTCGCCGTCGTCCGCGCGCAGGCGCCGCGGGGCGGGGGCGGGGCCGTGGGGGAACGCGACCACGCCCCGCCCGGGGTGGGGCCTCCCCTCCCGTCCTCCTCCTCCCCATGGGCCCCTCCCCTCCCTCCCCTCGCCCTCCCCGGACCCGCCCCGACGCCGTGGTGTGGGGCGCGGAGTCGCTGGTGATCTCGGGGCTGCGGCACTTCACGGGCTACAGGATCGAGCTCCAGGCCTGCAACCGGGCGTCGCCGGCGCGCTGCAGCGTGGCCGCCTACGTCAGCGCGCGCACCATGCCCGGAGGTGGGCGGGGCCGCGGGGTGGGGGCGGGGCTGGGGGTGGGCGGGGCCGGGGCTGAGGGTGGAGCTGAGGGAGGGAGGGAGAGAGAGAAAGGAGCGACTCACAGCGCTGAGGGAATGGGGGAAAATGGCGGCGGGCCCTGAGGGGAAAATGGCGGCCGGCTGGGGGCGTGGCCGAAGGAGAGGGAGAAAGGGCCAATCACAGCGCTTAGGGAATGGGGGAAAATGGCGGCGGGCCCTGAGGGGAAAATGGCGGCCGGCTGGGGGCGTGGCTAAGGGAGAGAGGGGGAACCAATCAGCGCTGAGGACCTGGGGGAAAATGGCGGCGGGCCCTGAGGGGAAAATGGCGGCCGGCTGGGGGCGTGGCCGAAGGAGAGGGAGAAAGGGCCAATCACAGCGCTCAGGGAGGGAAAATGGCGGGTGGAGGCGTGGCTAAGGGAGGGAGAAGGGTCCAATCAGCGCTGAGACTGACTGAGAAAATGGCGGCGGGCTGGGGGCGTGGCCAAGATCAGGAGGAAGGGACCAATCACAGCGCTCAGGGAGAGGAAAATGGCGGCCGGGGCGGGGCCAGGCCTGGAGTAAGGAGCGAATCAGCGCTCGGGGAGGGGAAAATGGCGGCGGGCGGGGGCGTGGCTAAGGGAGGGAGAAAGGAGCGAATCAACGCTCAGGGAGGGGAAGATGGCCGCGGAATGGGGGAAAATGGCGGCGGGCCCTGAGGGGAAAATGGCGGTGGGAGGGGGGCGTGGCCGAAGGAGAGGGAGAAAGGGCCAATCACAGCGCTCAGGGAGGGAAAATGGCGGGTGGAGGCGTGGCTAAGGGAGGGAGAAGGGGCCAATCACAGCGCTGAGGGACTGGGGGAAAATGGTGGAGGGCGGGGGCGTGGCTAAGGGAGGGAGAAGTGTCCAATCAGCGCTGAGAGACTGAGGGAAAATGGCGGCGGGCTGGGGGCGTGGCCAAGATCAGGAGGAAGGGGCCAATCACAGCGCTCAGGGAGAGGAAAATGGCGGCCGGGGCGGGGCCAGGCCTGGAGTAAGGAGCGAATCACAGTGCTAAGGGAGGGGAAAAAGGCGGGGGGAAAATGGCGGTGGGTGGGGGCGTGGCTAAGGGAGGGAGAAAGGGCGAATCACAGCGCTGAGGGACTGAGGGAAAATGGCGGCAGGCAGGGGGCGTGGCTAAGGGAGAAAGGAGCGAATCACAGCGCTGAGGGACTGGGGGGAAAATGGCGGCTAGTGGGGGCGTGGCCAGGCCCTGAGGGGAAAATGGCCGCGGCGGGGGCGTGGCCGCGGGCGGGGGCGGGGCTGCGGCACTTCACGGGCTACAGGATCGAGCTCCAGGCCTGCAACCGGGCGTCGCCGGCGCGCTGCAGCGTGGCCGCCTACGTCAGCGCGCGCACCATGCCCGGAGGTGGGCGGGGCCGCGGGGTGGGGGCGGGGCTGGGGGTGGGCGGGGCCGGGGCTGAGGGTGGAGCTGAGGGAGGGAGAGAGAGAAAGGAGCGACTCACAGCGCTGAGGGAATGGGGGAAAATGGCGGCGGGCCCTGAGGGGAAAATGGCGGCCGGCTGGGGGCGTGGCCGAAGGAGAGGGAGAAAGGGCCAATCACAGCGCTCAGGGAGGGAAAATGGCGGGTGGGGGCGTGGCTAAGGGAGGGAGAAGGGGCCAATCACAGCGCTGAGGGCCTGGGGGAAATGGCGGCGGGCTGGGGGCGTGGCTAAGGGAGGGAGAAGGGGCCAATCACAGCGCTGAGGGCCTGGGGGAAAATGGCGGCGGGCTGGGGGCGTGGCCAAGATCAGGAGGAAGGGGCCAATCACAGCGCTCAGGGAGAGGAAAATGGTGGCCGGGGCGGGGCCGGGGCTGGAGTAAGGAGCGAATCACAGCGCTCAGGGAGGGGAAAATGGCGGTGGGTGGGGCGTGGCTAAGGGAGGGAGAAAGGGCCAATTACAGCGCTGAGGGACTGGGGGAAAATGGCGGCGGGCAGGGGCGTGGCTAAGGGAGGGAGAAGGGGCCAATCACAGCGCTGAGAGACTGAGGGAAAATGGCGGCGGGCTGGGGCGTGGCCAAGATCAGGAGGAAGGGGCCAATCACAGCGCTGAGGGACTGGGGGAAAATGGCGGTGGGTGGGGGCGTGGCTTAGGGAGAAGGAACCAATCACAGTGCTCAGGGACTGGGGGGAAATGGCGGCAGGCAGGGGGCGTGGCTAAGGGAGAAAGGAGCGAATCACAGCGCTGAGTGGGGGAAAATGGCGGGCAGGGGCGTGGTTAAGGGAGAGAGAAAGGGCGAATCACAGCGCTGAGGGACTGGGGTAAAATGGCGGCTAGTGGGGGCGTGGCCAGGCCGTGAGGGAAAATGGAGGCTAATGGAGGGCGGAGCCAGGCCCTGAGGAGGCAAATCACAGCCCTGAGGGGAAAATGGCGGCTAGTGGGGGCGGAGCCAGTCCCTGAAAGGGAAAATGGCGGCTAGTGGGGGGCGTGGCCAGGCCCTGAGGGAAAATGGCGGCTAGTGGGGGTCGTGGCCAGGCCCTGAGGGCAAAATGGCGCCTAGTGGGGGCGTGGCCAGGCCCTGCGGGGGAAAATGGCGGCTAGTGGAGGGCGGAGCCAGGCTGTGAGGGAAAATGGCGGCTAGTGGGGGCGTGGCCAGGCCCTGCGGGGGAAAATGGCGGCGAGTGGGGGCGTGGCCAGGCCCTGAGGGGAAAATGGCGGCTGGTGGGGGCGTGGCCAGGCCCTGAGGGGGAAAACGGCCGCCGTGGGCGTGTCCCGGCTGACGCCCCGCCCCCTCCGGCCCCGCCCCGCCCCCCAGCGAAGGCCGACGACATCGCGGGCCCCGTGACGCACGAGGTCGCGGACAACCGCGTCGTCCACGTGACGTGGCGGGAGCCGCCCGAGCCCAACGGGCTGATCGTGCTCTACGAGGTCAGCTACCGGCGGCTGGGCGACGAGGTGAGCGTGCAAGCGAGTGTGCAAGGGTGGGTGTGCAAGGGTGGGCGTGCAAGGGTGGGCGTGCAAGGGGGAGTGTGCAAGGGTGGGCGTGCAAGGATGAGTGTGCAAGGGGGAGTGTGCGAGGGGACGGGGTCAGCTACCGGCGGCTGGGCGACGAGGTGAGCGTGCAAGCGAGTGTGCAAGGAGGAGTGTGCAAGGGTGGGCGTGCAAGGATGAGTGTGCAAGGGTGGGCGTGCAAGGGTGGGCGTGCAAGGGTGAGTGTGCAAGGGTGGGCGTGCAAGGGTGGGCGTGCAAGGGTGAGTGTGTAACTGTGAGTGTGCAAGGGGGAGCGTGCAAGGGTGAGTGTGCAAGTGGGTGTGCAAGGGGCTGATCGTGCTCTACGAGGTCAGCTACCGGCGGCTGGGCGACGAGGTGAGCGTGCAAGGGTGGGCGTGCAAGGGTGGGCGTGCAAGGGGGAGTGTGCAAGGGGAGTGTGCAAGGGTGGGCGTGCAAGGGGGAGTGTGCAAGGAGGAGTGTGCAAGGGTGAGCGTGCAAGGGGGAGGGCGCGGGGCTGATCGTGCTCTACGAGGTCAGCTACCGGCGGCTGGGCGACGAGGTGAGCGTGCAAGGGTGGGTGTGCAAGGGGGAGTGTGCAAGGGGGAGTGTGCGAGGGTGAGTGTGCAAGGGTGAGCGTGCAAGGATGAGTGTGCAAGGGTGGGTGTGCAAGGGTGGGCGTGCAAGGATGAGTGTGCAAGGGTGAGTGTGCAAGGATGAGTGTGCAAGGGGGAGTGTGCGAGGGGACGGGGTCAGCTACCGGCGCCTGGGCGACGAGGTGAGCGTGCAAGGGTGGGCGTGCAAGGGTGAGTGTGTAACTGTGAGTGTGCAAGGGGGAGTGCAAGGCATGACATGTGTGACCCCACGTGAGGACGCGATGACGCATGTGTGTGACCCCACGTGATGACGCGATGACGTGTGTGTGTGTGTGTGTGTGAGGACACGTGTGACCCCGCGTGAGGACGCGATGACGCGTGTGCGAGGACACGTGTGACCCCGTGTGCACACACGTGACATGTGTGACCCCGCGTGAGGACACGATGACACGTGTGAGGACACATGTGACCCCCATGCACACACGTGACATGTGTGAGGATGCGATGACGCGTGTGTGAGGACACGTGTGACCCCGTGTGCACACACGTGACATGTGTGACCCCGCGTGAGGACGCGATGACGCGTGTGCGAGGACACGTGTGACCCCGTGTGCACACACGTGACATGTGTGACCCCGCGTGAGGACGCGATGACGCGTGTGTATGTGTAACCCCGCGTGAGGACGCGATGACGCGTGTATGTGTAACCCCACGTGAGGACGCGATGACGCGTGCGTGAGGACACGTGTGACCCCGTGTGCACACACGTGACGTGTGACCCCGCGTGAGGACGCGATGACGCGTGTGCGAGGACACGTGTGACCCCGTGTGCACACACGTGACATGTGTGACCCAGCGTGACGCCGGGATGACGCTGTGTGTATGTGTAACCCAGCGTGAGGCCGATGATGACGTGCGTGAGGACACGTGTGACCCGCGGTACACACGCGCGTGGCGACCTCGCCGCGTGAGGACACGATGACACGTGTGAGGACACATGTGACCCCCATGCACACACGTGACATGTGTGAGGACGTGAGGACGCGTGTGCGAGGACATGTGTGACACCGTGTGCACACACGTGGCATGTGTGACCCCGTGTGAAGACGCAATGATGCGTGTGTGTGACCCCGCGTGAGGACGCGATGACGCGTGTGCGAGGACACGTGTTACCCCGTGTGCACACACGTGACGTGTGACCCCGCGTGAGGACGCGATGACGTGCGTGTGTGACCACGTGTGACCCCGCGTGAGGACGCGATGACACGTGTGTGTGAGGACACATGTGACCCCATGTGCACACGTGACATGTGTGACCCCGCGTGAGGACGCGATGACGCGTGTGTGAGGACACGTGTGACCGACCCCGTGTGCACACACGTGACATGTGTGACCCCGCGTGAGGACACGATGACACATGTGTGAGGACACATGTGACCCCCATGCACACACGTGACATGTGTGAGGACGCGATGATGCGTGTGCGAGGACACGTGTGACCCCGTGTGCACACATGTGACATGTGTGACCCCGCGTGAGGACGCGATGACGCGTGTGAGGACACGTGTGACCCGCAGTGCACACGCGACATGTGTGACCCCGCGTGAGGACGCGATGACGCATGTGTGTGTGTGTAACCCCGCGTGAGGACGCGATGACGTGTGTGTGTGTGTGTGAGGAGACGTGTGACCCCGTGTGCACACACGTGACATGTGTGACCCCACATGAGGACGTGATGACACGTGTGTGCACACACGTGACATGTGTGACCCCGCGTGAGGACGCGATGATGCGTGTGCGAGGACACGTGTGACCCCGTGTGCACACATGTGACATGTGTGACCCCACGTGAGGACGCGATGACGCGTGTGTGAACACACGTGACATGTGTGACCCCGCGGTGAGGACGCGATGACGCATGCGTGAGGACACGTGTGACCCGCAGCACACATGTGACATGTGACCCAGCGTGAGGACGCGATGACGCGTGTGTGCACACATGTGACATGTGACCCAGCGTGAGGACGCGATGAGCGTGCGTGTGAGGACACGTGTGACTGACCCCGTGTGCACACACGTGACGTGTGTAACCCCACGTGAGGACGCGATGACGCGTGTGTGCACACATGCGACCTGTGTGACCCCGCGTGAGGACGCGATGACGCGTGCGTGAGGACACGTGTGACCCCGTGTGCACACACGTGACATGTGTGACCCCGCGTGAGGACACGATGACACATGTGAGAGACACGCAGGACCCCATGCACACATGTGACATGTGAGAGGACGCGATGACGCGTCGCGTGAGGACACGTGTGACCGGACCCGTGTGCACACACGTGACCTGTGTGACCCCGCGTGACCCCTCGCGCCCCCCCAGGAGCTGCACATGTGCGTGTCCCGGAAGCACTACGCGCTGGAGCGCGGCTGCCGGCTGCGCGGCCTGGCGCCCGGGAACTACAGTCTGCGCGTGCGCGCCACCTCGCTGGCGGGCAACGGCTCGTGGACGGAGCCCACGTACTTCTACGTGGCCGACTACCGTGAGTGGGCGGGCGGGGCGGAAGGGCGGCGAGGCGGGCATAGGCGGCGGGCGGGGCGGGGCTGGGGTGGGCGTGTGTGAGCGCGTGTGTGTGTGTGTGTGTGTGGTGTGTGCGTGTGTGAGCGTGAGCATGAGTGTGTGGCGTGTGTGTGTGTGAGCGTGTGTGTGAGTGTTAGCATGAGCATGAGTGGCAAGTGTGTGTGAATGTGTTTCTGAGCGTGGCGTGTGAGTGTGAGCGTGTGAGTGTGAGCATGTGTGTGTGAGCATGTGTGTGGCGTGTGTGTGAGCGTGTGTGTGCGTGTGTGTGGCGTGTGAGTGTTAGCATGTGAGCATGAGTGAGTGTGTGTGTGTGTGAGCGTGTGTGTGAGTGTGAGCATGAGTGTGTGTGTGTGATTGTGTTTCTGAATGTGAGCATGTGTGTGTGAGCGTGTGTGTGGGAGTGTAAGTGTGTGAGCATGTGTGTGTGAATGTGTTTGCGAATGTGAGCATGTGTGAGTGAGAGTGTGTGAGCGTGAGCATGTATGAGTGTAAGTGTGTGTGGCGTGTGTGAGCATGTTTGAGTGTGAGCGTGTGTGTGAGTGGCGTGTGAGCATGTGTGTGTGAGTGTGAGCATGTGTGAGTGTGGCGTGAGTGAGCGTGTGTGTTAGCATGTGAGCATGAGAGTGAGTGTGTGTGTGTGTGAGCGTGTGTGTGAGTGTGAGCATGAGTGTGAGTGTGTGTGAATGTGTTTCTGAATGTGAGCATGTGTGTGAGCGTGTGTGTGGAGTGTAAGTGTGAGCATGTGTGTGAATGTGTTTGCGAATGTGAGCATGTGTGTGAGTGAGCGTGTGTGAGCGTGAGCATGTATGAGTGTAAGTGTGTGTGTGTGTGAGCATGTGTGTGAGTGAGCGTGTCTGAGTGTGAGTGAGTGTGAGCGT
>JAEOAE010001147.1:57500-60000 GCA_036365155.1 Meriones psammophilus | reverse complement strand
CTCCTCCTCCTTTCCTCCTCCTCCTCCTCCTCCTCCTCCTTCCTCCCCTCCTCCTCCCCTCCTCCTCCTCCTCCTCCTCCTCCTCCTCCCCCTCCCCTCCTCCTCCTCCTCCTCCTCCTCCTCCTCCTCCTCCCTCCCCCTCCCCCCTCCCTCCTCCTCTCTTCCTCCCCGCCTCCTCCCCGCCCTTCTCACCCTCTTCCCTGCCCTCCTCCTCCCTCCTCCCTCCTCCCTCCTCCCCCCCTCCCACTCCCCAATGAGTGGGCGGTGACGGGTGTGGGGGGGAGGTGTGATGGGTGTGAGCAGGCGTGATCAGACGTGTGAATCAGTGTGACCTGCCGTGTCCACGCGTGACCTGGCGTGACCCGGTGTGATCACACATGACCTCGAGAGAGCTGGTGTGTGAATGAGTGTGAACATGCATGATCACGCGTGACCTGGCGTGACCACGCGTGACCTGGCGTGAGCACGCGTGACCTGCTGTGACCACGCGTGTCACACATGACCTGGTCTGCCCACTCGTGACCTCGCCCACCGCAGTGGTGGCGAGGGAGGCGGACGCACGTGGCCGGTGTGAATGCTGTGAACTGGAGTGATCACGCATGACCAGGCGTGATCATGCGTGACCTGGCGTGATTGGTGTGAAATGGTGTGATCACGTGTCACCTAGCGTGATTGGTGTGAACTGGTATGATCATGCGTGACCTGGTGTGATTGATGTGAACTGGTATGAACATGTGTGATCAGGTGTGATCAAGCGTGACCTGGTGTGATCACGCGCGACCTGGCGTGATCATGCGTGACCTGGCGTGATCACGCGTGACCTGGTGTGATTGATGTGAACTGGTATGAACATGTGTGATCAGACGTGACCTGGCATGATTGGTGTGAAGTGGTATGATCACACGTGACCTGGTGTGATCACGCGTGACCTATTATGATCATGCGTGACCTTGCGATCAGGCGAAACCTGGTGTGATCACGCGTGATTGGTGTGACCTGGTGTGATCATGCGTGAATTGGTGTGACCACGTGTGTCACGCGTGACCTGATGTGATCATGTGTGACCTTGTTGTGATCACGCGTGACCTGGTGTGATCACGCGTGACCTATTATGATCATGCGTGACCTTGTGATCAGGCGAAACCTGGTTTGATCACCTGTGACCTGGTGTGATCATGCGTGACCTTGTTGTGATCAGGCGAAATCTGGTGTGATCATGCGTGAATTGGTGTGACCACGTGTGTCACGCGTGACCTGATGTGATCATGCGTCACCTTGTTGTGATCAGGCATGACCTGGTGTGATCACGCGTGACCTGGCGTGATTGGTGTGACCTGGTGTGAACATATGTGATCAGGCGTGATCATGCATGAACACGGGTGACCTTCTCCCCGCAGTGTTCCCGCCCTCGGTGTACGTGCCCGATGAGTGGGAGCTGCCGCGCGAGAGCTGGTGCGTGAATGAGTGTGAACATGTGTGTTCAGGCATGATCATGCATGACCACGCGTGATCCCGCCCCCGCAGTGTTCCCGCCGTCCGTGTACGTGCCCAACAATTGGGCACGTGTGTGATCGCTGTGAACTGGTGTGATCACGCGTGACCTGGCATGATTGGTATGAACATGTGTGATCATGCGTGAATTGATGTGACCACATGTGTCACGCGTGACCTGATGTGATCATGCGTGACCTTGTTGTGATCACGGGTGACCTGGTGTGATCACGCGTGACCTGGCGTGATTGGTGTGAACATGAGTGATCAGGTGTGACCACGTGTGATCACGCGTGACCTGGTGTGATCGCTGTGAACTCGTGTGATCACACGTGACCTGGCGTGATTGGTGTGTCCTGGTGTGATCCTGCGTGAATTGGTGTGACCACGTGTGATCACGCGTGACCTGGTGTGATCGCTGTGAACTAGTGTGATCACACGTGACCTGGCGTGATTGGTGTGTCCTGGTGTGATCCTGCGTGAATTGGTGTGACCACGTGTGTCACGCTGCGACCTGGGTGTGATCGCTGTGAACTAGTGTGATCACACGTGACCTGGCATGATTGGTGTGTCCTGGTGTGATCATGCGTGAATTGGTGTGACCACGTGTGTCACGCGTGACCTGATGTGATCACGCGTGACCTTGTTGTGATCACGCGTGACCTGGCGTGATTGGTGTGACCTGGTGTGAACATGTGTGTTCAGGCGTGATCACGCATGACCACGCGTGATCACGCATGACCCCGCCCCCCGCAGTCTTCCCGCCGTCCGTGTACGTGCCCAACAATTGGGCACGTGTGTGATCGCTGTGAACTGGTGTGATCACGCGTCACCTGGCATGATTGGTATGAACATGTGTGATCATGCGTGAATTGATGTGACCACATGTGTCACGCGTGACCTGATGTGATCATGCGTGACCTTGTTGTGATCACGGGTGACCTGGTGTGATCACGCGTGACCTGGCGTGATTGGTGTGAACCTGAGTGATCAGGTGTGACCACGTGTG
>JAEOAE010001147.1:35000-50000 GCA_036365155.1 Meriones psammophilus | reverse complement strand
GGGGTGCACATGTGTGTGCAAGGGGGGTCGGGGTCATGCCTGTGTGCAGTGCGGTGGAGGGCCCAGGCGTGTGGCCGTGGGGATGTGTGGTGAGCTCGCGCGTGTGCAAGGGGGTTCGTATGATGAGCGCACGTGTGTGCGAAGAGGGGTCGTATGATAAGCACAAGCGTGTGCGAAGGGGGTCATACGATGAGCACACGCATGTGCGAGGTGGGGTCGTTGTCATGCGTGTGTGCAGGGGGTGGAGGGCTCACGTGTGCCCGTGGGGACATGTGTTGAGCACACGCGTGTGCAAGGGGGATCAAATGATGAGCACACGTGTGTGCAGGGGCGATTCGTGTGATGAACACATGCGTGTGCGGGATATCGTATGCTGAGCACACGCGTGGGGCGTGTGGGGAGCACGTGTGTTTGAGGGAATGTGGGGGACTCTTGAGGTACACACGTGTAAGGGAGAGTGCGTGTGACCTTATGCCTGCTCACACCAGGTCACACACATGGTCACACATATGCGCTCACATACACATGGACACACACACGGTCACACACATGTGCTCCCGCAGGTCGTTCGGCGTGGTGCTCTGGGAGATCGCGTCGCTGGCCGAGCAGCCTCTTGGTCACACGTGTGCTCCCATTCATGTTCACATGTGCTCACACACATGTTCACATACATGTTCTCGCGTGTCCCCGCAGGTCGTTCGGCCTGGTGCTGTGGGAGATCGCGTCGCTGGCCGAGCAGCCTTAATGTCACACGCGTGCTCACATGTGTGCTCCCACTAACATGTTCACATGTGCTCACACACACGTTCACATACGTGTTCACGCGTGTCCCCGCAGAGGTCGCTCGCGTGGTGCTCTGGGAGATCGCGTCGCTGGCGAGCAGCCTTAATGTCACAGCGTGTTCACATGTGTGCTCCCACATACATGTTCACATGTGCTCACACATGTTCACATACGTGTTCACGCGTGTCCCCGCAGGTCTTTCGGTGTGGTGCTGTGGGAGATCGCGTCGCTGGCCGAGCAGCCTCTTGGTCACCGCGTGTGTTCATTCATGTTCACATGTAACATTGTTCACACACATGTTCACGCGTGTCCCATTTCGCCAGCGTCCCCGCGTGTCCCAGGTCGTTCGGCGTGGTGCTCTGGGAGATCGCGTCGCTGGCCGAGCAGCCTTAATGTCACACGCGTGCTCACACGTGTGCTCCCACTAACATGTTCACATGTGCTCACACACATGTTCACATACATGTTCCCACGTGTCCCCGCAGGTGGTTCGGCGTGGTGCTCTGGGAGATCGCGTCGCTGGCGAGCAGCCTTAATGTCACACATGTGTTCACATTCATATTCACATGTGCTCACACACATGTTCACATACGTGTTCCCGCGTGTCCCCGCAGGTCGTTCGGTGGTGCTGTGGGAGATCGCGTCGCTGGCCGAGCAGCCTTAATGTCACACGCGTGTTCACACATGTGCTCACACATATATTCACATGTGCTCACATGTTCACATACGTGTTCACGCGTGTCCCCGCAGGTCGTTCGGCGTGGTGCTGTGGGAGATCGCGTCGCTGGCCGAGCAGCCGTACCAGGGTTTGTCCAACGAGCAGGTGCTCACAGTATATTCATGTGCTCACACTGTTCCTGGAGTTCCGCGTGTCCCCCGCCTTGGTGGTGCCTGGGAGTGCCCGCTGGCGACAGCCTGTTGGTCACCGCGTGCTCACATTCATGTTCATGTGCATGTGTTCACATGTGTTCAGCGCCGTGTGTCCCGCGTGTGGTGCTGTGGGAGATCGCGTCGCTGGCCAGCAGCCTTAATGTCTGCAAGTTCATGTGTGTCTGTGTATATTCACATGTGCTCACATGTTCACATACGTCCCACGCCCGCGTGTGCCCCATGTCCCAGTGGTGCTGTGGGAGATCCTGTCGTGGCCCACCGTACCAGGTTTGTCCAACGTGGTGCCAAGTTGTCATGCATATGTGCCTGGAGCCGCCCCGTGTGCCCAGCCTGTGAGTGCCGTGTGTACATGTGTGCCCACGTGTGTGCATGTGTGCCCGTGTGTGTGCATGTGAGGGCCTGCGTGTGTGCCTTTACATGTGTGCCCGTGGCCCGTGTGTGCCTGTGTGTCCCTTCTGCCCGTGTGTGCCCCACATGTGCTCTTGTGCCCACACTGTGCCCCTGTGTGTGCCCACATGTCCTGCCCTGTGTCCCCCCCATGTGCCCACACGTGTCCGTGTGTTCCCGCTCCATGTGTGGCCCCATGTGCCCGCGTGTGTACCCTCGTGTGCACGTGTGTAACATGTTTGCCCGCGTATGCCTCACGTGTGTGCCCGCGTGTGTGCCTTCGTGTGTGCACATGTGCGTGTGTGCCCACATGTGTCCACGTGTTCCCGCCCTGTGTGTCCCCACTCATGCCCGCGTGTTCCCACCCTGTGTGTCCCCCATGTGCCTAAGTGTGTGCCTGTGTGTGCCCACACGTGTCCGCGTGTTCCCGCCCCGTGTGTGCCCCCATATGCTCGTGTGTGCCTTCGTGTGTGTGCAGCGTGCCCCGTGTTCCTTCCCCGTGTCCGTGTCCATGTGTGTGTCCCCCTCGTGTGACCCATGTTCCTGTGTCAGCGTGTTCATGTCCGTGTGTCCCCTTCACGTGTGCGTGCCCGTGTGTGCATTCGTGTGCTCCACACGTGTCGTGTGTGTGTCTCATGTGTGCGTGTGCCCTGCGTGTGTCCGCCCCATGTATGTCCTCCCATGTGTGTGTCTCCCCGTGTCCGTGTGCCCACGTGTGCGTCGTGTGCCCACGTGCCAGCGTGTTCCGTCCGTGTGTCCTCCCATGTGTGCGTGTGTGACCCGCGTGCCCCGCGTGTCCCTTAAGCGTGTTGCGTGTTCCGCATGTTCCCCCACACATGTCCGCGTGTTCTTGGCCCGTGTCCCCGTGTCCCCATGTGTGCGCGTGCCGCGTGTTCCGCCCGTGTCCCCCCCTGTGTGCCCATGTGCGTGTGCCCCTGCGTGTCCGTGTGTGTGCCCCATGTGTGCTCGCGTGTCCCCCAGGTGTCGCGTGTTCCGCCCGTGTTCCCCATGTGTGCATGTGTGCCCCGTGTTCCCGCCCCGTGTCTCCCCATGTGTGCACGTGTGACCCGCCCGTGTGCCCTGCGTGTCAGCGTGTTCCGCCCGTGTCCCCATGTGTGTGCGTGTGCCCACACGTGCGCGTGTTCCGCCCGTGTCCCCATGTGTGCGCGTGTGCCCCCCTGCGTGTCGCGTGTTCCCGCCCATGTTCCCCACACATGTCCGCGTGTTCTTGGCCCGTGTCCCCCCATGTGTGCCCGCGTGTTCCCGCCCCGTGTCCTCCCATGTGTCCCCCCCATGTGTGCCCCACCCCGCGTGTGTGCATCCGTGTGCCCAGTGCGTTTGTGTTCCGCCCTGTGTCCCCATGTGTGCATCCGTGTGCCACAAGTGCCCGCGTGTTCCCGTCCCGTGTCCCCACATGTGCCCGCGTGTGTGCCTTCGTGTGTGCTCGCGTGTGTCCCACACCTGTCCGCGTGTTCTGCATGTCTCCCCATGTGTGCGTGTGACCCGTGTGCCCTGCGTGTCCGCGTCGTGCGTGGCGCGCCCACACGTGTGCCCACACGTGTCCCGCCCCCTCCCCCCCCGCAGCACGGAGCTGATGCGCGCCTGCTGGCAGTTCAACCCGAAGCTGCGCCCGGGCTTCCTGGAGGTGGTGTCGGCGCTGGGCGAGGCGCTGCCCGCGGGCTTCGCCGCCGTCTCCTTCTTCCACTCGGCCGCGGCCTCGCCGCCGCCGCCGACCCGGACCCGGACCCGGACCCGACGCGGGGGGAGCACGCGGCGGGAGGAGCCCGGGGAGCACGACGGGGAGGACGACGAGGACGAGCGCGCCGGGGCCGCCGGGCCCTGCTGCGCCCGCGGACCCCCGCCCGCGCCCACGCCCACGCCCACGGGAGGAGGCGGCGGCGGCAAACGCAACGGCGGCGCCCTGGCCCTGCCCGCGCGAGCCCGTCCTAACGGCGGGCGGGGTGGGGAGGGGGGGGGGGCAGGGGCGGGCGGACGCCCGCCCCGCCCGCCCGCCCCCGCACGCTCACGCTCCCGGGTCCATCCGCTCACGCCCGTGGCCGCGCGGGACCCGAACCCGGGGCCGGACGCTCTGTGTGGGGGTTTTTTTTTTCCTTTTCTGCGTGCGGCGCGCGGGGGTGAACTGGTCGTGAGGGGGTGTGAACTGGTGTGCGCGGGTGTGAGTGTGAGCGGGTGTGAAGTGTGCGAACTGGAGTGTATTGGTGTGAACTGGGTGTGAGCGGGTGTGAACTGGGGTGTAAGTGTGGATGTGAACCGGGTGTGAACTGGGTGTGAGCATGAGTGTGAGCCTGTGTGAACTGAGTGTGAACTGGGTGTGAGCGGGTGTGAACTGGGTGTGAGTGAACTGGGGTGTATTGGTGTGCGGGTGTGAAATGGGTGTGAGCAGGTGTGAACTGTGTGTATTGCGGGTGTGTGAACTGGGGTGTGAGCATGAACTGGGGTGTATTGGTGTGAACTGGGGTGTATTGGTGTGAGCGGGTGTGAAATGGGTGTGAGCAGGTGTGAACTGGTGTGTATTGGTGTGAGCGGGTGTGAACTGGGGTGTATTGGTGTGAACTGGGGTGTATTGGTGTGAACTGGGGTGTATTGGTGTGAACTGGAGTGTATTGGTGTGAACTGGGGTGTATTGGTGTGAGCGGGTGTGAACTGGGGTGTGACCTGGGTGTGAACGGGTGTGAACTGGGGTGTGAGCGGGTGTGAACTGGTGTGTATTGGTGTGAGCGGGGGTGAACTGGGGTGTAAATGGGCGTGAGCATGTGTGAGTGGGTGTGAACCGGGCGTGAGCTGGTGTGAACTGGTTGAGAGCGGGTGTGAGCATGAGTGTGAGCGGGTGTGAACCGGGTGTGAACTGGGGTGTAACTGGGTGTGAGCATGAGTGTGAGTGGGTGTGAGCATGAGTGTGAGTGGGTGTGAGCATGAGTGTGAGCGGGTATGAACTGGGGTGTATTGGTGTGAGCGGGTGTGAACTGGGTGTGAGCATGAGTGTGAGCGGCTGTGAACCGGGTGTGAGCGAGTGTGTGCGAACTGGTGTGTATTGGTGTGAGCGGGGGTGAACTGGGGTGTGAACCGGGGGTGAGCATGAGTGTGAGCGGGTGTGAGCGAGTGTGAGCGGGTGAGTGTGAACTGGGTGTGAATTGGTGTGAACTGGGTGTGAGCGGGTGTGAGCGGGCGTGAGCATGAGTGTGAGCGGGCGTGAGCATGTGGGTGTGAACTGAGTGTGAACTGGTGTGTATTGGTGTGAGCGGGTGTGAACTGGGGTGTAAGTGGGTGTGGTGGGTGTGAACTGGGGTGTGAACTGGTGTGTGCGGGGTGTGAGCTGCGTGTGGGTGTGGCCTGGGGTGTAAGCGGGTGTGAACTGGGTGTGAACTGGTGTGAGCGGGTGAACTGAGCTGCGTGCATGAGTGTGAGCAAGTGTCAACTGGGTGTGAACTGGCGTGGCGGGTGTGAACTGGGTGTGAACTGGGTGTGGACATGGTGTGAACTGGGTGTGCGTGGTGTGAGCATGAGTGTGAACTGTGTGTGCGGGTGTGGACATGAGTGTGAACTGGGTGTGAGCGGGTGTGAACTGGGTGTGAGCGGGTGTGGACATGAGTGTGAACTGGGTGTGAGCGGGTGTGAGCATGAGTGTGAACTGGTGTGTGAACTGTGAGTGTGAGCACTGGGTGTGGCGGGTGTGATTGGTGGGTGTGTGGCGCTGGGTGTGCGAGCTGGTGTGAACTGGGTGTGAACCAGGTGTGAACTGGGTGTGAGCGGGTGTGAGCATGAGTGTGAACTGGGTGTGAGCTGGTGTGAGCATGGTGTGAACTGGGTGTGGCGGGTGTGAACTGGTGTGGAGCATGAGTGTGTATTGGGTGTGAGCATGTGAGCGGGTGTGAACTGAGTGTGAACTGGTGTGTATTGGTGTGAGCGGGGGTGAACTGGGGTGTAACTGGGTGTGAGCGGGTGTGAGTGGGTGTGAGCGCGTGTGAACTGGTGTCAGCGGGCTTGAGCTGCGTGTGGGTGTGAGCAAGTGTCAGCGGGTGTGAACTGGGCGTGAGCGGGTGTGAACTGGGTGTGAGCGGGTGTGGACATGGCGCATGAACTGGCGCGCGAGGTGTGGCATGGTGTGAACCAGGCGTGGCGGGTGTGGACATGAGTGTGAACTGGGTGTGAGCGGGTGTGGACATGAGTGTGAACTGGGCGTGAGCTGGTGTGGACATGAGTGTGAACTGGGCGTGAGCTGGTGTGGACATGAGTGTGAACTGGGCGTGAGCTGGTGTGGACATGAGTGTGAACTGGGTGTGAGCTGGTGTGGACATGAGTGTGAGCTGGTGTGGACATGAGTGTGAACTGGGTGTGAGCTGGTGTGGACATGAGTGTGAACTGGGTGTGAGCGGGTGTGGACATGAGTGTGAACTGGGTGTGAGCGGGTGTGGACATGAGTGTGAGCGGGTGTGAGCGGGTGTGAACTGGGTGTGAGCGGGTGTGAACATGAGTGTGAACTGGGTGTGAGCGGTGTGGACGGTGTGTGAACTGGGTGTGGCGGGTGTGAACTGGGGTGACCTGGGTGTGAGTGTGAACTGGGGTGTGGCGGGTGTGGACCTGGGTGTGGCGGGTGTGGACGTGAGTGTGAACTGGGGTGTGGCGCATGAGTGTGAACTGGGTGTGAGCTGGTGTGGACATGAGTGTGAACTGGGTGTGAGCGGGTGTGGACCTGGGCGTGAGCGTGAACTGGGTGTGACCTGTGTGGCGCATGAGTGTGAACTGGGTGTGAGCTGGTGTGAACATGGGGTGAACTGGGTGTGGACCTGGGTGTGGACATGGTGTGAACTGGGTGTGAGCGGTGTGGACATGAGTGTGGCGGGTGTGGCGGGTGTGACTTGTGGGTGTGAACGTGGCGTGAACTGGGTGTGAGCCCGCCCGCCCGCCCCGCCCGCCCCCGCCCCCCGCCCCGCCCCGTCTGCTTCCTCCTCCCCCTCCTCCTCCCCGTCCTCACACGGGCCGGACCGACCCCGCGGCTCCTCACGCGCGTGACCCTCGGCCCGTGGGCGCACGCGTGTTCGCGCACACGCGTGTGAGTGCGTGTCCGCGCGGATCGGCGGCTGCTCCCTCGGCCCCGCCGGGCGTGTCACCCGGACACGGAGGACACACGGGCGTGCCCCACCCCCCGGGGGCCCCCGGGCGTGGACACGCGACGGCGCGCACACGCGTGGCCCCGGCCCCGGGCGCGCGGACACACGGGTTTGGCCTCTGTCGCCGACTTCCGGGACTCCTACCACGTTGGCTGCTAATCCGACCCCCACGACCCCTCCCCGACACGCGTGAACACGCGTGTGTGTGTCGGGCCACGCCCGCTTCGCCGCGGCGTGGAAGCCGTGGCGTCCGCTTCGTGGGCTCCGGACCCGACCGGGTGTGAACACGGGAGCGACGGGCGTGAACACGCGAGCGGACATGTGTGAACACGGGATCGACGGGCGTGAACACGCGAGATGAAGGCGTGAACACGCGCGGACGGGCGTGAACGCGAGATGGCGTGAACGCACGCGAGATGGCATGAACACGCGCGCGGCCGGGCGTGAACACAGAATCGACAGGTGTGAACACGCGCGCGACCGGGCGTGAACACGCGAGATGGCGTGAACACGAGATGGCGCGAGGCACGGGCGTGAACATGGGATCGACAGGCGTGAACACGCGTGACGGCGCGAGCGCGGGCGCGAACACGTGAGAAGGCGTGAACACACGCAAGATGGCGCGAGCACGGGCCTGAACACGCGGTGAAGGCGCGAACACGGGATCGACACGCGCGGACACGGGATCGACACGCGTGGACACGGGATCGACACGCGTGGACACGGGATCGACAGGCGTGAACATGGGATCGACACGCGTGGACACGGGATCGACACGCGCGGACACGGGATCGACACGCGCGAACACGCGTGCGGACATGCGCGTGGGGGGGGGGAGAGTATTTATTTTAATATATGACATCACACTCGGGGGCGGGGGGAGAATCACGCTTTGGTACGGGCCGCGGCGGCGAGTTCGAATCCTCCCGCCGACGCCCTTGATCCGGGGGGAAACTAATAAAATGGAGGCGGGCGAGTGTGCACGGGTGTGAACCCCCGCGTTTCCGTCACTTCCGGGTCCCGCTTCCGCTTCCGGGATGCACTTCCGCTTCCGGCGTTCACTTCCGGTTTCTAAAATGGAGGCGGGTGAGTGTGAACGGGTGTGAATCCTCACGTTTCCGTCACTTCCGGTCTGCACTTCCGGTTCCGCGTCACTTCCGGGACGCACTTCGGTTCCGGTGACGACGCCACCAGAGGCGGAGGTCGGCTGGGGTCCCTATCTCGAAGCGGAAGTGAGTTTCCGGGTCGACTTCCGGTTCCGGGCTGAGCTTCCGGGGCGCACAGCCTTCTGGGAAATGTATTTCTGCCCCCTCCCCGCGGTACAGGCTGGGGATAAGGTGGGTGGTGGATGCGGGACTACAAATGATCCCAGAAGCCTTTGCTCTGCGGCCCACCATGTTTGCGTCCTCGCAAAGCCGCTATGTTTGTTGTAGTCCTCACATTGCAGCCATTTTGTGGTTCTACTCAAAGGCGCCATGTTTGTAGTCCTCACAGAGCCGCCATGTTTGTGGTCCTCACACAGCAGCCATTTTGTGGGTCTACCAAAGGCGCCATGTTTGTAGTCCTCCCAGAGCCGCCATGTTTGTGGTCCTCACACAGCAGCCATTTTTGTAGTCCTCTCACAGAGCGGCCATGTTTGTGGTCTTCCCAACGCCGCCATGTTTGTGGTCCTCCCCGAGGCTTCCTGTGCGCCCAGTGCACTCTGGGATCGTTTGTAGTTCTGACGATCCGCCTCACCGTTTGTGGTCCTCCCGAGGGGAGGAGGAGAGGGTGCACCTGGGGATCGGATGGAGGAGGAGAGGGAGTTCCACGGGGAACATTAGATGGAGGACAAAGAGGGAGCACCATGGGGAAGGATGGATGGAGGGAGAGGGAGCACCGTGGGAACATTAGATGGAGGACAAAGAGGGAGCACCATGAGGATGGATGGAGGGAGAGGGAGCACCGAGGGGACATATAGAGGAGGGAGAGGGAGCACCATTGGGACATATAGAGGAGGAGGAAGAGGGAGCACCCAGGGGACATTAGATGGAGGAGGGAAGAGCAATGAGGGGACCTAGAGGAGGGAGAGGGAGCACCATGGGGACATATAGAGGAGGGAGAGGGAGCACTGTGGGGACATAGAGGAGGAGGGAGAGGGAGCACCGTGGGGACATTAGAGGAGGAGAGGGAGCACCATTGGGGACATAGAGGAGGGA
The DNA here is from genome assembly GCA_036365155.1 of Meriones psammophilus. NCBI lineage: Eukaryota > Metazoa > Chordata > Mammalia > Rodentia > Muridae > Meriones > Meriones psammophilus. Next base: position 40,612 of record JAEOAE010001147.1, on the reverse strand, counting down.
GAGGGAGCACCGTGGGGACATTAGATGGAGGAGGGAGCACCGTGGGGACAGGAGGAGAGGGCGCAACATGGGGATATATAGAGGAGGAGGGAGCACCGTCGGGACATAGAGGAGGAGGGAGAGGAGCACCATTGGGAGATAGAGGAGGGAGAGGGAGCACCATGAGGATGGGTAGAGGAGGGAGAGGGAGCGCTATAGGGACATAAAGGAAGGAGAGGGAGCACGGTGAGGATGTTGGCTGGAGGGGGAGGGAGAGGGAGCACCATTAAGATGTTGGATGGAGGAGAGGGAGGGAGCACCATAGGAATGTAAAATGGAGGAGGGACAGGGAGCACCATGAGGATGGGTAGAGGAGGGAGAGGGAGCACGGTGTGGACGGTGAATGGAGGAGGAGGGAAAGGGAGCACCACGGAGACGCTGGATGTCTGTGACCCTCAAGACCCCCAACGATCAACGACGCCGTCACGGGGTCGCAGCCGGGTCGGGGCGACAGTGATCATGGCCGCAGGGAGACGAGGATTTCCAGCGAGGAAGGAAGTGAGAAGGCCACGGGGGAGACCAGACTTCCTGCTTCCTCCTTCCCTCCCTCCTTCCTTCCTTCCTTCCTTCCCTCTCTCCCTTCCTTCCTTCCCTTTTTCCTTCCTTCCTTCCCTCCTTCCTTTCCCTCCTTCCTTCCTTCCTTCCTTCCCTCCTTCCTCCTACATTCCCTCCTTCCCCTCCTTCCTTCCTTCTTCCTTCCTTCCTTCCCTTCCTTCCTCCCTCCTTCCTTCCTCCTTTCCTTCCTTTCCTCCCTCCTTCCCTCCTACCTTCACTCCTTCCCTCCCTCCTTCCTTCCTTCCTCCTTCCTTCCTTCCTTCCTCCTTCCTTCCTTCCATTCCTTCCCTCCTTCCTCCTTCCTTCCCTCCCTCCTTCCCTCCTTCCCTCCTTCCTTCCCTTCCCTCCTTCCCTCCTTCCCTCCTTCCCTCCTTCCTTCCTTCCTTCCTTCCTTCCTTCCTTCCTTCCCTCCTTCCTTCCCTCCTTCCTTCCTTCCTTCCTTCCTTCACTTCCTTTCTTTCCCTCCTTCCTTCCTTCATTCTCACCTGTTTTCTTCTTTCATTCACTTCTTCCTTTCTTCCTTCTTTCCTTCCCTCCTTCCTTCCTTCTCCCATTCCTTTCTTCCTTTCCACCTTCCTACCCTTCCTCTTTCCTTCCCTCCTTTTCCTTCCTCCTTCCTTTCCTCCTCCTTCCTTCCCTCCTTCCTTCCTCCCTCCTTCCTTCCTTCCTTCCTTCCTTCCCTTCCTCCTCCTTCCTTCCCTTTTTTCCTCCCTCCTTCCTTCCTTCCTTCCTTCCTTCCCTCCTTCCTTCCTTCCCTCCTTCCGTCCTCCCTTCCTCCTTCCTTCTTCCTCCTTCCTTTCCTCCTTCCATCTTTCCTTCCTTCCTTTCTCTCCCTTCTTCCCTGTTTCTTTCTAACTTCATACATACCTTTCCTCCTTCCTCCATCCTTACCTCCTTTCTTCCCTTTTCCCCTCCTTCCTTCCTTCCTTTCCTTCCTCCTTCCTTTCCTCCTTCCTTCCTTCCTTCTCTCCCACCTTCGTTCCTTTCTTCGTTTCCTCCCTCCGAACTTCCTTCCTTCCTTCCCTCTTTTTCTCCTTTTTCCCTCCCTCCTTCCATCCCTCCTTCCTTTCCTCCCTCCTTCCCACCTTCCTTCTTTCCTTTCATCCCTCCTTTCCCTCGCTCCTTCCTTCACTCCTTCTATCCTTCCTTCTCTCACTTCTGCCTTCCTTTCCTCTCTCCTTGCATCCTTTCCTCTGTCATTCCTTCCTTCCCTCCTTCCCTCCTTCCATCCTCCTTCCTTCCCTCCTTCCTTCCTTCCCTCCCTCCTTCCTTTCTTCCCTCCTTCTTTTCTTTCCTTCCTTCCCTTCTTCCTTTCTTCCCTCCTTCCCTTTCTCCTTCCTTCCTTACCTCCTTCCTTCCATCCTTCCTCCTTCCTTCCTTCTTTCCTTTCATCCCTCCTTCCTTCCCCCCTCCTTTCTTCACTCCTTCTATGTTTCCTTCCTTCTCTCCCACCTTCCTTCCTTCCTTTTCCTCTTCCTTCCTTTCCTTCCTTCCTTCCTTCTTCTTCCTTCCTTCCTTCCTTCTTTTCTTCCTTCCTTCCTTCCTTCCTTCCTTCCCTCCCTTCCTTCCCTCCTTCCTTCCTTCCCTCCTTTCTTCCTTCCTTCCTTCCTCCTTCCTTCCTTTCTTCCTTCCCTCCTTCCTTCCCTCCGTCCTTCCTTCCCTTCTTTCCTCCCTCCTTCCCTCCTAAATTCCTTCCTTCCCTCCTTTCTTCCCTCTTTTTCTTCCTTCTCTCCTTCCTTCCTTCCTCCTTCCTTCCTTTTTCCCTCCCTTCCTTCCTTCCTTCCCTCCTTCTTCCTTCCTTCCTTCCTTCCTTCCTTCCTTCTAATTCCCTTTTTCCTTCCCTCCTTTCTTCTTCTCTTCCCTCCTTCCATCCTTCCTTCCCTCCTTCCTTCCCTCCTTCCCTCCATCCTTTCTTCTTTCATCCTTCCCTCCTTTCTCCTTCCTCCTTCCTTCCTTCCTCACTCCTTCCTTACATCCTTATTTTCTTCCTTCCTTCCTCCCTTCCTTCTTCCTTCTACCTCCCTCCTTCCCTCCTACCTTCCTTCCTCTTTCTCTCCCTTCTTCCCTTTTTCCTTCCTTCCTTCCTTCCTTCCTCCCTCCTTCCTTCCTCCTTCCTTTTTCCTTCCTTCCTTCCTTTCTTCCTCCCTCCTTCTTCTTTCTTTCTCCTTCCTTCCTTCCCTCCTGCCTTTTCTCCTTCCTTCCTTCCCTCCTTCCTTCCTTCCTTTTCTTTCTTTCCTTCCTTCCTTCCCTCTTTCTTTCCTTCCTAATTCCCTTCCTTTCTTCCCTCCTTTCTTCCTCCCTCTTCCCCCTCCTTCCTTTCTTCCTTCCCTCCTTCCTTCCTTCCTTCCCTCCTTCCTTCCTTCCTTCTTCTTTCCTTTCTTCTTCCTTCTTTCTTCCTTCCTTCTTCCTTCCTTCCTTCCTTTTCTTTCTTCCTTCCTTCCTTTCTTCTTCCTTCTTCCTTCCCTCCTTCCTTCCTTTCCTCCTTTCCTCCTTCCTTCTTCCTTCCTTCCTTCCTTCCTCCTTCCCCCTTCCCTCCCTTCCTCCTTCCCTCCTTCCTCCTTCCTCCCTTCCTTCCCTCCTTCCCTCCTTCTTCTTCCTTCCTTTCTTTCTTCCTTCCTTCCCTTCCTTCCCTCCTTTTCTTCCTTCCTCTTTCTTCCTTTCTCCTTCCTTTCCTTCCTCCTCCTTCCCTCCTTCCTTCCTCCTCCTTCCTTCCTTCCTTCCCTTCCTTCCCTTCCTTCCTTCCTTCCTCCTTCCCTTCCTTCCTTCCTTCCTTCCTTTTTCTTCCTTCCTCCTTCCTTCCTTCCTTCCCTCTCTTCCTTCCTTCCCTCCTTCCTTCCTTCCTTCCTTCCTTTTCCTTCTTCCCTCCTTCCTTCCTTCCTCCTTCCTTCCTTCCCTCCTTCCTTCCTTCCTTCCTTCCCTCCCTCCTTCCTTCCTTCCCTCCTTCCTTCCTTCCCTCCTTCCTTCCTTCCCTCCTTCCTTCCTTGCCTCCCTCCTTCCTTCCTTTCCTCCGTCCATCCCTCCTTCCTTCCTTCTTATTTCCTTCCTCCTTCCCTCCATCCATCCTTCCTTTCTTCCTTTCTTCCATCCTTCCTCTCTTCCTTCCTTCCTTCCCTCCTTCCTTCCTCTCTTCCCTTCTTCCTTCCTTCCCTCCCTTCCTTCCCTCCTTCCCTCCTTCCTTCCTCCTTCCTTCCCTCCTTCCTTCCTCTCATCCCTTCTTCTTTCCCTTCTTCCTTCCTTCTTTCCTTCCTTCCCTCCTTACTTTCCTCCATCCTTCCCTTCTTCCTCCTTCCTTCCCTCCTTCCTACGTTCCTTCCTTCCTTCCCTCCTTCTTTTCTTCTCTCCTTCCTTCCTTCCTCCTTCCCTCCTTCCTTCCTTCTTTCCTTTCCCTCTTCTTCTTTCCTTCCTTCCTTCCTTCTTTCCTTCCCTCCTTCCTTCCCTCCTTCCTCCTTCCTTCCTCCTTCCTTCTTTCCTTCCTTCCCTCCTTCCTTCCTTCTCCCTTCCTCCTCCCTTCTTGTTTCCCTTCCTTCCTTCCTTCCTTCCTTCCTTCCCTCCTTCCTTCCCTCCTTCCTTCCTTTTCTCCTTCCTTTCTTCCCTCCTTCCTTCCCTCCTTCCCTACTTCCTTCCTTCCTTCCCTTTTTCCTTCCTGCCCTACTTCCTTCCTTCCTTTCCTCCTTCCCTCCCTCCTTTTCTTCCTTTTTTCCTTCCTTACTTCTCTCCCTTCTTCCTTCCCTCCTTCCTCCTTCCTTCCTTCTTTCCTTTCTCCCCTCCTTCCTTCCTCCTTCCTTCCTTCCTTCTTCTCTCCTCTTCTTTTCTTCTTTCCTTCCTTCCTTCCTTCCTTCTCTTCCTTCCTCCTCCCTTCCTTCTTCCCTCCTTCCTTCCTTCCCCTTCCTTCCTTTCCTTCTTTCCTTCCTTCCTTCCTTCCTTCCTTCCTTCCTTCCTTCCTTCCTTCCTTCCTCCCCTTCCTTCCTTTTCTGACCCTCCTTCCTCAGCCTCGGCAAAAGTGGCTTCAGCACCGTGAGTTGAATCCTGACAGGGTCACAGGAGGTGAGGGGTTTGCTTCTTCAGATGTGGACATAGTTCCCTGACTCCAGTGAGGGCCACGGTTTCCCAGAGAGGGAGGGAGGGAGGGAGGAGAGAGGAGGGGAGAGAGGGAGGAGAGAAGAAAGGGAGAGAGAGAGAGGGAGATGGAGAGAGAGAGAGGGAGAGAGAGAGATGGGAGAGAGAGAGAGGGAGAGAGAGACAGAGAGAGAGAGAGAAAGAGAGGAGGGAGAGAGAGAGAGAGAGAGAGAGAGGGAGGGCCTCTCCCAACAATAATTAATAATAATAAACAACAATAAAATAATAATAATAATAATGAGATGGTTACTCATTCCCGATTGTTTTGCCAATAATAATTAGTAATAACAATGTTAATAATAACAAAATAATAACAACAATAATAATAACAACAACAATAATAACAACATTAATAATAACAACAATAATAATCACAATAATCCTTCCTTCATCAAGACATTTCCCCATCCCCCTTGTTTCTTCCAATAATTAATTACAATAATAATAATAATCCTAACTTCCGGGACTTCCCTCCTTCCTCTCCTTCTTTCCTTCCTTCTTTCCCCCTTCCTTCCCCTTCCTTCCTTCCTTCCTTCCTTCCTTCCTTCCTTCCCTCCTTCCTTCCTTCCTTCCTTCCTTCCTTCCTTCCTTCCTTCCTTCCCTTCCTTCCTTCCTTCCTTCCTTCCCTTCCTTCCTTCTTCCCTCCTTCCTTCCTTCCCTCCTTCCTTCCTTCCTCCTTCCTTCCTTCCCTCCTTTTCCTTCCTTCTTCCTTCCTTCCTTCCTCCTTCCCTCCTTCCTTCCTTCCTTCCTTCCTTCCTTCCTTCCTTCCTTCCTCCCTCCTTCTTCCCTTTTTCCTTCCTTCCTTCCTTCCTTCCTTCCTTCCTTCCCTCCTTCCTTCCTTCCTTCCTTCCTTCCTTCCTTCCTTCCTTCCTTCCTTCCTTCCTTCCTCCTCCTTCCTTCCT
>JAEOAE010001147.1:0-30000 GCA_036365155.1 Meriones psammophilus | reverse complement strand
TTCCCTCCTTCCATCCTTCCTTCCTTCCTCCTCCTCCTTCCTTCCTTCCTTCCTTCCTTCCTTCCTTCCTTCCTTCCCTCCTTCCTTCCTCCTTTCTTCCCTTTCTTCCTCCTTCTTTCCCTCCTTCCCTCCTTCCTTCCTTCCTTCCTTCCTTCCTTCCTTCCTTCCTCTCCTCCTTCCTTCTTTCTCTTTCCTCTTCCTTCCCACCTTCCTTCCCTCCTTCATTCTTTCCTTCCTCCTTCCTTTCTTCTTCCTTCTTCCTTCTCCTTCCTTCTTTCCCTCTTCCTCCTTCCTCCTTCCTTTCTTCCTTCATTCCTTCCTTCTTCCTTCCTTCCTTCCCTTCTTCCTTCCTTCCTTCCCTTTCCTTCCTTCCTTCCTTCCTTCCTTCCTTCCTTCCTTCCTTCCCTTTCTTCCCTCCTTTCTTCCTTCCTTCCTTCCTTCTTTCTTCCTTCTTTCCTCTTCCTTCCTTCCTTCCTTCCTTCTTCCTTCTTTCCTCCTTCTCCTTCCTTCCTCTTTCCTTCTTTCCTTCTTTCCTTCCCTCCTTCTTCTTCCTTCCTTCCTCCCTTCCTTCCTTCCTTCCTTCCTTCTTCCTTCTTTCCTTCTTCCTTCCTTCCTTCCTTTTCTCCTTTCTTTTCTTCCTTCCTTCCTTTCTTCCTTCCTTCCCTCCCTCCTTCCTTCCTTCCTTCCTTCCTTCTTCCTTCTTTTCTTTCTTCCTTCCCTCCTTCCTTCCTCCTTCCTTCCTTCCTCCTTCTTTCTTCCTTCCTCCTCCTTCCTTCCCTCCCTCCTTCCTCCTTTCCTTCCTTCCTTCCTCCTTCCCTCCTTCCTTCCTTCCCTCCTTCCTTCCTTGCTTTCTTCCTTTCCTCCTTCCTTCCTTCTTCCTCCTTCCCTCCTTCCTTCCTTCCTTCCTTCCTTCCTTCCTTCCTTCCTTCCTTCCCTCCTTTCTTCCTTCCTCCCTTCCCTCCTTCTTCCTTCCTCCTCCTTCCTTCCCTCCTTCCTTTCTCTCCTTCCTTCCTTTCTTCCTTCCCTTCCTTCCTTCCTTCTTCCTTCCTTCCTTCCTTCCTTCCTTCCTTCCTTCCTTCCTTCCTCCTTCCCTCTCTCCTTCCTTTCCTCCCTTTCCTTCCTTCCTTCCCTCTCCCCTTCCTTCTTTCCCTCCTTCCTTCCTTCCTTCTTTCTTCTTTCCTTTCTTCCCCTCCTTTCCTTCCTTCCTTCCTTCCTCCTTCCTCCTCTCCTCCTTCCTTTCTTTTCCTTTCTTCCTTCCTTCCTTCCTTCCTTCCTTCCTTCCTTCCTTTCCCTTCTTCCTTCCTCCTTCCCTCCTTCCTTCCCTCCTTCCTTCCCTCCTTCCTTCCTTCCTTTTTTCCTTTCTTCCTTCCTTCCTTCCTTCCTTCCTTCCCTTTCTTCCTCCTTCCTTTTTTTCCTTCCCTCCTTCCTTCCTTCCTTCCTTCCTTTCATTTTCTTTCTTCCTTTCATTCCTTCCTTTTTCCTTCCTTCCTTCCTCCTTCCTTCCTTCCTTCCCTTCTTCCTTCTCCTTCCTTCCTTCCTTCCTTCCTTCCTCCTTCCTTCTTTCTTCCTTCTCTTCTTTCCTCCTTCCTTCCTTCTTTCCTTCCCTTCCTTTTTTCCTCCTTTCTTCCTTCCTTCCTTCCTCCTTCCTTCCTTCCCTCCTTCCTTCCCTCCTTCCTTCCTTCCCTTCCTTCCTTCCTTCTTTCCTTCCTTCCCTCATTTCCTTCTTTCCTCCTTCTTTCCTTCTTTCCTTTCTTCCTTCCTTCCTTCCTCCTTCCCTCCTTCCTTCCTTCCTTCCTTCCTTCCTTCCTTCTCCTTCCTTTCCTCCATCCTTCTTCCTTCTTCCTTTTTTTTCCTTCTTCCTTTCTTCCTTCCTTCCTTCTTTCCTTCTTCTTTCCTTCCTTCCTTCCTTCCTTCTTCCTTCCTTCCTTCCTTCCCTCCTTCCTTCCCTCTTCTTCCTTCCCTCCTTCCTTCCCTTCCTTCCTTCCTTTCTCCTTCCTTCCTTCCTTCCTTCCTTCCTTCCTTCCCTCCTTCCTTCCTCCTTCCTTCCTTCCTTCCTTCCTTTTTGGAGATTCCTTCCTCCCTTCCTTCCCTCCTTCCTTCCTTCCTTTCCTCCCTCCTTCCCTCCTTCCTTCCTTCCTTCCATCCTTCCTTCTTTCCTTCCCTCCCTCCTTCCTTCTCTCCTTCCTTCCTCCTTCCTTCCCTCCTTCCTTCCTTCCCATTCCTTCCTTCCTTCCCTCCCTTCCTCCCTCCTTCCTTCCTTCCTTCCTTCCTTCCTTCCTCTCCTTCCTTCCCTCCCCTCCTTCCTTCCCTTCTTCCTTCCTTCCTTCTTCCCTTCCTCCTTCCTTCCTTCCTTTCCTTCCTTCCTTCCTTCCTTCTTCTTCTTCCTTCCTTCCTTCCTTCCTTCCTTCCTTCCTTCCTTCCTTCTTTTCCTTCCTTCCTTCCTTCCTTCCTTCCTTCCTTCCTTCCTTCCTCCTCCCTTCCTTCCTTCCTTCCTTCCTTCCCTCCTTCCTTCCTCCTTCCTTCCTTCCCTTCCTTCCTTCCTTCTTCCTTCCCCTTCCTTCCCTCCTTCCTTCCTTCCTTCTTTCCTTCCTTCCTTCCTTCCTTCCTTCCTTCTTCCTTCCTTCTTCCTTCCTTCCTTCCTTCCTTCCTTCCTTCCTTCCTCCTTTCTTCCTTCCTTTCCCCTCCTCCCTCGGATGGTGGTCCTTCTTCAGCACCGTGAGTTCAAATCCTGACAGGGTCTTCCTCCTTCCTTCCCTCCTTTCTTCTTCTTTTCTTTCCCATCCTTCCTGAGATGGAGTGAGGAGAGCCTTCGGTGGGCAGAGGAGAGGAGAGAGAGGGAGGAGGGAGAGAGATGAGAGAGAGGAGGAGGGAGGGAGGGAGAGAGGGAGAGAGAGAGAGGAGAGAGAGAGAGGGAGGAGGGGAGAGGAGGAGAGAGGAGAGGGAGGGAGAGGAGGAGAGGAGAGGAGAGATGGGAGAGGAGAGAGAGGAGAGAGGGAGAGAGAGAGGAGATGGTGGGAGAGGGAGAGGAGAGAGGAGAGGGAGGAGAGGAGATGAGAGAGGAAGAGGAGAGATTCTTTCCTTCCCTCCTTCCTTCCTTCCCTCTTCTTTCCTTCCTTTCTTCTCTCTTCCTTCCTTTCTCTTTCCTTCCCTTTCTCTTCTCTTTTTTTAATAATCCTTCAACAATAATTAATAATAATAAACAGATTCCCTCCTCCATAATTCCCTCCTTCCTTCTCTTGATATTCCTTTCTTTGTTTTGCCAATAATAAGGGAGATCCTAACAATGTTAATAATTCCTTTTTCAACAATAATAAGAATAATAATCATCCTTCCCTTTTCAATTCCCCCTTCCTTCTTAATTCCTTCCTTCCCTCCTAATAATCCTCCTCCTTCCTCATCCTTCCAGACATTTCCCCATGGGCCCTTTTTCTTTTCTTAATTACCTAATAATAATCCTTCCTCCTCCTTCCTTCCCTTCCTTCCTTCCTTCCCTCCTTCTTCCTCCTTCCTTCCTTTCTTCCTTCTTCCTTCCCTTCCTTCTCCTTCTTCCTTCCCTTCCTTCCCCTCCTTCCTTTCTTCCTTCCCTCCTTTCTTCCTTCCTTCCTTCCTTCCTTCTTCCTTCCTTCCTTCCTTCCCTCCTTCTTCCCTTTTCCTTCCTCCCTCCTTCCCTTCTTCCCTCCTTCCTTCTTCTTCCCTCCTTCTTCCTTCCTTCTTCCTTTCCTTCCTTCTCCTTTCTTCCTTCTCCTTCCTTTCCTTCCTTCCTTTCCTTCCTTCCTTTCTTCCTTTCTTCCTTCCTTTCTTCCTTCCTTCCTTCCCCTTCCTCCTTCCTTTCTTCTTCCTTCCTTTTCTTCTTTCCTTCCTTCCCTCCTCCCTTCCTCCCTCCTTCTTCCTTCCCTCCTTCCTCCTTTCTTCCTCATTCCTTCCTTCCTTCCTTCCTTCCCTCCTTCCTTCCCTCCTTCCTTCCTTCCTTCTTTCCTTCCTTCCTTCCTTCCTTCCTCCTTCCTTCCTTTCTTCCCTTCCTTCCTTCCTTCCTTCCTCCTTCTTCCTTCCTTCCTTCCTTCCTTCCTTCCCTTCCTTCCTTCCTTCCTTCCTACCTTCCTACTTTCTTCTTCCTTCCTTCTTTGCTCCTTCCTTCCTTTCCTCCTTCCTTTCTTCCTTCCTTCCTTCCTTCCTTCCTTCCTTTCTTCTTTCCTTCCTTCCTCCTTCCTTCCTTCTTCCTCCTTTCCTTCCTTCCTTTCTTCCTTCCTTCCTCCTTCCTTCCTTCCTTCCTTCCTCCTTTCCTTCCTTCTTCCTTCCTTTTTCCCTTCCTTCCTTCCTTCTTTCCTTCCTTCCTTCCTTCCTTCCTCCTCTTTCTTCTTCCTTTCTTCCTTCTTTCTTCCTTCCTTCCTTCTTTCCTTTCCTTCTTCCTTCTTCCCTTCTTCTTCCTTTTCTTCCTTCTTCCTCCTTCCTTCTTCCTCCTTCCTTCCTTCTTCTTCCTTCCTTCCTTCCTTCCTTTCTTCCTTCTTTCCTTCCTTCCCTCCTTCCTTCCTTTCCTCCTTCCTTCCTCCTTCCTTTCTCCCTCCTTCCTCCTTCCTTCCTTCCTTCCCTTCCTCCTTCCTTCCTTCATTCTTTCCTTCCTCCTTCCTTTCATGCTTCTTCCTTCCTTCCTCCCTCCTTCCTTCCTCTTCCTCCTTCCTCCTTCCTTTCTTCCTTCATTCCTTCCTCCCTCCTTCCTTCCCTCTTCCTCCTTCCTTCCCTCCCCTTCCTTCCCTCCTTCCTTTATCCTTCCCTCCTTCCTTCCTTCCTTCCCTCCTTCCCTCTCTCCTTCCCTCCTTCCCTCCTTCCTTCCCTCCCTCCTTCCCTCATTTTCTACTTCCTTCCTTCCTTCTTTCTTCCTTCCTTCCCTCCTTCCCTCTCTCCTTCCCTCCTTCCCTCCTTCCTTCCCTCCCTCCTTCCCTCATTTTCTACTTCCTTCCTTCCTTCTTTCTTTCTTCCTTCCCTCCTTCCTTCCTTCCCTTCCTCCTTCCTTCCTCCCTCCTTCCTTCCCTCCTTCCTTCCTTCCTTCCCTCTTTCCTTCGCTCCTTGTTTCCTTCCCTCCCTCCTTCCTTCCTTCCCTCCTTTTCTACTTCCTTCCTTCCTTCCTTCCCTCCTTCCTTCCTTCCTCCCCTCCCTCCTTCGTTCCATCCTTCCTTCCTTCCTTCCTTCCCTCCTTCCTTCCCTCCTTCCTTCCTTTTTCTTCCTTCTCTCCTTCCTTCCTTCCTTTCCTCCTTCCTTCCCTCCTTTCCTCTCTTCCTTCTTTCTTCCTTCTCCCTTCTTCCTTCCCTCCTTCCTTCCCTCCTTTTTTCATTCCTTCCTTCCTTCCTTTCCTCCTTCCCTCCCTCCTTCTTTTCTTCCTTTTTTCCTTCCTTACTTCTCTCCCTTCTACTTTCCCTCCTTCCTTCTTCCTTTCTTCTTTCCTTTCTTCCCTCCTTCCTTCCCTCTCTCCTTCCTTTTCTCTCTCCTCGAATCTTTTCTTTTTTCCTTTCTTCCTTCCCTCCTTCCTTCCCTCTTTCTTTCTTCCTTACCTTCTTCCTTCTCTCCTTCATTCCTTCTTTCCCTCCTTCCTTCCCTCCATCCTTCCCTCCTTCCCTTTCTTTTTCCCTCCTTCCCTCCTTCCTTCTCTTCTCCCTTCCTTCCTTCCTTCCCTCCTTCCCTCCTTCCTACCCTCATTCATTTTTCCTTCCTTCCTCCTTCTTCCCTTCTTCCCTTTTCCTTCCTTTCCTTCCTTTCATCCTTTCTTCCTTCCTTCCTTCCTTCCTCCTTCCTCCTTTTTTCCTCCTCCTTCCTCCTTCCTCCTTCCTTATCTCCTTCCTTCCCTCCTTTTTTTCCTCCTTTCTTCCTTCCTTCACTCCTTCCTTTCTTCCCTATCCTTCCTTCTTCCTTCCTTCCCTCCTTCCTTCCTTCTCTCCTTCCTTCCACACTTCCTTCCCTCATTCCTTCCTTCTCTCCTTCCTTCCTCTCATCCCTTCTTTCCCTTCTTGCTTCCTTCTTTCCTTTCTTCCCTCCTTCCTTCCCTATTTCCTTCCTTCCCTCCTTCCCTCCTCCCTTCTCTCCTTCCTTTCTTCCGTCCTTCCTTCCCTACTTCCTTTTTCCTTCCCTTTTTCCTTCCTTCCTTCTTTCTTTCTTTCTCTCTTTCCTTCCTCATTCCTTCCTTCCCTCCTTCCTTCCTTCCCTCCTTCCTTCCTTCCTTCCTTTTTTCGTTCCTTCCTTCCTTCCTTCCTTTCTTCCTCCTTCCCTTTCTTCCTTCCTTCTTTTCTTCCTTTTTTCCCTCCTCCTTCTTTCTTCTTTCTTCTACTTTCCTTCCCTCTCCTTCCTTCCTTCTCTTCTTCTTTCTTTCCTTCCTTCCCTCCTTCCTTCCCTCTTTCTTTCTTTCCTCCTTACCTTCTTCCTTCTCTCCTTCATTCCTTCTTTCCCTCCTTCCTTCCCTCCATCCTTCCCTCCTTCCCTTTCTTTTTCCCTCCTTCCTTCCCTTCTTCCTTCCTTCCTTCTTCTTCCCTCCTCCCTCCTTCCTACCCTCATTCATTTTTTCTGTACTTCCTTCCTTCCTTCCCTTTTCCTTCCTTCCTTTCATCCTTTCGTCCTTCCTTCCCTCCTTCCTTCCTTCCCTTCTTCCTTCCTTCCTCCTTCCTCCTTTTTTCCTCCTCCTTCCTCCTTCCTCCTTCCTTATCTCCTTCCTTCCCTCCTTTTTTTCCTCCTTTCTTCCTTCCTTCGCTCCTTCCTTCCTTCCCTCCTTCCTTCTCTCCTTCCTTTCTTCCGTCCTTCCTTCCTTCCCTACTTCCTTTTTCCTTCCCTTTTTCCTTCCTTCCTTCCTTCTTTCCTTCTCTCCTTCCTTCCTCATTCCTTCCTTCCCTCCTTCCTTCCTTCCCTCCGTCCTTCCTTACCTCCTTTTTTCGTTCCTTCCCTCATTCCTTCCCTCCTTCCTTCCATCCCTCCTTCCTTCCTTCTTATTTCCTTTCTCCTTCCCTCCTTCCTTCCTTCCCTCCTTTTTCCATCCGTCCATCCTTCCCTCCTTCCTTCCTCTCATTCCTTCTTTCTTCCTTCTTTCCTTCCTTCCCTCCTTCCTTCCTTTCCTCTTCCCTCCCTCTTTCCTTCCCTCCTTCCTTTCCTCTATCCTTCCTTTCTTCCTTCCCTTCTTTGTTCCTTCTCTCCTTCCTTCCTTCCCTCCTTCCTTCCCTCATTCATTTTTCCTTCCTTCCTTCCTTCCTTCCTTCCTTCCTTCCTTATTCCCTCCTTCCTTCCTTCCTTCCCTCCTTTCCTCCCTCCTTCCTTCCTTCCCTCCTTCCTTTCCTCCTTGCTTCCTTCATTCCCACCTGTCTTCTTCTTTCATTCCCTTCTTCCTTCCACACTTCTGTCCCTCTTACCTTCCCTCCTTCCTTCCTTCCCTCCTTCCTTCCCTCCTTTCCTCCCTTTTTTTCCTTCCTTCCTTTCCTCCTTCCTTCCCTCCCTCTTTCCTTCTCTTCTTCTTTCCTTCTCTCCTTCTTTCCCTCCATCCTCCTTCCTCCCCTCCTTCCTTCCTTTATTCCCTCCTTTCCTTCCTCCTTCCTCCTTCCTTCCCTCCTCCTTTCCCCCTTTTTCTTTCCTTCCTTTTTTCCCTCCTTCCCCCTCCTTCCCTTCCTTTTCCTCCTCCTTCCTTCCCTCCTTCCTTCCTTTCTTCCTTCCTCTTTTCTACCTTCCCTCATTTCCTCCTTCTCCTTCCTTCCTTCCTTCCCTCTTTCCTACCTTCCATTTTTCCTCCTTCCCTCCTTCCTTTTCTTCTTTCTTATTTCCTTCCTTCCTTCCTATCCTCCTTGCTTCCTTCCTCCTTCCTTCCCTCCATCCTTCCCTCCTAACTTCCTTTCCTCTGACCATCCTTCCCTCTTTCATTCCTTCCTTCCCTCCTTCCTTCCTTCCCTCCTTCCTTCCATCCCTCCTTCCTTATTTCCTTCCTCCTAACATCATTCCTTCCCTCCCTCCTTCCCTCCTTTGTTCCTCCCTCCTTCCATTTTCTTCCGTCCCTTTCCTCCTTCCTCATACTTCCATCCTTTTTGCTTTCTCCCTCCTTCCTTCCTTCACTCCTTCCCTTCTCTCCCTCCTTCTCTTCTTCCTTCCATCCCTCCCTCTTTCCTTCCCCCTTCTCTCCCTCCATCCTTCCCTCCTTCCTTCCACACTTCCATCTCTCCTTCCTTCCTTCCTCCTTCCTTCCTTCCTTCCCTTCTTCCTTCCCTCCCTCCTTTTTTCCCTCCTTCCCTCAATCCTTTTCTCTTTTTTTCTTTCCCTCCTTCCTTCCCTCCTTCCCTTTCTTCTTCCTTCTTTCCCTCCTTCCTTCCTTCCCTCCCTTTTTCCGTCCTTCCTTTCTTCCTTGCTTTCCTCCTTCCTTCCTTCCCTTTTTCCTTTTTTCCTTTCTTCCTTCTCTTCCTTCCCTTCTAAATTCCTTCCTTCCCTCCTTCCTTCCATCTTTCCTTCTTTCCTTCCCTTCTTCTTCCCTCCTTCTTTCCTTCCTTTTCCTTCCTTCCTTCCTCCTTCCTTCCCCCTCCCTCCTTCCCTCCTTCCTTCCCTCCTTCCTTTCCTCCTTCCTTCCTTCCTTTCCTTCCTCCCTCCTCCTTCCTTCCCTCCTTCTCTTCCTCCTTCCTTCCTTCCTTCTTCTCCCTCCTTCCCTCCTCCTTCATTCCTCTTCCTCTTCCTCCCTTGTTTCTTCCTCTTCCCCTCCTTTTTTTTCCTTTCCCTCCTTCCCCATTGCTTCTTCCCTCCTCCTTCCACCTTCCTTTCCTTTCTCCTATCCTTCCTTCCCTCCCTCCTTCCTTCCCTCCTTCCTTCCTTCCCTCCTTTGTTCCTTCCTCCTTCCCCTTTCCTTCCTTCCCTCTTTCCTCCTTCCCTCCTTCCCCATTGCTTCTACTTCCATCCTTTTTTGCTTCCTCCCTCCTTACTTCCCTCCTCCATCCTTCCCTCTTTTTTCCCTCCTTCCTTCCTTTCCTCCTTCCTACCCTCCCTCTTTCCTTCCCTCCTTCTTTCCCTCCTTTTCTCCCTCCTTCCCTACTTCCATCCCTCTTTCCTTCCTTCCTCTTTCCTAGCTTCCCTCCTTCTTCCTTCCTTCCTTCCTTCCATTTTTCCTCCATCCTTTCTTCCTTCCCTCCATCCTTCTTTCCTAACTTCCCTCCCTCCTTCCCTCCTTTGTTCCTCCCTCCTTCCGCTTTTGTTCCTTCTCTCTTTCCTCCTTCCTTCCTTTCTCATTCCTCCTACTTTCATCCCTTTTTACTTCCTCCCTCCTTCCTTCACTCCTTTGCTCCCTCTTACCTACCTTGCTTCCTTCCTTCATTCCCACCTGTCTTCTTTCATTCCCTTCTTCCTTCTTTCCTTCCTTGCTTTCCTCCTTCCTTCCTTACTACCTTCCCTCTTTCCTTCCCTCCTTCCTTCCTTCCCTCCTTCCCTCCTTCCTTCCTTCCCTCCTTCCTACCCTCATTCATTTTTTTCTGTACTTCCTTCCTTCCCTTTTTCTTTCCTTCCTTCCCTCCTTCCTTCCTTCCCTCCTCCTTCCTTCCTTCCCTCCTTCCTTCCTTCCCTCCTTCTTTCTCTCCCTCCTTCCATTCTTCCTTCCCTCCTTTCTTCCTTCCCTCCTTCCTTCCCTTTTTTCATTCCTTCCTTCCTTTCCTCCTTCCCTCCCTCCTTCTTTTTTCCTTTCCTTCCTTACTTCTCTCCCTTCTTCCTTCCCTCCTTCCTTCCTTTTCTTTCTTCCCTCCTTCCTTCCCTCTCTCCTTTTCTCTCTCCTCGAATCTTTTCTTCTTTTCTTCCTTCCTTCCCTTCCTTCCTTCTTTCCTCCTTCCTTCTTCCTTCTCTCCTTCCTTCCTTCCTTCTTTCCCTCCTTCCTTTCTTTTTCCCTCCTTCCTTCCCTCCTTCCTTCCTTCCCTTTTTCCTTCCTTCCCTTCTTCCTTCCCTCCTTCCCTTCTCTCCTCCTTCTCTTCTTCCTTCCATCCCTCCCTCCTTCCTTCCCTCCTTCCTTCCCTCCTTCCTTCCTTCCCTCCTTCTTCCTTCCTTCCCTCCCTCCTTCCTTCCTTCCCTCCTTCCTTTCCTCCCTCCTTCCTTCCTGTCCCCCGACCCCTCCTCAGCCTCGGCAAAAGTGGCTTCAGCACCGTGAGTTCGAATCCTGACAGGGTCACAGGAGGGTGAGGGGTTTGCACGGAAGGAGACAGATGTGGACATAGTTCCCTGACTCCAGTGAGGGCCACGGTGAGAGAGAGAGAGAGAGAGGAGGGAGAGAGAGAGAGAGAGGAGGGGAGGAGAGGAGAGGGAGAGGGAGAGAGAGGGAGAGAGGAGAGGAGAGAGAGAGGGAGAGGGGAGAGAGACAGAGGAGAGAGGGGGAGAGAGAGAGAGGGGAAGAGAGAGTCAGAGGAGAGAGAGAGAGGGGAGAGAGAGGAGGAGGCAGTGGGGCCAATAACAATTAATAATAATTATAAACAACAATAATAAAGATAATAATAATAATCCAGACTCTTCCTCACGGGGCGATTGTTTTGCCAACAATAATTAATAATAATAATAATAATAATAATAACAACAATAACAACAACAACAATAATAATAATAACAACAATAATCCTCATCATCATCCAGACATTTCCCCACGGGCCAATTGTTTTGCCGACAATAATAAATAATAATAATAATAATAATAATAATCTGGAACTTCCGGTCCACGTGTCTGTGGGGTTTCCTTCCGGGCCACATATCCACGTGTCTGCGGGGTTTCCTTCTGGGCCACGTGTCCACGTGTCCACGTGTCTGCGGGGTTTCCTCCCCGTCCACGTGTCCACGTGTCCACGGGGTTTCCTTCCGGGCCCCTCGGAGGGGCGGCAGCGTCCGCCTGAGCGTGATGGCCGCGTCGAAATCCAGCTGGCGTCCCGTGTCCCCGTGGACCCCTCCCCCGGCGAGGGCCACGGGGAAGTCCACGGGGAAGGGCCAAGGCAAAGGTCACGGAAAAGGGTCACGGGGAAGGGCCACGGTCAAGGCCACGGAGAAGGGCCACAGGGAAGGCCACGGTGAAGGTCACAGCAAAGCGACATGGCAAAGGGCCACAGGGAAGATCCACGGTCAAGGCCACAGCGAAGTGCCACAGTGACAGTCACAGCCAAGGCCCGCGGGAAGGGCCCGTGTCTGGGAAGGGCCCGGTCAAGGCCACAATGAAGGGCCACAGGGAAGGGCCACGGCGAAGGCCATGGTGAAGGTCACAGCCAAGGCCACAGGGAAGGGCCACAGCAAAGGGCCATGGTGACGGTCACAGCAAAGCGACACGGAGAATGGCCACGGGGAAGGGCCACGACCAAGGCCATGGTGAAGGTCACAGCCAAGGCCACAGGGAAGAGCCATGGCGAAGGCCACGGTGAAGGTCACAGCAAAGCGACATGGCAAAGGGCCACAGGGAAGATCCACGGTCAAGGCCACAGCGAAGTGCCACAGTGACAGTCACAGCCAAGGCCACGGGGAAGGGCCACGGGGAAGGTCCACGGTCAAGGCCACAATGAAGGGCCACAGGGAAGGGCCACAGCGAAGGCCATGGTGAAGGTCACAGCCAAGGCCACAGGGAAGGGCCACAGCAAAGGGCCATGGTGACGGTCACAGCAAAGCGACACGGAGAATGGCCACGGGGAAGGGCCACGACCAAGGCATGGTGAAGGTCACAGCCAAGGCCACAGGGAAGAGCCATGGCGAAGGCCACGGTGAAAGTCACAGCAAAGCGACATAGGGAAGGGCCACGGTCAAGGCCACGGCAAAGGTCCACGGCGAAGTTCCACAGGGAAGGGCCACAGGGAAGGTCACAGCCAAGGTCACAGGGAAGGGCCACGGCAAAGGTCACAGCAAAGCAACATGGTGAAGGGCCACGGTCAAGGCCACGGCAAAGCGCCATGGCAAAGGGTGACAGGGAAGGGCCACGATGAAGGGCCACAGCCAAGGCCATGGTGAAGGTCACAGCAAAGCGACACGGAGAAGGCCACGGGGAAGGGCCACGGCGAGGGCCTTGGTAAGGGCCATGGTGAAGGCCACGGTGAGGGCCACGGCGAGGGCCACAGCGAAGGGCCACGGTCAAGGCCACGGCGAAGGCCGTCTTCGCCAGGATCAGAACATCAGAGCGGCCGTCATGACCGTCCCGGACCCCTGCAGCTCCTCCCTCAAGGGTCCCGTGGACGCGGCCGGTCGGACCGTAAAACCCGCGTTTTTGCCTCGCGTGACGTCCTCAGCCACGTGAACCGACCCTGTGTCCCCGGGTCCCAGTGGATTTAGATGATTTATTTTTAGTGGCGAAATGGCGCAGGGGTCCCCGACTCTGGCGTGGCGGGTGGGCGGGGGTCGCGGTTCGGCTCCCACGGGTGTCACGTGGCCTCGTGGACCCGTGGTGCCAGGACGACAATGATTTTGTCATTGGGTTGACCTGGAGGGTGTCGTGCTGGACCCCGTGGACTGGAGATGGCAGAGGCCACGGTCCACGGACACCCTGAGGCCACGGTCCACGGACACCCTGAGGCCACAGTCCACGGTCCTAGGAGACCCCAGGGGCCACGGAGACCCCAGGGGCCATGGTTCAGGGAGACCCCAGAGGCCACGGTCCACGGAGTTCATGGTCCACGGAGAACCCAGAGGCCATGGTCCACGGTTCATGGAGACCCTGAGGCCACGGTCCACGGAGACCCCAGAGGCCACAGTCCACGGAGACCCCAGAGGTCACGGTCCACGGAGACCCCAGAGACCACGGTCCAAAGAGTCTATAGAGACCCCAGATACCATGGTCCACGGAGACAGCAGAGGCCACGATCCACGGAAACCCCAGAAGCCACGGTCCATGGAGACCCCAGACGCCATGGTCCACGGTACTAGGAGACTCTAAGGCCATGGTCCACAGTCCTAGGAGACCCTGAGGCCATGGTCCACGGAGACCCCAGAGGCCACAGTCCACGGTTCATGGAGATAAGGGGCCACGGTCCACGAAGTCCATGGTCCACGGAGGCCACAGTCCATGGAAACCCCAGAGGCCACGGTCCACGGAGTCTATGGTCCTAGGAGACCCCAGGGGCCACGGTCCACGGAGACCCCAGAGGCCACGGTCCACGGAGACCCTGAGGCCACAGTCCACAGAGATTACAAAGGCCATGGTCCAAGAGGTCCAAGGTCCACGGAGACCACAGAGGCCACGGTTCAGGGGGGTCCATGGTCCACGGAGTCTATAGAGACCCCAGAGGCCACGGCCACGGAGACCACAGAGGCCACGGTCCAGGGGGGTCCATGGTCCACGGTGTCTATAGAGACCCCAGAGGCCACAATCCAGAAGGTCCATGGTCCAGGGGGTCCATGGTCCACGGAGTTCATGGTCCACGGAGACCACAGATGCCACGGTCCATGGAGAAAGCAGAGGCCACGGTCCACGGAGTCCACGGAGTCCACGGTCCACGGAGTTCATGGTCCACGGAGACCCTGAGGCCACAGTCCACGGAGTCCACGGTCCATGGAGACCACAGAGGCCACGGTCCAGGGGGGGTCCATGGTCCACGGAGTCTATAGAGACCCCAGAGGCCACGGTCCAGAAGGTCCATGGTCCAGGGGGTCCATGGTCCACGGAGACCCCAGATGCCACAGTCCACGGAGTCCATGGAGACCCCAGATGCCATAGTCCACGGAGTCCACGGAGACCACAGAGGCCACGGTCCACGGAGTTCATGGTCCACGAAGTCCACAAAGGCCACAGTCCATGGAGTCCATGGTCCAAAGTCCACAGAGGCCACAGTCCACGGAGTCCACGGTCCACGGAGACCCTGAGGCCACAGTCCACGGAGACCACAGAGGCCACGGTCCACGGAGTTCATGGTCCACGAAGTCCACAGAGGCCACAGTCCACGGAGTCCACGGTCCACGAAGTCCACAGAGGCCACAGTCCACGGAGTCCACAGTCCACGGAGACCCTGAGGCCACAGTCCACAGAGTCCACGGAGTCCACGGAGTCCACAGAGGCCACGGGAGGCGATCACCGCGTGACGGGGCGCGCGGGCATGGGCCGCGTCCTCGAGGCCGTCCCGCACTCCCCGCTCCGGTGTCTCAGGAGGTGCCGGCGCTGCGGGAAGGCCCGGTCGCAGCCGTCGCAGGCGTGGGGCCTCTCTCCCGTGTGCATCCGCGCGTGGACGAGGAGGTGGACGCTCCGCGTGAAGGCGCGGCCGCACTCGGCGCAGGCGTACGGCTTCTCGCCCGTGTGGGTCCTCTCGTGGACGCGGAGGCCGCTGGAGCGCGCGCACGCCTTCCCGCACTCGGGGCACGCGTGGGGCCGCTCGCCCGTGTGGGTCCTCCGGTGGCGCAGGAGGTCCGTGCGGCCCGCGAACGCCCGCTCGCACCCGTCGCACGCGTGGGGACGCTCGCCCGTGTGCGTCCGCGCGTGGACCCGCAGGTGGGCGGCCCGCGCGAACGCCTTCCCGCACTCGGGGCACGCGTGGGGCCTCTGCCCCGTGTGGGCCCTCTGGTGGCGCAGGAGGTTGGTCCTCAGCGTGAAGGCCCGGCCGCACTGGTCGCACGTGTGGCTTCGAGGGGCGCCGTGGGCCCCGTCCGTGGCGACACGTTTCCTTTTGCGCTTGCGGACGTGGCCCTGGCCCGTGGCCCCGTGGCCCCGTCCGTGGCGCCGTGGCCCTCTTCCGTGGCTCCGTGGCCCTCGTCCGTGGCGCCACGTTTCCCCTTGTGCTCGCGGCCGTGGCCCCGTCCGTGGCTCCGTGGCCCTCTTCCGTGGCTCCGTGGCCCTCTTCCGTGGCCCCGCGTCGGCGGTTCCCACGCCTGCGGGGGACGAACAAATCGGCGAGTGTGAGATTTGGGGGCGACATGGGGGGAGGGGAGGGGCGGAGGGGACCCTCCCGCGCCCCACCCGCGCTCGCGCCCCCCGGGATTTACCTCTCGGGCCCTCGGGGCCCCCGACGGCGCGCCCCGGCGGCGTCCCCGTCTTCCTCGCCGAGGCCTGGGAGAGGAGGAACCACCGGGAGGTGGGGGTCGGTGGGGGGGGGCAGGAGGAGGCGGGATTCGCCCTCCCTCGTCACCTCCCCGTCACTCTGTCTCCTCCCATCCCCCATCCCCCCATCCTCTCCCCCTCCCTTGTCAGCTCCCCCTCCCCATTCCCTCCCCTCCCCCTCCCTCACCCTCATCACCTCCCCCTCCCTCTCCTTCACTTCCCCCCCTCGTCCCCTCTCCCTCCCTCGACTCCTCCCTCATCACCTTCCCCTCCCTCCCTTGTCTCATCCCTCCCTCCCTTGTCTCATCCCTCCCCATCCCCTCCCGTCCCTGTCCCCTCACACTCCTACCCACGGCAGCCATGAGACAGCCTCCCCTTCCCCCATCACCTCCCCCCCTCTCCCTCATCTCCCCCTCGTCCCCTCCCCCTCGTCCCCTCCCCTCCTCGTCCCCTCCCTCATCACCTCCCTACCCTGTCCACTCCCTCTCGTCCCTGTCCCCTCCCCTCCCTCCTTCTCCCCCTCCTTGTCCCCTCCCCCTCATCCCCTCCCCTCCCTCCCCCTCGTTACCTCCTTGTCCCCTCCCCAACCTCATCCCCTCCCCCATCCCTCCACGTTCCCTCTCCCTCCCTCATCCCCTCCCTTGACACCCTCCCTCCTCCTCCCCTCCTCCCTTCTCCTCCCTCCCGTCCCCTCCTCCTCCCTGTCCCTCCCCCTCCCTGTCCCCTCTCCCTCCCTTCCTCCTCCCTCCTGGTCCCATCCCCTCCCCATCACCTCCCCCCTCCCTCATCCCTCCCCCTCCTCCTCCCCCCATCACCTCCCCTCTTCCTACCTCCCCGTCAACCCCCTCCCCTCCTCCCTCCCAGTCCCCTCCCCCATCCCAGTCCCCCCCCCCCTCCCCATCACCTCCTCCCCTCCCTCCCCATCCTCTTCTCCCTCACCCCTCCCCTCCCGACCCCCCCCCCCTCGACTGCTCCTCCCTCCCCCTCATCCCTCCCCCTCCCTTGTTTCCTCCCTCATCACCTCCCCTCCCTCCCCCCTTCCTCCCTCGTCACCTTCCCCCTCCCCATCCCCTCCCTCATCACCTCCCCCTCCTCCTCCCTCATCCCCTCCCTCCCGTCCCCTCCCCTCCTACCCACGGCAGCCAGGGCCGGCGCGTCTCCTGCGTCACCTCCCTGTGGAGCCGCCTCTGCGCGGGGCCGAGCAGCGCCCACTCCTCCCGCGTGAAGCTCACGAGCACCTCGGCGGGGGTCACGGGCGCCTGCGGGGACACACGCGTGTGCAAGAGGATGAGAGAGAGAGGGAGGGGGAAAGAGAGAGGGAGAGGAGAGGGAGAGAGAGAGAGAAAGGGAGAGAGAGATGGGGAGAGAGATGGGGAGAGAGAGAGAGGGAGGGGGAGGGAGGGAGGGAGGAGGAGAGAGAGAGAGAGAGAGAGGAGAGAGAGGGAGGAGAGGGAGGGGAGGAAGAGGAGAGAGAAGGAAGAGAAAAGAAAATGAGGGAGAGAGGGAGAAAGAAGAAGAGAGAGGGAGAGAGAGGGAGAAGGAAGGAGACAGGGGAGAGAGAGAGAGAGAGAGGGAAGAGAGAGAGAGAGAGGAAGAGAGATGGGGAGAGAGGAGGAGAGAGAGGAGGAGAAAGAAGGGAGGGAG
Source organism: Meriones psammophilus (assembly GCA_036365155.1). Lineage (NCBI taxonomy): Eukaryota > Metazoa > Chordata > Mammalia > Rodentia > Muridae > Meriones > Meriones psammophilus. Next base: position 13,397 of record JAEOAE010001147.1, on the reverse strand, counting down.
GAGAGAGAGAGGGAGAGAAAGAGAGAGGAGGGAGAGAAATAGGAAAGAAGAGAGGGAGGAAGAGAGAGAGAGAGATAAAGAGAGGGAGGGAGAGAGAGGAGGAGGAGAGAGAAGAGGGAGGAGAGAGGGAGAGAAAGAAAGAAGAGAGAGAGGGAGAGAGGGGGAGAAAGGAGAGAGAGGGAGAGAAGAAAGAGAGACAGGGAGGAGGGAGAGAGGGAGAGAGAGAGGGAGAGAGAGAGGGAAAGGTAAGGAGAGAGGAGACAGGGGGGAGAGAGAAGGAGACAGAGAGGGAGAGAGAGGGAGAGGGGGGAGGGGATGGGGGACACGGATGGGAAAGAGGATCATGAGGACACGGATGGGGGAGGGGATGTGGGACACGGATGGGGAGGGATGGGGATACGGATGGGGGAGGAATGGGGACAGAGATGAGGACACGGATGTGGGAGGAAATGGGGACACGGATGTGGGAGGGATGGGGACACGGATGGGGTAGGAGATGGGGAGGGGATGGGGATACTGATGGGGAGGGATGGGGACACAGATGGGGAGGGATGGGGGGAGGAGATGGGGAGACGGATGGGGGGAGGGTATGGGGGGACACGGATGGGGAGGGATGGGGGACAGAGATGGGGACACGGATGGGGGAGGGGATGGGGACACGGATGTGGGAGGGGATGGGGGGACACGGATGGGGAGGGATGGGGGACACGGATCGGGGAGGGGATGGGGGACAGAGATGGGGACACGGATGTGGGAGGGGATGGGGGACACGGATGGGGGAGGGGATGGGGACACGGATGGGGGAGGGGATCATGGGGGGACACGGATGGGGGTGGGGACAGGCCCAGTCCAGACCCCTCCCCCGAGCCCCATGCCATCCCCTCCCCAGCGGCCGCGGGGGACGCCGGGAGGAAGAACCGGTCACCTGGGCCTGACCCCCGGTGACGTCACGGAGGCGGCGGGGACCCCGGGACGCCGCCTTCCCCTCCTCGGGGTCCCGGGGACCCGACATGTCTCCCCCGGGCTGCGGCAGCGCCGAGGACCCGCGCGGGGTACGCTGGGATGTGTAGGCGGCGCCCCGGCCCCGCTCCGTGCGGCGGGAGGGGAGGAGGGCCAAGGCAGGACTACGGGCAATCCCAGCAGGCAGCACGGCGCGCGGCGCCATGTTTGTAGTTCCCGCAGGCGTTCCCAGAAGGCATTGCTCCGGCGCCATGTTTGTAGTTCCCAGATACAATCCCAGCCAACAATCTGCCTGGGGGCGGAGCCATCGTATTAAAATAACTTCCAAGCGTTCGGCCAATCATATTAAAATGGCGACTGTCATCCAGGAGCGCAGCCAATCAGCGCTTGGGGGCGGAGTCACTGTTGTAAAATAGCTTTGAAGCATCCAGCCAATCAGCGCCCGGGGGCGGAGCCAGCGTATTAAAATGGCTTCCAACCGTTCGGCCAATCAGCGCCCGGGGGCGGAGCCTCCGGCCCAGCGCGGTGGGCGTGTCCTCCGCGCGCTCCTCCGCGGGTTCGGCTCCCGCCGCCGAGCGCGCTCGGGTGTTTCCGCGGTCGGAGCTCGGAGCCGCCGGCGGGGTGACGTCATGGTGAGCGCGGGGAGGACGGGGAGGACGGCTAGGAGGAGGACGAGCGGGACGACCACGCTGCGGGTCCGTGGAGGCTCGCGCGTCACTTCCGGGTTCCGCGGGGTGGGCGGGGCCGAGTCCGCGCATGCGCGTCGGCAAGGGGGGATTGGCGGGCCGCAGAGCGATGCCATTTTGTAGGCGGGGCCGCGACCGGACTCAGAGCGACGCCATTTTGTGGGCGGAGCCAAGGAGTTACCTCATCCCGACGACATTTTGTGGGCAGAGCCAAGGAGTTACCTCATCCCGACGACATTTTGTGGGCGGAGCCGCACCGGGACCTTCTAGCGCCTCCATCTTGTGGGCGGGGCCACGTAGGAACCGCCTCGCGAAGCCATTTTGTGGGCGGAGCCATATTGAACCGCACAGCACTGCCATTTTGTGGGCGGGGCCGCGCCGCCACCGCCTAATTCCTCCATGTTGTGGGCGGGGCCATGTTGGAACCTCCTAGCACCGCCATTTTGTGGGCGGGGCCAAGGATGAACCTTCTCTCAAAGCCATTTTGTGGGCGGAGCCTTGCATGGACCTCCTTCCGGCGCCATTTTTTGGGCGGGGCCGCGTCAGAACCTCCTAACACCACCATTTTGTGGGCGGGGCCACGTCTGGTCCCTTTTCCCGACTCCATTTTGTGGGCGGGGCTGCGCCTGGTGCCAGCACACAGGGGCGGGATCGGGTCTCAGGGCGCCGCCATGTTGTGGGCGGGGCCGCGCCGGCGCATGCGCGGAGGTTCGGGATGCAGGAGCATCCTCAGGGCGGGATGCTGGGACCCGGGTACCACCGCGTCTCCTCCTCCTGCGCCTCCTGGGGGACGGGGGGGGTTGGAATGATGCGGATCCCTGGGGAGTTGGAATGATGCGGATCCCTGGGGAGTTGGAATGATGGGGATCCCTGAGATCACGGCCCTGTCTCTCCCTCCACCCCCCCAGGGCCGGGAAGCCCTCAGCCGTGGGGTCACCCCGGACTCTGGTCCCCAGGGGAGGCGCTGTGGGGGTCCCCGTCCTCCTGTCCATCCGCGGGGACCCGGCGACCCTCGGTTTCTGCCCGGAATCTCTCTCTCTCTCCCTCTCTCCCTCTCTCTGTCTCCCTCTCTCTCTCTCTTTCTCTCCCTCTCTCTCTCTCCCCTCTCTCTCTCTCTTTCTCTCCCTCTCTCCCTCTCTCTCTGTCTCCCTCTCTCTCTCTCTCCCTCTCTCTCTCTCCCTCTCTCCTCCCCTACCTCCTTCCTCCCCTCCCTCCCTCCTCCCATCAGGGGTAGGTGAGCAAAGAGCAGCCACTGAGTCCATGTCACAGTCCCTGTTCCCCTCACTGGGAGCCACGTGGACACTAATGAGGGGCCACGTGGACACTGAGGTCATGACAGTCCCTGTTCCCCTCACTGGGAGCCACGTGGACACTGAGGTCCTGACAGTCCCTGTTCCCCTCACTGGGAGCCACGTGGACACTGATGAGGGGCCACGTGGACACTGAGGTCATGATAGTCCCTGTTCCCCTCACTGGGAGCCACGTGGACACTAATGAGGAGCCACGTGGACACTGAGGTCAGGACAGTCCCTGTCCCCCTCACTGGGAGCCACGTGGACACTAATGAGGGCCACGTGGACACTGAGGTCAGGACAGTCCCTGTTCCCCTCACTGGGAGCCACGTGGACACTAATGAGGGGACACGTGGATACTGAGGTTGTGACCGTCCTGTTCATGACATCATGTCCATGTGGACACTAATGAGGAGCCACGTGGACACTGAGGTCAGGACAGTCCCTGTCCCCCTCACTGGGAGCCACGTGGACACTGAGGTCACGTAGATACAGTCCCTGTCCCCTCAGTAGAGCCACGTGGACACTGATGAGGGGACACGTGGACACTGATGAGGAGTCACGTGGACACTGATGAGGGGACACGTGGACACTGATGAGGAGTCACGTGGACACTGAGGTCAGGACAGTCCCTGTTCCCCTCACTGGAGCCACGTGGACACTAATGAGGAGCCATGTAGACACTGATGAGGGGACACGTGGACACTGATGAGGAGCCACGTGGACACTGAGGTCAGGACAGTCCCTGTTCCCCTCACGGGGAGCCACATGGACACTGATGAAGGGACACGTGGACACTGAGGTCAGGACAGTCCCTGTTCCCCTCACTGGGAGCCACATGGACACTGATGACCCACGTGGACACTGAGGTCAGGACAGTCCCTGTTCCCCTTACTAGGAGCCACGTGGACACTGAGGTCAGGACAGTGCCTGTTCCCCTCAATGGGAGCCAGGTGGACACTGAGGTCAGGACAGTCCCTGTTCCCCTCACTGGGAGCCACGTGGACACTGAGGTCAGGACAGTCCCTGTTCCCCTCACTGGGAGCCACATGGACACTGATGAGGAGCCACGTGGACACTGAGGTCGTGATAGTCCCTGTTCCCCTCACTGGGGACCACGTGGACACTGAGGTCAGGACAGTCCCTGTTCCCCTCACTGGGAGCCACGTGGACACTAATGAGGGGACACGTGGACACTAAGGTTGTGACTGTCCTGTTCATGACATCATGTCCATGTGGACACTGAGATCCTGACAGTCTCTGTCCCCCTCACTGGGAGCCACGTGGACACTGATGAGGAGCCACATGGACACTGATGAGGGGACACGTGGACACTGAGGCCATGACCATCCCTGTTCCCCTCACGGGGAGCCACGTGGACACTAATGAGGGGACACGTGGACACTGAGGTTGTGACCGTCCTGTTCATGACATCATGTCCACGTGGACACTGAGATCCTGACAGTCTCTGTCCCCCTCACTGGGAGCCACGTGGACACTGATGAGGAGCCACGTGGACACTGAGGTCAGGACAGTCCCTGTTCCCCTCACTGGGGGCCACGTGGACACTGATGAGGAGCCACGTGGACACTGAGGTCATGACAGTCCCTGTTCCCCTCACTGGGAGCCACGTGGACACTGAGGTCAGGACAGTCCCTGTTCCCCTCACTGGGAGCCACGTGGACACTAATGAGGGGACACGTGGACACTAAGGTTGTGACTGTCCTGTTCATGACATCATGTCCATGTGGACACTGAGATCCTGACAGTCTCTGTCCCCCTCACTGGGAGCCACGTGGACACTGATGAGGAGCCACATGGACACTGATGAGGACACACGTGGACACTGAGGCCATGACCGTCCTGTTCCCTCACGGGAGCCACGTGGACACTAATGAGGGGACACGTGGACACTGAGGTTGTGACCGTCCTGTTCATGACATCATGTCCACGTGGACACTGAGATCCTGACAGTCTCTGTCCCCCTCACTGGGAGCCACGTGGACACTGATGAGGAGCCACGTGGACACTGAGGTCAGGACAGTCCCTGTTCCCCTCACTGGGGGCCACGTGGACACTGATGAGGAGCCACGTGGACACTGAGGTCATGACAGTCCCTGTTCCCCTCACTGGGAGCCACGTGGACACTGAGGTCATGACAGTCCCTGTTCCCCTCACTGGGAGCCACGTGGACACTGAGGTCCTGACAGTCCCTGTTCCCCTCACTGGGAGCCACGTGGACACTGATGAGGGGACACGTGGACACTGAGGTTGTGACCATCCTGTTCATGACATCATGTCCACGTGGACACTAATGAGGAGCCACGTGGACACTGAGGTCAGGACAGTCCCTGTCCCCCTCACTGGGAGCCACGTGGACACTGATGAGGGGCCACGTGGACACTGAGGTTGTGACCGTCCTGTTCATGACATCATGTCCACGTGGACACTAATGAGGGGACACGTGGACACTGAGGTTGTGACCGTCCTGTTCATGACATCATGTCCACGTGGACACTAATGAGGAGCCACGTGGACACTGAGGTCAGGACAGTCCCTGTTCCCCTCACAGGGAGCCACGTGGACACTGATGAGGGGCCACGTGGACACTGAGGTCAGGACAGTCCCTGTCCCCCTCGCTGGGAGCCACGTGGACACTGAGGGGACAGGTGGACACTGAGGTTGTGACCGTCCTGTTCATGACATCATGTCCACGTGGACACTGATGAGGAGCCATGTGGACACTGAGGTCAGGACACTTTCTGTTCCTCTCACTGGGAGCCACGTGGACACTGAGGTCAGGACAGTCCCTGTCCCCTCAGTAGAGCCACGTGGACACTGATGAGGAGCCACGTGGACACTGATGAGCCACATGGACACTGATGAGGGGACACGTGGACACTGAGGATGTGACCGTCCTGTTCATGACGTCATGTCCACCTGGCTCCCAGTGAGGGGAACAGGCACTGTCCTGACCTCAGTGTCCACGTGGCTCCAAGTGAGGGGAACGTGGACTGTCGTGACCTCAGTGTCCACGTGGCTCCAGTGAGGTGAACGGGGACTGTCATGACCTCAGTGTCCACGTGGCTCCAGTGAGGGGAACGTGGACTGTATCTACGTGACCTCAGTGTCCACGTGTCCCCTCATCAGTGTCCACGTGGCTCCTAGTGAGGGGAACGTGGACTGTCCCTACGTGACCTCAGTGTCCAGGGCACCGAGGGCCACTGTGGCCTCCAGCACAGGGCTGCGGGCGCCTCCTCCCCTCTCCTGAGGACGCGGAGGGGCTCGGCGTGGGCTCTCGGGGGCAGGACGTGTCGCGGGTTCGAGGCCAGGTCGGTTGTTTTTCTTGATTTTCCAAGTGGGAACATGAGGCCCTGATGGATTCCCCCCTCACTCTCTCTCTGTCCCTCTCTCTCTGTGGCCCTCGTTTCCTGATGTCCTTCTCCTTCCTCCTCCTCCTCCTCCTCCTCCTCCTCCTCCTCCTTCTCCTTCTCCTCCTTCTCCCCTCCTTCTCCTCCTCCTCCTTCCCCTCCTGTCCCTCCTCCTCCTCCCCTCCTTCTCTCCCCCTCCTCCTTCTCCTCCTTCTCCTCCTCCCTCCTCCTCCTCCTCCCCCTCCTTCTCCCTCCTGTCCTTCCTCCTCCTCCCCCCCTCCTCTCCTTCCTCCCTCCTCCTCCTCCCCTCCTTCTCCTCCTCCTCCTCCTCCTTCTCCTCCTTCTCTCCTCCTCCCTCCCCTCCTCCTCCTCCTCCTTCCCCTCCTCCTCCTCCTCCTCCTTCTCCTCCTCCCCTCCTCCCTTCCTCCTCCTCCCTCCTCCCCTCCCCTCCTCCTCCTCCTCCTTCCCCTCCTCCTTCTTCCTCCTCCTCCTTCTCCTCCTCCTCCCCTCCTCCTCCTCCTCCTCCTTCCTCTCCTCCTCCTCTCTCCTCCCTCCCCTTCCCTCCTCCTCCTTCCCCTCCTCCTCCTCCTCCTCCTTCTCCTCCTCCTTCTCCTCCTCCTCCTCTTCCTCCTCCTCCTCCTTCCCCTCCTCCTCCTCCTCCCCTCCTCCTCCTCCTCCTCCTCCTCCTCCCCATCTTCACCTCGGGAGTAGAGAGAGAAAGAGCGAGCGAGGGACGCGGACGCCGTTTTATCACCGACGCTTTATTGGCCTCGGCTCAGGCCACGGCCGAAGGCGGGTCCTGCCCCCCACGGCATCATCCTCGCCTCCGCCGTGCTCCCGGAGGACCCGTCCAGCTCGCTCAGATCGAGAGCGAGAGCGAGAGAGAGAGCGGGAGCGAGGGACGTAGACATCTCATTGGCGGACGCCCTCCCGGCCGGGACACGGCGTCCTCCTCCTCCTCCTCCATCGCCGTGGCCTCCGCCGCGCTCTCCGTGCTCCCCGAGAGAACGGAGCGAGAGCGGCGAGCGAGCGAGCGGGACACAGATCCCCAGTCCTCCTCCTGCCCCGGGGGGGAGGGTCCTCCCTGTGTCCCGGGGCCACGTCCATCCCCCGGCTCCCGTCCGCGGTCACCGCCGTGGGGCCCCGTCCACGGGGGAGGGAGGACTCGCTCCGGGGTCCTCCCCATCCCCCCCGCCCCGGCGCTCGCTCTACGAGGCCGCGGCCCGGGTGTCCCCGTTGGTCAGGCGTGCGGCCGCCCGGCTGCGGGGCCCCAGGGGGTCGGGGGTCGCCGTGGCCGACGGGGACGGGGACGTGGCCGTGGCCTCGTCCTCGCTCGATTCCGAGTCCACGTCGCTCCGGATGTCCTTCGACATCTGGGGGGGACGGACGGGGTCAGGGGTCAGACGGAGTCAGGATAGACGGGGTCAGGGCAGGAGGAGGGGGAGGGGAGGATGACACCAGGCCCCTCCCTCACCCCTCCTTCCTTCCTTCCCTCCTCCTTCCTTCCTTCCTCCTCCCTTCCCTCCTTCCTTCCCTCCTTCCTTCCTTCCTTCCTTCCTCCCTCCTTCCTCCTTCTTCCTTCCTTCCTTCCCTTCCTTCCTTCCCTCCTTCCTTCCTTCCTTCCTCCTCCTTCCTTCCTTCCCTTCCCTTCCCTTCCTTCCTTCCTTCCTTCCTTCCTTCCTTCCTTCCCCTCCTTCCTCCCTCCTTCCTTCCTTCCTTCCCTCCTTCCTTCCTTCCCTCCTCCCGTCCTTCCTTCCTTCCCTCCTTCCCCTTCCTTCCTTCCTCCCCTCCTTCCCTTCCTTTCCCTCCTTCCTTCCTTCCTTCCCTTTCCTTCCTTCCTTCCCCCTTCCTTCCCTCCTTCCTTCCTTCCTTCCTTCCTTCCTCCTTCCCTCCCTCCCTCCTTCCTTCCCTTCCCTTCCCTCCTTCCTTCCTTCCCTCCTTTCCTTCCTTCCCTCCCTCCCTCCTTCCTTCCTTCCCTCCTTCCTTCCCTCCTCCCTTCCCTCCTTCCTCCTCCCTCCTTCCCCTCCTTCCTTCCTTCCCTCCCTCCTTCCTTCCCTCCTTCCTTCCTTCCCCTCCCTTCCTTCCTTCCTTCCTTCCTTCCTTCCTTCCCCTCCTTCCTTCCTTCCTCCTTCCTTCCTCCTTCCCTCCTCCCTCCTTCCTTCCTTCCCTCCCTCCTTCCTTCCCTCCCCCTCCCTCCAGGCCCCTCCTCTCCCCTCCAAGCTCCTCCCCTGCCTCCTTCCTTCTCCCCCTCCCTCCATGCCCCTCCCCTGACCCACCGGCTGCCCCGCCCCGGACCCACCGGCTGCCCCCATGCCGAGGATGAGCAGGAACCAGTATCCGTGCAGCAGCTGCAGCGCCAGCAGCAGCGCGTTGAAGAAGTAGTAGCCGAAGAACGGGCCCGAGTCCCGCACCGAGTCCGTCAGCGTCGTGTGCAGCACGCTGCGGGGGGACCGGAAACGGGGGGTGGACCGCGTGAGCCCGGGGGAGACCGGAAACAGGCGGGGGACGGGGCGGAACCCTGTGAGCCCGGGGTGCGGGGCCCGGGGGGACAGGAAAAGGGGGCGGACCGAAAACCGGAAGTGAGGCCTGAAATAGTGGGGAAAAGCCCGATTCCCTCACGGAGTCCGTCAGCGCCGTGTTTATGATGCTGGGTGGGGACCGGAAACGGGAGCGGACCGCGTGAGCCCCGGGGACACCGGAAATAGGAAAAGAGACGGAACCCTGTGATCCCGGGGTGCGGGGCTGGGGGGACGGGAAAAGGGGACGGACCGGAAACAGGAAGTGAGACCGGAAAGAGGAAGAGGGAACCGGAAGTAGTCGGGGTAGTCCCTCTTAGTCCTGTGCAGCACGCTGTGGGTGTGACTGGAAACGGGGGGGGGGGGGCGGAACCGTGTGATCCGGGGTGCGGGGGCCGAAAAAGGGGACGGACCCGAAACAGGAAGAGGGGAACACTAAACAGGGACGGACTGGAAACAGGAAGGAGACGGGAAATAGGAAGAGGGGGACGGGAAACAGGAAGAAGGGAGCCGGAAACGGGAGGAAGGAGACCGGAAATGGGCAGCAGGGAGGAGGAAGCAGGCGTCCATGAGCAGGAAACGGGTGTGGAGGACGCTGCAGCGGAGAGGGGGAGGAGGGGCCCGGGAGCAGGAAACAGGAAACGGGTGTAGATGACCAGGAAGAAGGAAGCAGGTGTGATGACCCTAAAGCAGGAAGAAGTAGGAAACAGGAAGCAGGTGCAGATGAAAACAGGAAACAAGTGTAGATGAACATGAAGGAGGAAGGAGGAAATGAGAAACAGGAAGCAGGTGTACATGAACAGGAAGGACGGAAGTAGGAAGCAGGTACAGATAACCCTAAAACAGGAAGCAGGAAATAGGAAGCAAGTGTAGAGGAACAGGAAGCAGGAAGGAGAAAGCAGGAAATGGGAAGCAGGTGTAGATGAACAGGAAGCAGGAAGGAGGGAAGAAGTAGGAAGCAGGAAATGAGAGGCAGGTATAGATCAGGAAGGAGGAAACGGGGAACAGGTGTAGATGAACAGGAATCAGGAAGCAGGAAACGGGAAACAGGTGTAGATGATCAGGAAGGAAGAAGCAGGAAATGGGAAACAGGAAGCATAAGGAAGGAAGAAATAGAAAGCAGGAAACAGGAAGCCAGCGTAGCTGATCAGGAAGGAGGAAGCAGGTACAGATAACCCTATAACAGGAAGCAGGAAATGGGAAGCAGGAAGTGTACATGAACATGAAGCAGGAAAGAGGAAGCAGGAAACGGGAAACAGGTGTAGATGATCAGGAAGGAGGAAGCAGAAAACAGGAAGGTGTAGATGAACAGGAATCAGGAAGGAGGGAAGTAGGAAGCAGGAAATGGGAAGCAAGAAACAGGAAACGGGAAACAGGAAGCGGGTATATATGAACAGGAATCAGGAAGGAGGGAAGAAGTAGGAAGCAGCAAATGGGAAGCAGGAAACGGGAAGCCAGCGTAGATGATCAGGAAGGAGGAAGCAGGAAACGGGAAGCAGGTGTAGATGATCAGGAAGGAAGGGAAGAAGGTGTAAGCATGAAATGGGAAGCAGGAAGGAGGAAGCCAGCGTAGATGATCAGGAAGGAGGAAGCAGGAAACGGGAAGCAGGTGTAGATGATCAGGAAGCAGGAAACGGGAAGCAGGTGTAGATGAACAGGAATCAGGAAGGAGGGAAGAAGTAGGAAGCAGCAAATGGGAAGCAGGAAACGGGAAGCCAGCGTAGATGATCAGGAAGGAGGAAGCAGGAAACGGGAAGCAGGTATAGATGAACAGGAATCAGGAAGGAGGGAAGAAGTAGGAAGCAGGAAATGGGAGGCAGGAAACGGGAAGCCAGCGTAGATGATCAGGAAGGAGGAAGCAGGAAACGGGAAGCAGGTATAGATCAGAACAGGAATCAGGAAGGAGGTGTAGATGAACAGGAATCAGGAAGGATGAAATAGGGAAGCAGGAAGCGGGAAAGCCAGCGTAGATGATCAGGAAGGAGGAAGCAGGAAACGGGAAGCCAGCGTAGATGATCAGGAAGGAGGAAGCAGGAAACGGGAAGCCAGCGTAGATGATCAGGAAGGAGGAAGCAGGAAACGGGAAGCAGGTGTAGATGAACAGGAATCAGGAAGGAGGGAAGAAGTAGGAAGCAGGAAATGGGAGGCAGGAAACAGGTGTAGATGACCAGGAAGGAGGAAACGGGAAGCAGGAAGCGGGAAGCAGGTTAGATGAACAGGAATCAGGAAGGAGGGGAAGAAGTGCCCCCTTCCTCCTCTCCTCTCCTCCTCCTCCCTCCCGGGACTCACCGCGTGGGGAAGAGGAAGAGGCGGGTGTAGAAGAAGAAGCAGGTGTAGACCAGGATCAGGAAGCGCGCAGGTTTTCAAAGGGAGTGGGTGTAGTTGATGAACAGGAATCAGGGAGGAGGAAGGGTGAGGGAAGGAGGAAATGGGAGGGAGGAACAGGTGGGGACCAGGAGGAGGAAGGAGGAAGCAGGGAGGCGAGGAGGGGTTAGGGTCACTCCCTCCCTCTGCCCCTTGGGACTCACAGGTGGGAAGGGAAGGGGAGGGGAGGAAGAAGAGGCAGGAGAAGACCAGGAAGAGCTGGCGGGAGGGTGAGTGGGTGTAGGAGGACCTTACAGGCCTGGGAGGAGGGAGGAGGAGGTGAGGGGAGGAGGGGAAGGGAGGGAGGGAGGAAAGGGAGGGGAGGGGAGGAGAGGGGAGGGAGGGAGGAGGAGGGAAGGGAGGGGAGGAAAGGTGAGGGGAGGGAAGGGGAGAGAGAAGGGGGGGAGGGAGGAAGGGGGGGAGGGGAGGGGAAGGAGGGAGGGGAGGGGAAGGGAGGAGGGGGGAGGGAGGAGAGGGGAGGGGAGGGGAAGGAGGGGAGGGAGGGAGGGAGGGGGGAGGGGAGGAGGGAGGGAGGGGAGGGAGGGGAGGAGGGGGGAGGGGAGGGGAGGGAGGGAGAGGGGGGGGAAGGGAGAAGAGGGAGGGTAGGGGAAGGCAGGGAGGGAGGGGAGGGGGAGGGAGGGGAGGGGAGGGAGGAGGAGGGAGGAGGGAGGGGGAGGGGAGAGGAGGGAAGGGGGGAGGGAGGGGAGGAAGGGAGGAGGGAGGAGGGGAGGGAGGAGGAGGGAGGGGGAGGGAGGAGGGAAGGGAGAGGAGGGGAGGGAGGGGAGGGAGGGGAAGGGAGAGGGGAGGGAGGGGAAGAGGAGGAGGAGGGAGGAGAAGGGAGGGGAGGGGAAGGGAGGGAGGAGGAGGGGGAGGAGGAGGGGGAAGGGAGGAGGAGGGGGAGGGAGGGAGGGGGAGGGAGGGAGGAGGGAGGAGGGGAGGGAGGAGAAGGAGGGGAGGAGGGGAAGGGAGGAGGAGGAGGGAGGGGGAAGGGAGAGGGAGGGAGGGGAAGGGAGAGGAGGGAGGAAGGAGGAGGAGGGAAGGGGGGAGGATGGGAGGAGGAACATGATGGGGTGATGGAGGAGGCGATGGAGACGGGAAGGATCAGGAGGACAGGGGAGGACGGGGCCAGGAGGGACGGGGCCCCAGGGGGGAGGATGGAGGGGCGAGGGGAGGAAGGGAGGACAGGGAGGTCTACAGGGGAGGGCGGAGGAGGAACAAGATGGGGTGGATGGGGAATATGGGGAGGACGAGGAAGAGGGAAGGATGGGGAGGGACGGGGGAAGGACGGGGCCCCAGGGGGGGACGGGGAGGGGACAGGGAAGGACCGGGCCCCAGGAGAGGGTAGAGAGGACGAGGGGAGGAAGGGGAGGACAGGGGAGGATCAGGAGGACGAGGGAGGATGGGACCCAAGGGGGAGGATGAGGGAGGATGAGGGGAGGGCGGGGAAGGATGAGGATGGGGGCCCCAGGGAGGATGGGGAGGACAGGGGGAGGGGCGGAGGAGGCAGGGAGGACAAGGAAGGATGACGGGGAGGATGACGGGAGGATGGGGAGCAAGGAGAACCCAGGAAGAGGCGGGGAAGGAGCGGGGCCCAGGGGGATGGCGAGCGGAGGAGGACGGGGGGACAGGGGAGGATGGGATGGGAGCAGGGCCCCTGGGGAGGATGGAGAGAATGAGGGGGAGGAAGGGGAAGGATGGGGAAGATGGGGGTGGACTGGAGGAGGACGAGGGAGGACAGGGAAGATGGGGAGGATGATAGGGAGGGGCGGGGGAGGGCGGCGGAGGAGATGGGAGGAGGGGGAGCAAGGGGGGGAAGATGCAGGAGAGGGCAGGGAGGACAGGGCCCCAGGGAAGATGGCGAGGGGAGGAGGACAGGGGAGGATGGGGCCCAGGGAGGGCGGGACACAGGGAAGATGGGGGTGGACTGGGGGAGGACGAGGGAGGACAGGGAAGGACGACGGTGGAGGATGGGGAGGACGGAGGAGCAAGGAGGAGCACGGGGAGCACGGGCGGCCGCTGACCTCCAGCAGGTAGTCCGAGCAGTCGTGCAGCATGAGCACCACGGATCCGATGCGCAGCAGGTTGGCGCTGTAAGGCCGATGGGGCCACGGCCGCGAAGTAATGCCGCGACCTGTTCCCGGAAGTCCTGCGGGGAAGGTCATCCCCGTCATCCCCGTCCCCTCCCTCCGTCATCCCCGTCATCCCGTC
>JAEOAE010003119.1:0-15343 GCA_036365155.1 Meriones psammophilus | reverse complement strand
ACTATCTTTTTCAGGATGTATATGCTAGCATTCCAGAATGAAATGATTCTTCTTAAGTAAAGACAGCCAGACACTTGGGTAAATAGAGCCAGTGCTCTCCCTCACGGGGCTTTCATGAGTTTTGATTGTTCCCTTTATTTGTCCGAGAATTCTTCATAAGGAACAGTTTGGCAGATACATTGCTGGTTATACTTTGATGGACTTGCACAATCAGGAGTATACAAGGTTCACACAGGCTTATTTTCTTATTTTTATCTCTTTGTGTTGTTATGTATAGATAAACAGGATGTAATAACAAGGTTACTGTACAGCTGGGAAAGCTCTTTTATTTCAGGTTTATTCCAGTTTTACACTTGCAAGGAATTTTAGCTACCAGCCCTGCAGCCCCTTGTCTCGGGAGGTGCTTAGGTTGTGTTTGGATGATTGTTAGTCGTTGGTAGCACTAGTGTACTAATGTTCTACTCATCTCTTTTTTATTATTTATTCATCCCTAAGAAATTGTTCAAGAGAAGGGACCCTTCAAATTTTTTCTCACTATTACCTAATTGAGGTCATTTAAGAGAATCGCTTGCAGATCGGTAGGATGGCTTAGCAGATAAAGGCTCTTGCTGGGCAAGCCTGGAGACCTGAGTTTGATCCCTGAATTCCTGAAAAGGTGGAAGGGAAAAATGATTGCACAGAGTTGTCATCTGACTTTCCCATGTGTTCACTAGTATTCATTTTTTATCCTCATCATGAACACCCACCTCCCCACACATACACAATAAAAAGAAGACTGTGGGCTGTATTTAGAGAATCTTCTTGGTGCTCCAAAATGTCATGTCATTTCATTTTTCAGTCTCTTACAGACAAATTCTTAGCCAGACTGCCCGTGTGGAGAATCACCTTTGTTTTTAATCTTGTTCAGTTTTCAGTTACATTGTTCTCCTTACAATTTTATTTAGTTTGGTTTTTTGAAACAAATTCTCTCTACAGAGACCTAATTGTCCTGGGCTTCCCTATGTAGACCAGGATGGCCTTGAACCTACAGAGATCTTCCTCTGCCTCCCAAGTGCTGGAGTTAAAGACCATGTGCAGCTTCCCCACAACAATTTTGAAACAATAAAAAACTTGAAGATAGTTCCAAGTATGTACAGTTAATTGCTGTTTTACTTTGCATATTTTGAGACAAAGCTGCTGAACTTATGCCCTGTCACTCAGAATGGTTTAGTGTTGATTTTATACAAAGAAGAACTTTGTCTTACACAATGACAGTGCACTTATCAAATTTGGTAATTCATGCTGACACAGTATTGCATTTAATTTGGGGTTTTGTTGACAATGTCATTACTCACATAATTGTCAAGGAAGTTGGTACATTTAAGTGTTGTATTGTTTCCTTATCTCTTTAGTCTCTTTCAATATGGAATAGTTCCATCATCTTTTTCATGATCCTGTCAATTTTGATGACTGTGGGTCAATTGTATTTTGTCTTCATTAATTTATTTATTTGATCATTTTACATCCCACTCACAACCCCACTCCCTCCTCTCCTCCCAGTTCAGCCCTCATCACACTCACCCATTTTCCCCAGATAGCCCCCAACCAATCCACCCTGGCACATCAAGTTACATCAGTATTAAGTACCTCCTCTTTCACTGAGGCAAGACAAGGCAGCCCTGCTAGGAAAATGGGATCCAGAGGGAGGCCACAGAGATAGGAGCCCAAGACAGAGAGAGCCTCTGATCTAGTTGTTGGGGGACCACTTGAGGACAAACATCCCATCAATTTCATATGTGAAGGGGTCCTAGGACTAGTCCAGGCATGTTCTTTTATTGGTGGTTCAGTCTCTATGAGGCCCCATGGTCCCAGGTAAGCTGGCTATGTAAGTCTTGTGGTGTACTACCCCCTCCCAGCTCCTAAATCTTTCCTCTAACTCTTCCACAAGACTCTCAAAATTCTGCCTAATGTTTGTTTGGCTGTGGGTCTCTGCAACTGTTTCCATTATCTATTAGATTAAGCCTATCAGATGATAGTTATGCTAGTGCCCTATCTACAAGCATAGCAGAGTATTATTAATAGTGTCAGAAGTTGAGTCTTCTATGAGTTGGGTCTCAAGTTGTGCCAGTGACTGGTTGGCCATTTCCTCAATCTCTGTTCCATCTTTTATTCCTGCATATCTTGTAGGTGACAAATTTGGGTCGAGGGATTTGTGAGTTGGTTGGGGTCCCCCTCCCTCCTCTGGCTACAGAATGTGTCTACTTCAGTTTCAATATCCCTGCTGCTAGGAGTCTCAGCCAGGTTCAACCTCATATCTTCCCAGGCACCTCCAAAATTCCAGGTCTTCATCTTGTCTCAGAGATGCCTCAACACTAATTTCCCTTCTCTCTTAGCCCTCTTACTCCCCCATCTCCACTTTACCCACACATGATCCCCCCTCCTGTTCCTCTCTTCACCCCCCTCTCCCACCCACTTCCTCTCTCACTCCACTTCCCATGTCTGTCCCCTTCTTAGTGGGATTCAAGTATCCTCTCTTCTACCCTCCATGTTACCTAGTTTCTTTAGGTCTGTGGGCTGTACCATGGTTATCTTGTGCTATATGGCTAATATCCCAGGTTAGTCATTTTTATAGATTCTCTCTAAGCTCTTTGTGTTCTCATAGATCAATACATAAACTGGGACAAGGATATCACAAAAGTATAACACAATGTGTCCTAGCAGGTGGTACATATTTTGACTTTGATTACTTGTAATCAGTGTTTTCCAGGCTTTTCTACTACACAGTTAATACCCTGCACCCCCATGAGTACCTTGACACTCTGTGTCTTGCTCTTCATCAGAATGTTAATGCATTTGCCATACACTTACATCAATATGGATTTATGATTT
Source organism: Meriones psammophilus (assembly GCA_036365155.1). Lineage (NCBI taxonomy): Eukaryota > Metazoa > Chordata > Mammalia > Rodentia > Muridae > Meriones > Meriones psammophilus. The sequence continues at coordinate 12,475 of JAEOAE010003119.1, read as the reverse complement.
CTGTGTCTTCTGCAGTGGACTGGACTGTTATTGTTTGTTTTAGTCTGCTGGGACTAAGTGACAAATGATTAATAACAAAGGCTTTAGTTTTCACAGTTGTGAACTCTGGAAAGTCTAAAGTTAAATTATAAGGTCTACTTGGGGGCATGCTTGTCTACAGTCATGTTCTCACTTTAAACTCAGTGTTCTAAAGGGCCACATGATTTTATAGGATCTCTTCAATAAGGTTATGAACCAATTTATAAGGGCTTCACCACCCAGACCTGAGTACCTCCCAAAGATCTCCTGCAGTTCTGTTACTTTGGGTTTCAGGACTTCAACATAGGAATTTTGGGAGGACATAGATATGCAGATCATTTTGATGTTCAAATTGATTTGTCATTTGACCAATGAGAGCTTATATATCCAGCTTCTGTGTCTTTTTTCTTTCCATTTTTATATCAATTTTTATTAATTACACTTCATTCACTTTGAATCCCTCTGTGCTCCCTCCCTCCTCCTCTCCCAATCCCATCCTCCCTCCCCCTTCTCCACACATGTGCCTCCCCAAATCCACTGCTAGGGGAGGTCCTCCTCTCTCTCCCTATGATCATTGTCTATCAGAGCTCATCACGAATAGCTTCACTGTCTTTCTCTGTGGTCTGGTAAGGTTGCTTTCCCCTCAGGGGAGGTGATCAAAGAGCAGGCCAATCAGTTCATGTCAGAGACAGTTCCAGTTTCCATTACAATGGAACACACTTGAAAACTGAACTGCCATAGGCAACATCTGTGCAGGTTTCTAGTTTATCTCCATCAATGGTCCGTGATTGGAGTGTCAGTCTCAGAAAAGACCCCTGTACCCAGATTATTTTGGTTCTCTTGTTCTCCTTGTGGAGCAACTGTCCTCTCCAGGTCTTATTATTTCCTACTTCTTTCATGAACTGCTCTGCACTCTGCCTAAAATTTGGCTACAAGTCTCAGCATCTTCTCTGATACCCTGCAGGTTAGAGCCTTTCAGATTCTGTCTATGGTAGGCTCCTGTCCTGTTCCCTGTTTTCTTCCTCTTCTGATGTCCATTCTCTTTGCCTTTCTGAAGAGGATTCAGCATTTTATCCAGAGTCCTCCTCCTTCATAAGTTTCTTTAGGTATACAGATTTTAGTATGTTTATCCTATATTATATATCTAATAACCACTGATGAGTTTATATATACCCTGTGTGTCTTTCTGCTTCTGGGATACCTCACTCAGGATGATCTTTTCCAGTTCCCACCATTTGCCTGCAATTTTTATGATTTCCTTGCTTTTTTTGCTGAGTAATATTCCATTATGTAGATGTACCACAATTTCTGTATCCATTCCTCAGTTGAGGGGCATCTGGGTTGGTATTATAAATAGAGCTGCTACACACATGGTTGGACAAATGTCCTTGTTGTGTACTTGAGCATCCTTTGGATATATGCTTAAGAGTGGTATAGCTGAATCTTGAGGAAGCACTATTTCTAATTGTCCAAGAAAGTGCCAGATTGATTTCCAAAGTGATTGTACAAGTTTACATTCGCACCAGGAGTGGAGGAGGGTTCCTCTTTCTCAAAATCCTCTTCAGCATGTATTGTCACTTGAGCTTTAGATCTTAGCTATTCTGATGGATGTAATGTGAAACCTCCGGGTTGTTTTGATTTGCATTTCCCTGATGACTAAGGGCATTGAGCATTTCTTTAAGTGTTTCTCTTCCATTCCTCCATTGAGAATTCTCTGTTTAACTCTGTAGCCCATTCTTTAATTGGATTACTTGATTTGTTGCTGTTTAACTTCTTGAGTTCTCTATATATTCTGGATATTAACCCTCTTGTCAGATATAGGTTTCTACCCCTGTGCAAATGGGATTTCCACATTGCTTCTGATTTTCATTTTTGCCACAGTTCTCTTGATATAAATAAATGTAACAAAAGTCTTTGTTGGAACCAGTCAGCTAATATTAGAAAAAAATCCATAATTTGAGATATACTTTAACTTTTTGGAATCATTTGGAGACAGTATATATTTACATAGCCATGGATGTTTTAGAACTCAATCTGTGGAGCTGGGCATGGTGGCATGCACCTGTAATCCCAGCACTCAGGGAGCAAGAGGCAGGCAGATCTCTGTGAATTTAAGACCAGATTGGTCTACAAAGTGAGTCCAGGACAGATGAGGATACACAAGCAAATTTCCCCTCCAAAACAAACAAGCAAAAAAAAAAAAAAAAAAAAAAAAAAAAAAAAACAAACAAACCAAAGAATTCACTCTGTGTACCATGCTGACCTCAAACTCAGAGAGAGTGGCCTGCCTCTGTCTCCCAGTCTAGGATGACAGGGATATACTTCTGAGCCAAGCTGAGATATGTTTTTAAAATGACCTATTGTTGAATCCAGGAATGAAAGGATAAAATGAGATGTGCAGAGGATCCATTATTCTTTCAATAAACAGTAATAATTCTTCAAATTCTTTAGTTATTTGTACTTCCAAATCATTTCTGATGTTGTCAATAAGTGAGTTCTTTCCTTTGCTTTGTTAATTTCATCCATTTAAAAATGTTTGAGTGTGTTTGCATGTATACACACCTATGCCATGGTGTGTATGTGCCAGTGAGAGGACAACTTATTGCTGTTTATTACCTACATCCCCTATGTGAGTTCTAAACTGGAAACCCAAGGAGTCTTTTAGCCAGTGACCACACTGGCCCTTATTTGGGTTTAAATTTTTTATGTATGTGCTGGTGTGTGAGTATGCATACACAACAGCCCAAGTATAGAAATATTAGAAAAATCTGTAGGATTAATATGGGCTACCCAGAGACTAAGCTCAAATCATCATGCATAACCACAACCAACTTTAGCCACGGAGACAATTTTCCGACATTCACTTGTAGTTCTGAGAAAGGGTTATGAACAAATCTTTACTCCTGAGAATGAATTAACACATTCCCAAACACAAAGCAGTAAATAATTTTCATTTGCAAACAGCATTTATTCAAATTATTTTATTTTCTCCCATCCTTAGGTGACAATATATTTATACTCAGAATATAAGACAATATTTTACTGATGTAAAGTTTCAACTAAGTTTATTTGAGTATCAATGAGCTTAATGGGGAATGTTTGTGGTTTTGCAAAACTGGCAACATGATCTTGATGATCATATAACAGCAGTAAAAATAAAGCCCACAAAGCTTTCACATTCTCTTCACATCTTTGTCATGGCCTAAGAACCCATAGTCACATTACACACACAAACATGCTTTTTAAAAATGGATCTCATTGTTGTTATAATACCTTGCACCTCTCAATAATTTTCTTAGAAGGCAGTACTTCAAGATGTGCTTTACAGTAAATAAGGGAACATGAGGAGGCATGGACTTCAAAGAATACATGCATACATACATACAAACACAATTAAGCATTTTAACATTAATGTTGGTAAAAATACATTGACAAAACAAAACACATTGGGGAAACATCTTGAATGGTGGCACATGAGAATCAAGATTTCAAAAGTAGCCTTGACTAATTAGTGACATCCAAACAAAGCTTGAAAAAAAATGTTTCCAATGAATTTGTGAAAACATGAAAATCAAAAGCACCACACTTTCTCAGAGACACTTCCTTGAAGAGCTTGATCACACACTGCTTGATATTAATAAGGAATGGACTACATAGATGATAAGAATGCCATTCTATCCATTGCAGGAGAAAAACACCTATTACCAAATGAAAATGCTTTAGAAGATGAACAGCAGCTACGAAAGAAGATCAGAATTACCTAATAAATGTTTGTGAATGAATTTGCTACACATACAGCAAACATCAAAACCTACTCCTATGTTTCAAAATACAGACCATAATCACAATTGGTGATATCCTCACATTACCATGTGAACATGGTAAATAATTTACTTCCTTCAAGGCTATGATAAAAACAGATTTAAAAAGGTTTCTTTTCATGAAAAGGAATATATCTATTATGCCCAATGTCATTAAATCTTTTATATAAATAGGGTTGCTCTCTTCTATGAATTCTTTTCTACTTCTTGACATCAAGATGATATATAAAGGATTCAAGATATTTACAGTACTAGAGACATGGCTGTGCAGTTAAGACAAGTTCATTTCCAGGATCTAGATTGGGGTTTTGACAATTTCCTGTAATCCCTGGTTAAAGAAAACGAAATGGTCTGTTCTTCCTGTAGACCAGAATGCACAGGCACATAAACACAAAGACATATTGTTATCACATAATGGAAATTAAAACAAATTCCTAAACTAGTATGTTTACTCATGAATATTTTTCATGTGTAACCATTTATTCCTGTAACTCAGGTGTTGAGGTACCTACAGGCTTGTCTACAGAGTTTTTCTTCATCATGAATTCCTTCATGTAACAGACATCAAACATGTAGGTTTGAAGTCAGAGAAATGAATCCTTCTCAGTTGGTGGTGTCATTTGGGAATGTTTAAGAAATGCAGCCCTGCTGGTGGAAGTATGTTACTTGGGATGGGCTTGATAATTTTCAACTGCATATCATCTGTAGTTCCCACACTCTGCTTCATGCTATAGGTTGAGGATGTGAGCTCCAAGCTTCCTACTTTATCTGCCAGGTGTGACACTTTTGATGTCCTTTTCATAGTGATCCCATATCCCTCTGAAACAGGAACGCAAAGTAAACACTTTTGGAAGTTGCCTTAGACATTGTGTTTTGTCACAGAAAAGGCACTAATACACGCCATAAATTTTACAACTGGATGATTCATTTAATGTAATTGAAGAGAATTGTAAAATCTAAATGGGTTACCTCAATGTATAAATTCATAGACCTTTTGACCATATGAGCTTACAACTGAAAACAAAACAAGGATGGATGTCATAATGTATGAATACATTGTTGACACTTGTTAAAATCTCCCAGCCCAATTAATCTTGCTTAAATGAATGCAAGTTGGTTGGTCAAAGATCTTAACAAATCTTTTATTCTAACAGTTATCCTTCAGAATGGATTCTTTCAGGTTCTCAAAGTCTACTGTGATATGCAAAGGCTTTATCGGGTTGCTTACACACTCTGAAGCACTCTTTTAAGTTCATAGTCCATAAGAAAGCTACAGACTTCCCAATAGCTGACCAGCTTTAGTCATTCATCCTTTGTTCCACAAAATGTGATGGTTCCATACCATGGCTTCTGTTCCCCTAAACATAATGACTGTCCCAAACTACAATTTCTCTTTCCTAACACATAATATGTATTTCTAACCACAAAAGACCAAATGGATATGATTGGTTCTACTGCAAAATCTATATTTTGCATCAGGTGACATCATCAATGAAATAAAGACATCACATATGCCTAAACATTGATTAATGGGAAAAAATATTCGTAAGACAGCACAGACAGTTTTGATTCTTCAAGCTCAGAACCTCTGTAATTTTCTGTCTCAGTGGGTGTGTAGGTGTCACAGTTGAGCTCCAAAGATTGTTATGTGGCCCTAATCAAGCAGTAGTTCCTGGATGACAATAAGTTTTTGTCATTGGCATTGAACTACTGTTTGAGTTCTATTGAGTGGACTGAAGAATAAAGAGGCCTTCCCACATTGATTATATTCAGAGACTTTTTTCTCCATAATGAAACTTTTATGACCATGAAGCCTATAGATATGTGCAATGCCTCACATTTTAACACATCTATAAGGTTTCTCTCCAATACGATTTTTTCATGATGATGAAGATTATACAAATGTTAAGTACACTCAAAGTCTTTCTGTGCAGTATGAATTCTTCCATGACTTTGAAGATGATTCTGATGAGTAAAAGTTTTACCACAATGATGATATTCATAAGATTTCTCTCCATTACGTGTTCTTCATGTCTTAGGAGATGTTATGTTCACAGCATTTCTCTTCAGTGTGTGTGTTCTTTTAGGTATTTGTGGATTGTTATGCCTTGCATAGGCTTCACCACATTGGTTACATTCATAGGGTTTCACTCCAATATGTTTTCTTGTCTTAGGAGATAACTGTTACATGGAAAGCCTTTATATTTGTTATAGTCAGAGTTTTTCTCCAGTATGCATTTTTTATGTATTAGGAGATGACTGTGTTGTACAAAGATGAAACTACACTGTGTACATTCATAAGGTTTTTCTCCATTGTGTGTTATTTTATGTTTTCAGAGACTACTCTGAAATGGGTATATTCATGCAGTTTCTCTCCAGTGTGTGTTCTTTTATGTTTTTGGAGACTACTATTGCATTCAAAGGCCTTACCACATTGTTTACATTTATATGGTTTCTTTCCAGTATGGGTTCTTTTATGCATTAGGAGATGACTGTTACATGAAAATATTTTACCCCACTGGTTGCCTTCATAAAGTTTCTCTCCAGTGTATGTTCTTTTTATGTATTAGGAGATGACAGTTATATGTAAAATTTTTTATCACACTGATTACATTCATATGGATTCTTCCCAGTGTGTGATCTTTCATGCATTAGGAGAGAATTAAAAAATGATTTACCACATTGGTTGCATTCATAAGCTTTCTCTCAAGTATGGGAGAGACCAGGACTAGAATCACGACTAGTATTCTCCTGTTTCACTGTCTCCTAATTAATCAGCTAGCCAGCAGAGTGCGCCAGCTCTGAGCCGCCACTGGTGGCAGGAATAGAACTCTGGAAGAGTATCTCGTGATCCTAACCTCTGAGCAGTCCTGGTAGCCATCCCTCTTTTCTGCTGCATTTCTTTTTATCCTTCAAACGTCTCCTGTGTCTCTGAGCACTTTAGTGGTGATGGGAGGCAACTTCTCCATCAATTATCTCTGGAATGGTTGACGGTTTCATCATCAGAGCCTGCTGTGCTGGTGGCCCGCAGGGAGAGCCCATGAGGGGAAGGTTCTAGCAGGGTGACTCTGGGAAGTGACCATTCTTCCTCAGCATTGTTCTGGGTGGAACTCGGAATCCCGGTTGCCAGGTAACAGGAGGCCAGCAGCAGCAACAGCAGCCTGGACAGGCCAGCCAGTCCAGAGGAGCTGGAGAGATGAGTCTGTTCTGCTTCCAGACCTCCAGAGGTACCAGTCTCAGAGAAGACAGTGGTGATCACCTGTGTTGCTGCTGGAGACACGTGGTGCTCACCCTGACACATTTCTGGCCTGTTTCCCCCTGGGAGACCAAGGTAACCAGGGCTGCCCTGCAGCAGGGAAGCTTTCTGGTCCACCCTATCCCCCATCCACCATGGTCGCCGCCTGGGAGAGTGTTCCTGTTGGGACACTGAGGAACACTTATCATGTCCGCTACCTGCTTACGTGTAGGGAAAGGGGTCACTGGTGCCCCTCGGGGTTTGCACACTTAAGACCTCCCTCCTGCCCTGGTCCTTCCTTATAGCGAAAGGGAGTGAGCCTTCCTGCATGGCATCCCCATGCTCACCAATGATGGCATGGACTATGTGGAGCAGATGATTCCCTATTTCCCATGGCTGTGCAGAGGGATGACAGGGTATCTCTCTGCTTCTTTCTGGCCCTTTATCCAAAGTTTGCCACCATCTGGATGGTTCTGGACCTGATCCTGAAAAGGCAGGAGAGCAGCAGCAGCCTGGACAGACCAGCCAGGGATCTAGGCAGCCCTCAGATATCCTCCTGCTGTTTCCCAGGAGGACCCGGGAGAGGCACTTGGTGAGACAGCAGCTGATTCCAGCACCATGTCCCACAGGGGAAGTGTCCTGAAGCTTTGGCCAATTTAACAGAGGAGGACGCCTGTCAACTTGACTGTCCTGCAGGTAGGAGAGGAGACTGTGCATTCCCTGGCATGGAGAGGCCATCTTGGGTTAGCTCCTCCCATTCTGCATGCCTTCAGGCCGCTCCCCTATCCCAGATGACGGCTCACCCCTTTCTGTGCTCAGATCCTGGGCTACTTGGGGCCTCAACTGCAGAGCTGCCCATGCAAGATGCCTTGGTGGCACAGGAGAAACGGAGCCTGGGTTCAGGGTCAGATGTTAAGCCCCAAGAAGATGCTGAGCTCCTGGATCCCATGACTGTGGGACCCCCAGTCTTGCCAGAAGCTAGACCAGTGCAACCTCCTGCTTTAGCATCAGAGGACGCTTTGGGCCCTTGAATGAAGATGGGTAAATTGTATACATTCCAACAAAAGAACATTATACCAATATAATCCCTTGTATCATATTAGAACAACATGGTCTAAAACTAGACCTCAATAGTAACAAAAAATAGTAAACAGCCTGTATATGCATGGAAACTGAATTCTACTCAATGACAGCTGGATTATGGAAGAAATAAACTAATTAGACTTTCTAGAATTTAACAAAAATGAAGACACAACTTACCCAAACTAATGAGACATAATGAGAGTAATTCTAAGAAGAAAGTTCATAGAAGTAAGTGCCTTCTCAAATCAAATCAACATAACAACACATGTGAAAGACCTAGTCAAAAGGAAGCAGACATACACAAGAGGAGTAGATGGCTAGAAATAATGAAACCTAGGGCAGAAATCAATAAATTAGAAAGAAAGAAAGCAATTCGAAGAATAAACAAAAGCAAGAGCTGGTTCTTGGAGAAAATGACAAAGATAGAAAAACCTTTAGCCTAACTAAAACACAGGGAGACACTATACAAATCAGCAAAATCAGAAAACAAAAGGCGGTATAATTACAGACACTGAGGAAATTCAAAGATTCATTAGGTTTTTACCTTAAAAATCTACATGCCACAAAATTTGGAAATCTAAATGAAATGGAGTATTTTCTTGCTAGATTCCACTAATCAAAGTTGAATCTGGATCAAGTAACTAAATTAATAGACCTATATTCCCTAATGAAATAGAAGTGGTCATCAAGAGTCTCCCTGTCAAACAAAGCCCAGAGCCTGATGGTCTCAGCTGAGGATTCTACCAGACCTTCAAAGAAGAGGTAATGCCAGTACTCTTCAAACAATTTCACAAAACAGAAAAAGAAGGAACATTAGAAAATTCATTCTATGAGGCCACATTCACCTTGATACCTAAACCTCACAAAAGATAACTGAAAGGCATGGATACACTAAAAAAGTTAATTTCAGACCCTTTCTCTCTTATGAATATTGAAACCAAAATACTCAATACAATACTCACAAAATGAATCCAAGTAAACAACAAAGATCTCATCTACCATGACCAAGTAGGCTTCATTCTAGGCATGCAGGGGAGGTACAATATACAGAAATCCATCAGTGCAATCCACGACATAAACAAACTGAAAAATAAAAACCACATGATCATCTCAATAGATGCTGAAAAGCATTTAATAAAATACAAGCTCAATTAATATTTAAAGTCTTGGAGATATCAGAGATAAAAGGCACATGCCTAAACACAGTAAAGATAATATACGACAAGTGTAAAGCAAACATCAAACTAAATGGAAAGCAATTTAAATCAATCCCACTGAAATCAGAGACAAGTCAAGTTTTCCCCTCTCTCCTTTCTCTTCAACATAGTACTGGAAGTTCTAGCTAGAGCAGTAAAATAACTAAAAAGGAAATCAAGGGAATACAAAGCAGAAAGGAAGAAGTCAAAGTATCTCTATTCACAGATGATATGATAGTATACATGAGTGACCCTAAAAATTCTACCAGAGAACTACTACAGCCGAAAACACCTTAAGCAAAGTGGCTGGATACAAAGTTACTAAAAAATATCTGAAGCCCTCTTGTATACAAAAGACAAGAGGGCTGAGAAAGAAATTAGGAAAAAAATACCAACCTTGCAATAGCCACAAATAACATAAAGTGCACTGGTGTGACTAACCAAGCAAGTGAAAAATCTGTATAAAAGACTTCAAGTCTTTGAAGAAAGAAATTGAAGAAGATATCATAAGATGGAACGATCTCCCATAATCATGGATCAGTAGGAATAACTGCAAAATGGCCACTCTACCAAAAGAAATGTAGAGATTCAATGCAATTCCCATCAAAATACCAACACAATTCTTTACAGACCTTGAAAGAACAATTCTCAACATCACATAAAAACACAAAAAAAGCCAGAATAGTTAAAATAATCCAGTGGTCAGGCCGCCCTCAAGGCCATTCCTGTCAGAACTGCCCTGAAGTGCAGCTGTGGTTCACGAAGGCCCTCTACATCAAAATGTCACTGTCACCGCAGAAGAACCATATTTACATTCAAATACATATTTCAGTCCAGTTACTGAGGAAAACTGTTAAGTGTAGCTGTAAAGGCTTGGGCGGGTGGATCTACTTTTTCAGATATGGCTGTTGTGAAATCTCAACACAAAGAGAAATATTTTAAATCCAAATTTGGCATCCAAATAAATACAGTCAGTGTCAAATACATAATTTAAAATATCTTCTGAATAATGTCTTTATATATTGACTATACACTGAATTATATTTTGGTAATATCGAGTTAAATAAAATATACCAGTATCTTCTCTGTTACAAACAAACAAACAATAAACAAAACAAAAAAACCTTCTGGAGGTATCTCCATCCTGGATCTCAAGCTGTACTACAGAGAAACAGTAAAAATGGTTTTGTATTGGCATAGAAACATACTGGTGGATAAGTGGAATTCAATCAAAGGCCCAGAAATGAACCCCCACAACTACAACACCTGATTTTTGACAAAGAAGCCAAAACCATTCAATGGAAAAAAGAACATTTTCAACCAGTGGTGTTTGTCTAACTGGATGTCCACATACAGAAATATACAAATAGATCTATACCTATCACCCTGCACAAAAGTAAAGTCCTTGTGGATAAAATATCTCAACATAAAACTAAGACTCTTAGTCTGTTATTTAAAAAAAGTGAGGAAGAGGCTTGAATGCATTGGCACAGGAGACAACTTCCTGAACAGAACAGCAGCAGCACAGGCTCTAAGATCAACAAACAAAAAATGGGATCTCATAAAACTTAAAAGCTACTCTAAAGCAAAGGACACTGTCAGCAGAACAAAATGATAGCTTACAGACTGGGAAAGGATCTTCACCAATTCTGCATCTGACAGAAGGCTAATGCCAGAATATATAAAGAACCTAACAAATCAAATAATCCAATTAAAAATTGGGTACAGAGCTAAAGAGAAATTCTCAAAAGAGGAATATTGAATGGTGTAGAAACACTTAAAAATGCTCAACGTACTTAAAAGTCTGAGAGATGAAAATCAAATTGACTCTGAGATTCCCCCTCACATCCATCAGAATGGCTAAGATCAAAAACTCAGAGGACAACACATGCTGGAGACGATGTGCAAGAAGGAGAACCCTCCTCCATTGCTGGTGAGAATCTAAACTTGTACAGCTGCTTTGGAAATCAGTCTGGCACTTTCTCAGAAAACTGGGAATACTGCTACCCCAAGACTCAGCTAAACAATTCCTAGACATATATCAGAAAGATGCTCAACCATACAACAAGGGCATGTGCTCAAATATGACAATAACAGCTTTATTCATAATAGTCAGAATCTGGAATCAAACTAGATGTCCCTCAGTGGTGGAATGTATACAGAAATTGTGGTACATTTACACAAGGAAATACTACTCAGGTATTAAAAACAATAAAATCATGAAATTTGCAGACAAATGGATGGAACTAAAAAAGATCACCCTGAGTGATGTATCCCAGAAGCAGAAATCCATGTATGGCATATATTCACTTATAAGTGGACATTACCCATACAATATAGATTGGACATACTAAAATCTACATAATTTAAAAGCTAAAGTACAGGGAGAAACATAGGGAAGATGCTTAATTCACATTCAGAAAAGAAAACAGGATAGATGCCAGAACCCATAGAACAGAGAGAGAACAGGATAACAGCCTTCCATGGATGAACACTAAGTGACTCCACTCAACATGTGATTGAAGCAGATGCAGACACCCAACGCAAAATTATGTATAGAACACAAAAAGTCTTATTGAAGAAGTGGGAGAGAGAAGGACCTGGAGGGGTCAGGAGTCACACAAGGAGATCAACAAAGCAAAAAATCTGGGTCCTGAGGCCCTCAAGAGACTGATGCATCAACCAAAGAGCATGAGAGGACTTAGAAACCCTGCTCAGATGTAGCCCATGGACAGCTCAGTCTCCATATGGGATTCCTAATAAGGGGAGAAGAGACAGTCTCTGAACTCGATTGGCTGCTTCTTGATCACTTCTCCCTGGTGGGGTCTCCTAGTCAGCCCACAGATGAATAGGATACAGGGAGTCTTAATGGAACCTGATATGCTAGGGTCTGTTAGGACCTTCCCTATCAGAGGACACAGGAGAAGAAGAGGGGAGGGGTGGGGAGGAATAGTGGGACATAGAGTAGATGAGGGAGGGGGTTACAATTGGGATACAAGGTGAATATATTTTAAAAATTAATGATAAACATGGGTGACAGAATGAAGCATAAATAAGACACAATTTACTGAGAAACACACAAAAATACTCACCATCTTTAATCATAGATCTAGCTAGAAAAA
>JAEOAE010003540.1:0-15093 GCA_036365155.1 Meriones psammophilus | reverse complement strand
TTTATGTTCCAAGTTTGTGCTTAAATCATCTATAAGCTTTCAGCCACTGTTCTCTCTGGTGCTCTGCCTGTCATTCCTGTTGGCCAATATGGTCCCTGCCATGATGGTCATGGACTAACATATGGACTAACTTTCTGAAACTCTAGGTACCCAACCAACTGTTTCTTCTATACCCAGCCTTGGTCATGATATCTTGGCACAGTGATAGAAAAGTAACTAAGACAAGGAGTTTGAAAACAGGAGAGAAATGTTTTGACGTACACTTATCTCAAAGATCCTTTTGTCCTGTAAAATTAATAGTAAGGTTTCAGAAATTACACACACACACACACATACATGCACACTTTTCTGCACTGCCCACGGACAGATCCATAAGGCTTTATTCTTGATTTCTGCCCATTATTTTAAGAGGCACGTACACAATGTCCTGAGTCCTTGATGTCCTGCAGACGAAGGAGGAGGATGTCCTCAAATTCCTTGCCTCAGAAACCCACTTAGGTATCACCAACTTTGAATTTCAGATGGAGCAATACATCTACAACAGGAAGAGTGGTGGTATCTATGTCATAAATCGGAAAAAGTTCTGGAAGAAGCTGTTGTTTGCAGCTAGGGCTATTGTTACTATAGAAAACCCTGCTGAAGTCAGTGTCATCTTCTCCAAGAACACTGGTCAGCAAGATGTGCTGAAGTTTGCCACTGCCACTGTAGCCACTCCAGTTGCTGGCCCTTTCACACCTGGGACCTTCACTAAACCATATGCAAGCAGCTTTCAGGGAGCCATGGCTTCTAGTGGTGACTGATCTCAGGACTGAAACCAGCCCTTCACATAGGCTGCTTAGGTCAACCTGCCCACCATTACTTAGTGCAACACAGATTCTCTGCACTATGTGGACATTGCCATCCATGCAACAACAAGGAAGTTCACTCAGTGGGCCTGATGTGGTGGATGCTGGCCCAGGAAATACTGCTCATGCATGGCATTATCTCCTGTGAGCAGTCATTGGGGGTTATGCTTGATCTTTACTTCTACATAGACCCAGAGGAGACTGAGAAAGAGTAGCAGGCTGCTGCTGAGAAGGCCGTGACCAAGGAGGCATTCCAGGGTGAATAGACTGCACCAGCTCCTGTCCAAGGTGGCAGACTGGTCTGAGGGTATGCAGGTGCCTTCAGAACCCATCCAGCATTCCCAACTGAAGACTGGAGTGGCCAGCCATACACTGAGGACTGGTCAGCAACTACCACAGCATAGGGCACTGATTGGGTTGGAGCCACCCCTGAGTGGTCCTGAGCTCCTCTGCAGAAACCTGTGCAAACAGAAAAGGGGGAAGGAAAATAAAGTTCCTAAAAGCTGAAAATACGCATGCGTGTGTGTGTGTGCACGCGCACACACACACACACACACACACACACACACACACACATTTTACAAACAATAGTTTTGAGTGTTAGGTGTAATGGTACACTTCTATAATCCTGGCTCTCAGGAGGTTGGGGCAGAAGGATGGTGAGCTTGGGCTATGTACTGAGAACATCTCAACAATAATGACAAGACTACAACAACCAGAGATTGTTTTCAGGCTGGGGCATGTAACTCAGTGGTAAATCATGTGCTAAGCATGCACAAGGTTCTGTTGTCATCTCCAGAATACCAAACAACAAAAGCAGACTATTGGGGCTGGAGAGATGGCTTGGAGGCTATTAGAACTGGCTGTCCTTCCAGAGGACCTGAGTTCAATTCCTGGCAACCACATGGTGGTTCACAACTACCTATACTGGGATCTGATGCCCTCCTCTGGCATGCACGTGTATATGCATGTAAAGAACTCATAGACATAAAAAAACAAAATAGAAAAAGAAAAAAATAAGGGCCAGAGAGATGGCTCAGAGGTTAAAAACACTAGCTACTTTTCTAAAGGTCCTGAGTTCAATTCCCAGCAACCACACCCCCTTCTCCACTCCAGCATGCACACACACTGCACCAACAGAGTCAGCTTTGTGGAAACACACCCTGTTCTGGTGCTAGGGTTCTGCACTCAGAGGAGCTCACGTTTGTTCTAATGTTCTGCTAAAGCTTTCGAAATCTTTAACTTTTGAACAAGGGATCCTTCACTTTTGTTTTGCACTAGACTCTACAAATTATGTAGCCAAGGCCTGTTTACCAAACATTCAATTTATATAAAAACAGCCCGCAAAGCCCCTCAGTACCACTGTGACCACTGCAGTCCCAGGTACTTCGAAAAAAAATGTCAAGACACAATGGCCTAAGACACAGTCTTTCAGCCATCTCTGGATTTCTCTTTCCTGCACTCCAAACATAGTTCAAACTGAAAATGTTTGCTTGGTACACAAACTTTTTTCTAAAAAACAGGGCTTTTCTGTGTAGCCTGTCTTGGCTTTGTAGACCAGGCTGGCCCTGAACTCACAGTGACCCACCTGCCTCTGCTTCTCTGAGTGCTGGGCTCACAGGTGCCACTGCACCAGGCTTACAGACTTAATTTTAAGACTAGGTCAATATCTTGCTTTTTTGTCTTTAGTTTTTTTTTTTTCTATATGAGGGCTTGGAATGTAGCTCAGTTGGTAAAATGTTTGTCTTGCATCCATGAAACCTTGGGTTTTGGTACACACCTGTAATCCCAATAAGGAGGTGCAGTCAGGGCATCAGATTCAACATCATTATGTGCTTGGAATTTTGAGGCTAACCTGAAATATGTAAAACCTGATCTTAAAAAATAAGCTTTACATATAAAAAGCCATTTTTACACATGGAACCAATGAACAGGGAAAAGGGTAAGGAAGGTATTATAAACTATCAAGATGGGAAATGACAATGATGTGAGTGTGAAATGGACATATGGGAAGTAGGAGCAACAGGACTGAAAGACAAATGTGGGGTTGAGAGAAAGGCCAGTATTAAGGGTGGAAGTCATTAAGATTCTTGTTTAGGCAACTGAGTGCTCTGAGATGTGGTGATGTAACAGGGAAATTTCCAATACATCTCTCAGTCTCCTTTGTTATGGGTTGGGAGAAGGTAAATTTGGGGGGGGAGGAAATCCTACAATAATATTTTTAAAAAAATACACGCAGTCATGTGGTGTCCCTCCCCTTCTAGTAGCTTCAGAGAACACAAGGGCAGTTATAGGGGGCTAACGATGACTTCATAAAGAAGGACTTTCTAACAGGGCTGGCTGTTAAGCTGTGGAATGGGCTGTTTCTGGAGGAAGTGAGATTACTCTTTACTGAAAAAAAGTGGAGAAAGAGCTCCCAGGATCATGACTGGGAAAATGTCTACAGGAGGTGTGGTAGGAGGTTTTGTTTGCTTTAATTATTTTGAAAACCATCCTACTCTTCATCACTTATGCTGACTCCCCCAGCCAACTAGGAACCATTTACAAAGGAGGTCCTGCCTTAAGCACCCCCTCAGTTTCAATTCTTCTAGCATGGCCCAGCCCAACTGGGACGCTCAGACCCTTGCTGAAAAAGTCTGCCCTGTCACTGGGAATATAGCTTAATGGTAGAAGGCTTCCTAGCATGTATGAGACCATAAGTTCAATCACCAGCATGGAATTGGGAAGAGAAACACTCATAAAAGCAAACTAGTCAGTCAGAGCAGCTGAGCTCATGACTCTGAGTTCACAGCTCTAGTCACTAGCTTTCTGCTAGTCATTGGCAAAGGGTGTACGTGTTGCACTAACCACATTGGCATCTACTATATACGACATGTTAAGGATCAAAACCCTCAGCGAATGATGTCTTCACAAAGATAATTTCTAAACCACAGGTTCTGAAAACTTCAGTCTTAATTTGGGTACATATTCAACTACTAAAACTTCATGATCATTAAGAAGTGACAAAGTAAACTCATCCAAGTGTTGTGCCAGCCAAAACTGAAAACATTAGTAGTGGATATTTTGGCAACATTGACTGTCTCTGACATGAACTGATCGGCCTGCTCTTTGATCACCTCCCCTTGAGGGGGGAGCAGCCTTACTAGGCCACAGAGGGAGACAATGCAGCCAGTCCTTATGAGACCTGATAGACTAGGATCAGCATGAAGGGGAGGAAAACCACCCCTATCATTGGACTGGCGGAGGGGCATGGGTGGAAAAGGGAGAGGGTGGTGGGATTAGGAGGGGAGGAGAGAGGGAGCTACAAGGGGCTCTCAATTTATTCTACAAGTGAATAAATTGTAATTAATAATAATTAAAAAAATAACAATATAAAAAATAAACTCAATCGACTTGGATAATCTCTAGACTGGACAAAGAGCCCCACGAATTTATTCGATTGTGCTTTTGCAGTAGAACAACTTGGAAGTTAACCCTTGATTCAGCTACCAGAACCTTGAGACAAAAACAAACAAACAAACAAGCAAACAAACAAAAAAAAAAAACAATGAAAGTCAGGTGGGCTGGACTGGGGGTGGGTTTGGGGGCTGGCCCATTTCAGGAGGATCCCGAGGATGCTCTGTTCCTAGGTGGAATCCAACTCCTTCAGGACCTCAGAGGAAAGCCCAAGCTGACTGTCCCCAGCCCAGAGACCATAGGCGCCTCTGAAGATTGCACAAGTCTTTTCCTCCCCCGCCAGCTCAGTGGCATGTTTCTGAAATCCCCATCTGCACAACATAAACAGGGAACAGGCAGCGAAAAGCCTTGGTGGTGCAAATTCCAAGCTTCCAGCTGAGGGCGGAGAATCTCATCTGGGCTGCCAGTGGCAAGCAGGCAGCAGAAAAGAGCAAAATTTCCAGTGACCCCGCACCCCTCCATGCCCTTCTCCCTCCACTGCAAAAGGGAGAGAGAGAGAAGGCGGAAGGAAAGACCCCGCTCCAGGAGAATAAAGAATAGGAGAGGGGGCGTTGAAGGAGAGAGCTCGGCCTCGGTGGCGACCATCTTCCCGAGCTGCGGGTTTGAGCGGCCTCGGAGGAAACCTAAGGCTGAGCCCTCTTGGATGGGGTGGGGGAGGGGCTGGCGCGATGCATGGCGCAAGCGCAGTGCGCGCCTCCATTGTCCAGTATGATGGAAGCGTCGTTGCTATGGCTACAGACTCTGAAGCGAAAATGCTGAGCTACTCCCGGGCCTGGTGGGTGGCGGCGGTGAGGGTTGGAGACCGGAACCCTCTTCCAGGGCGCGTTAGTGGCGGTCGTGGCTCGGCTAGTGGACTACTGCAGCTTGGTAGGCTGAGACCAGGAGAAGCCAGGTAAGGGTGTGTGGCAGGCACCACCTGGGCTCTACCTTTGCTCCCCCGGGCTCCGCCTCCCTCCACCCCGGGCTCCGCCTCTGCCCCCGGGCTCCTTTCCCCCACCCCCGCCCCTGGGCTCCGCCTTCGTGCCCGGGCTCCCTCTCCCCCAGGCTCCGCTTCCGCTTCCTCTGGGCTCCGCCTCTGCCCTCGGGCTCCGCCTCCCTCCCCCGGGCTCCACCCTCGCCTGCGGGCTTCTCCCCCGCCTCCGCCTCTGGGCTCTGCCTCTGCCCACAGCAGCCGTCCACTGGGCCAGGTGGTGCTGGGCCTGGGATCACGACTGGGAGGCGGGGAGGAGAGAGGGTTTGTTCCTGCGGTGGAGGAGTCCAGGGCTCAGGTCCACGGGTGTCAGCCACCGCAGAGCGGTTGAGCCTGACTGGCTGTGGGCGTGTGTGAGGGACCCGCAGGACAGCGTCGCGGGGCGAGGCTGAGGCTGTGCAGTTGGAGATGGCGAGCTGGGTGGGTCGGGAGAGCCTGCTCGAGTTCAGACAAGAGCTTCTGTGGAGGCTGCTAGTACCAGGGACCACACTTTCCTGCCGCTGGGGTTGGGGGGGCGGGAGCACACTATGTGGAGTTCCTAGGGATATACTTGTGCCTGGCATCCTGAGGAAGAGTGATGCTGGGGAAAGTACTCCAGGAAAGAAAGTACAGAGAGTTTGGTGTTGCCTCCTGCCTGGCCTGCTGTCGGGGTGGGGGTGGGTGAGTTTGGACATTCCAGTGGAATGAACACGAGCTGCTTGGAAAGGCCACAGAATCCTTGCACCTTGAAACATTTCTAGGACTATAGTTTCAGGATGTATGTGCCGGCATTCCAGAATGAAATGACAGCCAGCCAACCACTGAAGGTGCTCTCTCTCACTTAGCTTTCAAGTGGTTTGATTGTTCTCTTTATTCCATCAGAGAATTCATCTTAAGGAACAGTTTGGTATATACATTGCTGTTTATACTTTGATGGACTTGCACAAACAGGAGTATACAGGGTTCATGTGGGCTTATTTTCCTTTGTGTTGCTATGTGTAGATAATCAGGATGTAATAACAAGGTTACTGTAGAGCTGGGAAAGCTCTTTTATTTCAGGTTTAATTCAGTTTTACACTTGCAAGGAATTTTAGCTACCAGCCCAGCAGCCCCTTGTCTCAGGAGGTGCTTAGGTTGTGTTTGGATGATTGTTCCTCGTTGGTAGCACTAGTGTACTAATGTTCTACTCCTCTCTTTTTTATTGTTTATTCATCCCTAAGAAATTGTTTAAGAGAAGGGACCCTTCACATTTTTTTTTTCTCATTATTACCTAATTGAGGTCATTTAAGAGAATTGCTTGCAGGTCGGTAGGATGGCTTAGCAGATAAAGGCTCTTGCTGGGCAAGCCTGGAAACCTGAGTTTGATCCCTTTTTATACTTTGATGGACTTGCACAACCAGGAGCATACAGTGTTCATGCAGGCTTATTTTCCTATTTGTATTTATTTGTATTGCTATGTGTAGATAATCAGGATGTAATAACAAGGTTACTGTAGAGCTGGGAAAGCTCTTTTATTTCAGGTTTATTCCAGTTTTACACTTGCAAGGAATTTTAGTTACCAGCCCAGCAGCCCCTTGTCTCAGGAAGTGCTTAGGTTGTGTTTGGATGATTGTTAGTCGTTGGTAGCACTAGTGTACTAATGTTCTACTCATCTCTTTTTTATTATTTATTCATCCCTAAGAAATTGTTCAAGAGAAGGGACCCTACACATTTTTTCTCACTATTACCTAATTGAGGTCATTTAAGAGAATCGCTTGCAGATCGGTAGGATGGCTTAGCAGATAAAGGCTTTTGCTGGGCAAGCCTGGAGACCTGAGTTTGATCCCTGAATTCCTGAAAAGGTGGAAGGCAAAAATGATTGCAAAGAGTTGTCATCTGACCTTCCCATGTGTTCACTAGTATTCATCCTTTACCTACATCATGAACTCTCCCCCCCCCACACACATACACAATAAAAAAGACTGTGGGCTGTATTTAGAGAATCTTCTTGCTGCTCCAAAATGTCATGTCATTTCATTTTTCAGTCTCTTATAGACATAGTTTTACCCAGACTGCCAGTGTGGAGAATCAGCTTTGTTTTTAATCTTATTCAGTTTTCAGTTACATTGTTCTCCTTACAATTTTATTTAGTTTGTTTTTTTGACCCAAATTCTCTCTACAGAAACCTGGTTGTCCTGGGCTTCCCGATGTAGACCAGGCTGGCCTTGAACTTACAGAGATCTGCCTTTCTCTGCCTCCCAAGTGCTGGAGTTAAAGACCACGTGCAGCTTCCCCATAACGATTTTGAAACAATAACAAACTTGAAGATAGTTCCAAGTATGGTACAGAGTTAATTGCTGTTTTACTTTGGACATTTTGAGAGGAAGCTGCTGATCTTATGCCCTGTCACTCAGAATGGTTTAGTGTTGATTTTATACAAACAAGAACTTTGTCTTACATAATGACAGTGCAGTTATCAAAATTGGTAATTCACGCTGACACAGTATTGCATTTAACTTGGGTTTTGTTGACTATGTTATTACTCACATTATTGTTGAAAGAAGTTGGTTCATTTAAGTATTGCATTGTTTCTTTATCTCTTTAGTCTATTTCAATATGGAACAGTTCCCTCATCTTTTGCATGATCTTGTCACTTTTGATGACTACGGGTCAGTTACATTTTTCTTCATTAATTTATTTGTTCATTTTACATCTGATTCACAACCTCATTCCTTCCTATCGTCCCATTTCCACACTCCCAACAACTTTCCCTATAACACCCCCCAATCAACCCACCCTGGCTCATCAAGTTACATCAGTATTAAGTACCTCTTCTTTCATTGATGCAAGACAAGGCAGCCCTGCTAGGAAAATGTGATCCAGAGGGAGGCAACAGAGATAGGAGCCCAAATCAGAGACAGCCCTTGCTCTAGTTGTTAGGGGACCTACTTCCAGACAAACAGCCCATCAGTTTCATATGTGGAGGGGTCCTAGGACTATTCTAGGCATGTTCTTTTGTTGGTGGATCAGGCTCTATGAGGCCCCATGTTCCCAAGTGAGCTGCCTATGTAGGTCTTCTTGTAGTGTCCTAACCCTCCAGATCCATCAATCCTTCCTCTAACTCTTCCACAAGAATCCCTGAGTTCTGTCTAATTTTTGGCTGTGGGTCTCTGCATCTGATTCCATTATCTGCCGGATGAAGCCTCTCAGATGGCAGTTATGTTAGTCTTCTGTCTACAAGCATACCAGAGTATTATTAATAGTGCCAGAAGTTGGGTCTCTCCCATGGGTTGGGTCTCAAGTTGTGCCAGTCTTTGGTTGGCCATTTCCTCCATCTCTCTTCTGCCTTTTATTCCTGCATATCTTGTAGTCGACAAATTTGGGTCAAGGGTTTTGCCAGTTGGTTGGTGTCCCCCTCCATCCACTGGCTAGAAGATGTGTCTCAATATCCCTGCTGCTAGGCATCTCACCCAGGCTTACACCCCATATTTTCCTAGATACCTCCAGAATTCCAAGTCTTCATCTTATCTCGGAGATGCTGCAACACCAATTTTCCTTCTTTCCTAGCCCTCTCACCCCATCCACATTTCCCACACCTGATCCCCTGTTCTGTTCCTCTTTTCCTCCTCCTCCCACCCATCTACTCTCTCCCTCCACTTCCGATGTCTGTCTCCTTCTTAGTGGGATTCAAGTATCCTCTCTTCTACCCTCCATGTTGCTTAGTTTATTTAGGTATGCGGGTTGTACCATGGTTATCCTGTACTATATGGCTAATATCGCAGGTTAGTTATATTGATAGACTTTCTCTAAGCTCTCTGTGTTCTCATGGATCAATACATAAACTGGTACCAGGGTATCACAAAAGTGTAACACACTGTGACCTGTCAGGTGGTACATACTTTCACTTTGATTACTTGTAATCAGTGTTTTCAGGCTTTTCTGCTACACAGTTAATACCCTGCACCCCCATGAGTACCTTGGCACTCTGTGTCTTGGTCCTCATCAAAATGTTAATAAATTCGCCATACACTTACATCAATATGGTTTCATGATTTATGTGCCTTCTGTAGTGGACTGGACTATTATTGTTTGTTTTAGTCTGCTGGGGCTAAGTGACAAATGATTTATAAACAAAGGCTTTACTTTTCACAGTTGTGAACTCTGGAAAGTCTAAAGTTAAATTATGAGGTCTACTTGGGGGCATGCTTGTCTACAGTCCTGTTCTCACTTTAAACTCAGTGTTCTAAATGGCCACATGATTTTATAGGATCTCTTCAATAATGTTATGAACCTATTTATAAGGTCTTCACCTCCCAGACCTTAGTACCTCTCAAAGAGCTCATGCAGTTCTGTTACTTTGGGTCTCAGGACTTCAATATAGAAATTTTGGGAGGACATAGGTATGCAGATCATTTTGATGTTTAAATTGTTTTATCATTTGACCAATGAGAGCTTATATATCCAGCTTCTGTGTCTTTTTTCTTTCCATTTTAATATTAATTTTATTAATTACACTTTATTCACTTTGAATCACTCCATGCCACCTTCCTCCTCCACTCTCAATCCCATCCTCCCTCCCCCTTCTCCACACATGTGCCTCCTCAAATCCACTGATAGGGGAGGTCCTCCTCTCCCTCCCTCTGATCATTGTCTATCAGAGCTCATCACAAATAGCTTCATGGTCTTCCTCTGTGGCCTGGTAAGGTTGCTTCCCCCTCAGGAGGAGGTGCTCAAAGAGCAGGTCAATCAGTTTATGTCAGAGACAGTCCATTACAATGACACCCACTTGGACACTGAACTGCCACAGGCAACATCTGTGCAGGGTTCTAGTTTATCTCCATCAATGGTCCTTGGTTGGAGTATCAGTCTCAGAAAAGACCCCTGTGCCCCTATTTTTTTTTTTTTGTTCTCTTTCTTTCCTTGTGAAGCACCTGTCCTCTCAGGTGTTATTATTTCCTACTTCTTTAATGAACTGCTCTTCACTCTGTCCAAAATTTGGCTACAAGTCTCAGCATCTTCTCTAATACCCTGCAGGTAGAGCCTTTCAGATTCCCTCCATGGTAGGCTCCTGTCCTATTCTGTTTTCTTCTCTTCTGATGTCCATCCTCTTTGCCTTACTGAATGAGGATTCAGCATCATAGCCAGAGTCCTCCTCGTTTATAAAATTCTTTAGTTGTACAGATTTTAGTATGTTTATCCTATATTATATGTCTAATATCCACTTATGAGTAGTATATACCTGTGTGTCTTTCTGCTTCTGGGATACCTCCTCAGGATGATCTTTTCAGTTCCCACCATTTGCCTGCAATTTTTATGTTTTCCTTGCTTTTTATTGCTGAGCAATATTCCATTATGTAGATGTACCACAATTTCTGTATCCATTCCTCAGTTAAGGGCATCTGGGTTGGTATTATAAATAGAGCTGCTACACATGGTTGGACAAATGTCCTTGTTGTATATTGAGCATCCTTTGGATATATGCTTAAGAGTGCTATAGCTGAATCTTGAGGAAGCACTATTTCTAATTGTCTGAAAGTGCCAGATTGATTTTCAAAGTGATTGTACAAGTTTACATTCCCACCAGGAGTGGAGGAGGGTTCCTCTTTCTCAAAATCATCTTCAGCATGTATGAGCTTTAGATTTTAGCTATTCTGATGGATGTAATGTGAAACCTCAGGGTTGTTTTGATTTGCATTTCCCTGATGACTAAGGGCATTGAGCATTTTTTTAAGTGTTTCTCTTACATTCCTCCATTGATAATTCTCTGTTTAACTCTGTAGCCCATTCTTTAATTGGATTACTTGATTTGTTGCTGTTTAACTTCTTGAGTTCTCTATATATTCTGGATATTAACCCTCTTGTCAGATATAGGTTTCTACCACTGTGCAAATGAAATTTCCACATTGCTTCTAATTTTCATTGTTGCCACAGTTCTCTTGATATAATTAAATGTAACAAAAGTCTTTGTTGGAACCAGTCAGCTAATATTAGAAAAAAATCCATAATTTGAGATATAGTCTAACCTTTTGGAATCATTTGGAGACAGTATATATTTACATAGCCATGGATGTTTTAGATCTCAATCTGTGGAGCTGGGCATGGTGGCATGCACCTGTAATCCCAGCACTCAGGGAGCAAGAGGCAGGCAGATCTCTGTGAATTTAAGACCAGATTGGTCTACAAAGTGAGTCCAGGACAGATGAGGATACACAAGCCAATTTCCCCTCCAAAACAAACAAACAAACAAACAAAAAAAAAAAAAAAAAACAAAGAAACAAACAAACCAAAGAATTCACTCTGTGTACCATGCTGACCTCAAACTCAGAGAGAGTGGACTGCCTCTGACTCCCAGTCTAGGATGACAAGGATATACTTTTGAACCAAGCTGAGATATGTTTTTAAAATGACCTATTGTTGAATCCAGGAATGAAAGGATAAAATAAGATGTACAGAGGAACCATTATTCTTTCAATAAACAGTAATAATTTTTCAAATTCTTTAGTTATTTGTACTTCCAAGTAATTTCTGATGTTGTCAATAAGTGAGTTCTTTCCTTTGCTTTGTTAATTTCATCCATTTAAAAATGTTTGAGTGTGTTTGCATGTATACACACCTATGCCATGGTGTGTATGTGCCAGCTGAGAGGACAACTTATTGCTGTTTATTACCTCATCCCTATGTGAGTTCTAAACTGAAACCCAAGTAGTCTTTTAGCCAGTGAACACACTACGCCCTTATTTGGGTTTAATTATTTTTATGTATGTGGTGGTGTGTGAGCTTGCATACACAACAGCCCAATAGAAATATTAAAAAAAAACTGTAGGAGTAATATGGGCTACGCAGAGATTGAGCTCAAATCATCATGTGTAACCACAACCAACTTTACACACCGAGACAATTTTCTGACATTCACTTGTAGTTCTGAGAAAGAGTTATGAACAAATCTTTACTCCTGAGAATGAATTAACACATTCCAAAACACAAAAGCAGTAAATCATTTTCATTTGCAAACAGCATTTTTTCAAATTATTTCATTTTATCCCATCCTTAGATGACAATATATTTATACTCAGAACATAAGACAGTATTTTACTGATGTAAAGTTTCAACTAAGTTTAATTGAGTATCAGTGAGCTCAATGGGGAATGTTTGTGGTTTTGCAAAACTGGCAACATGTTCTTGACGATCATATAAGATCAGTAAAAATAAAGCCCACAAAGCTTTCACACACTCTTCAAATCTCTATCATAGTCTAAGAACCCATAGTCACATTAAACACACAAAACACGCTTTTTAAAAATAAATCTCATTGTTGATACAATACCTAGCACCTCTCGATAATTCTCTTAGAAGACAGTACTTCAAGATGATGTGCCTTATAGTAAATAAGGGAACATGAGGAGGCATGGAACTTCAAACAATACATACATACATTCATACATAGATACATACATACATACATACATACATACAATTAAGCATTTTAACATTAATTTTGGTTAAAATACGTTGACAAAACAAAACACATTGGAGAAACATCTTGAAGGGTGGCACATGAGAATCAAGATTTAAATTGTAGCCATGACTAATTGCTGACATCCAAACAAAGCTTGAAAACAAATGTTTCAAATGAATTTGTGAAAACATGAAAATCAAAAGCACCACGCTTTCTCAGAGACCCTTTCTTGAAGAGCCTGATCACACACTGTTTGATATTAATAAGGAATGGACTACATGGATGATCAGAATGCCATTCTATCCATTGCAGCAGAAAAATACCTATCACCAAATGGAAATGCATAAGAAGATGAACAACAGCTACAGAAAGATCAGAATTATCTAATAAATGTTTGGGAATGAATTTGATACACATACAGCAAACACCAAAACCTACTTCAATGTTTCAAAATACGGACCATAATCACAATTGGTGATATCCTAACATGACCATGTGAACATGGTAAATAATCTATTTCCTTCAAGGCTATGCTAAAAACAGATTTTAAAAGAATTCTTTTCATGAAAATGAATATATCTATTATGCCCAAAGTCATTAAATCTTTTACATAAATAGGGTTGCTCTCTTCTATGAATTCTTTTCTACTTCTTGACATCAAGATGATATATAAAGGATTCAAGATATTTACAGTACTAGAGACACGGCTGTACAGTTAAGACAAGTTCATTTCCAGGATCTACATTGGGGTTTTGACAATTCCCTGTAATCCTGGTTAAAGAAAACCAAATGGTCTGTTCTTACTGTAGACCAGAATGCATAGGCACATAAACACACAAAGACACATTGTTGTCACATAATGGAAATTAAAACAAATTCCTAAACTAATATGTTTACTCATGAATATTTTTCATGTGTAACCATTTATTCCTGTAACTCAGGTGTTGAGGTACCTACAGGCTTGTCTACAGAGTTTTTCTTCATCATGAATTCCTTCATGTAACAGACATCAAACATGTAGGTTTGAAGTCAGAGAAACGAATCTTTCTCAGTTGGTGGTGTCATTTGGGAATGTTTAAGGAATGCAGCCCTGCTGATGGAAGTATGTTACTTGAGATGGGCTTGATAATTTTCAACTGCATATCATCTGTAGTTCCCACACTCTGCTTCATGCTATAGGTTGAGGATGTGAGCTCCAAGCTTCCTACTTTATCTGCCAGGTGTGACACTTTTGACGTCCATTTCAAAGTGATCCCATATCCCTCTGAAACAGGAACATAAAGTAAACACTTTGGAAGTTGCCTTAGACATTGTGTTTTGTCACAGAAAAGGCACTAATAAACACCATAAATTTTACAACTGGATGATTCATTTAATGTAATTGAAGAGAATTGTAAAATCTAAAAGGGTTACTCAATGTATAAATTCATAGACCTTTTGTCCATATGAGCTTACAATTGAAAACAAAACAAGGATGGATGTCATAATGTATGAATACATTTTTGACACTTGTTAAATATCCCCCAATTAATCTTGCTTAAATGAATGCAAGTTGGTTGGTCAAAGATCTTAACAAATCTTTTATTCTAACAGATATCCTTCAGAATGGATTCTTTCAGGTTCTCAAAGTCTACTGTGATATGCAAATGCTTTATCGGGTTGCTTACACACTCTGAAACTCTTTAAATTCATAGTCCATAGGAAAGCCACAGACTTCCCAATAGCTAAACAGCTTTTGTTATTCGTCCTTTGTTCCACAAAATGTGATGGTTCCATACCATGGCTTCTGTTCCCTAAACATAATGACTGTCCCAAACTACAAATTTCTCTTTCCTAACACATAATATGTATTTCTAACCACAAAGACCAAATGGATATGATTGGTTCTACTGCAAAATCTACATTTTGCATCAGGTGACATCATCAATGAAATAAAGACATCACATATGCCTAAACGTTGATTGATGGAAAAAAATTATTAAAAAGACAGCACAGACAGTTTTGATTCTTCAAGCTCAGAACCTCTGTAATTTTCTGTCTCAGTGGGTGTGTAGGTGTCACAGTTGAGCTCAAAGATTGTTATGTGGCCCTAATCAAGCAGTAGTGCAAGGATGACAATAAGTTTTGTCATTGGCATTGAACTAGTGTTTGAGTTCTATTGAGTGGACTGAAGAATAAAGAGGCCTTCCCACATTGATTATATTCAGAGATTTTTTTCTCCATAATGAAACTTTTATGACCATGAAGCCTATGGATATGCAATGTTTCACATTTAACACATCTATAAGGTTTCTCTCAATACCATTTTTTCATGATGATGAAGATTATACAAATGTTAAGTACACTCAAAGTCTTTCCGTGCAGTATGAATTCTTCCATGACTTTGAAGATGATTCTGATGAGTAAAA
>JAEOAE010002942.1:0-19589 GCA_036365155.1 Meriones psammophilus | reverse complement strand
CTTTTCAGTTTTCTGTTATAATAATTGAACGGGCTTACACGTATGTGAAGTAGTTTACAAAGTTGTGCTTTGCTTTCCTGTTTTTCAATGGAAACTTGTTTCTGTGCCGTAAAGTTCGAGATAACACTTTTCAGTTTCCTGTATTCTAATTGAACGAAAGGCCACACATGTAATTTAGTTTACAAAGTTGTTCTTTGCGCTTCTCTTCTTTCGATGGAAACTTGTTCCTCTGCTGTACAGTGCGATATATCACTTTTCAGTATTCCTGTATTCCTAAGTGAGCGAGCAAAACACATGTGATTTAGTTTACAAAGTAGTGCTTTGTAGGTTCAGGGTTAGGTTAGGTTAGGGTTAGGGTTACGGGTTAGGGTTAGGTTAAGTTTAGGTTAGGGTAGGGTTAGGTTAGGGTTAGGGTTATATCACTTTTTAAGTTTTCCTGTTATAATAATTGAACAGCGATACTTATGTGAATTAGTTTACAATGTTGTGCTTTATGCTTCTGTTCTTTAGTTGGAAACTTGTTCCTGTGTTGTACAATGCGTTATAGCACTTTTCAGTTTTCCTGTTATAATAATTGAACAGGCAACATGTATGGGAATTATGTATGTAGTGCTTTGCTTTTCTGTTCTTTCGTGGAAAATTGTTTCTGTGCCGTATCATGCTAGATAACACTTTTCAGTTTTCCTGTATTCCTAATTGACAGAACAACACACATGTGATTTAGTTTACAAAGTAGTGCTTTGCTTTTCTATTATTTCGTTGGAAACTTGTTCCTGTGCTGTACAGTGAGTTATAACACTTTTCAGTTTTCCTGTTATAATAATTGAACAGGCGACAAGTATGTGAATTAGTTCAAAAGTAGTGCTTTGCTTTTCTGTTCTTTGTTTTGACACTTGTTCCTGTACAGTGCGATATATCACTCTCAGTTTTCCTGTATTCCTAATTGAGTGAGCAACACACATGTGATTTAGTTTACAAAGTAGTGCTTTGATTTTCTGTTCTGTCTTTGGAAATTTGTTCCTGTGCTGTAGAGTGCGATATATCACATTTCAGTTTTCCTGTATTCCTAATTGAGCGAGCCACACACATGTGATTTAGTTTACAAAGTACTGCTTTGCTTTTCCGCTCTTTGTTTGGAAACTTGTTCCAGTACAGTGCAATATATCACTTTTCAGTTTATCTGTATTCCTAAATGAGCAAGTGACACATATGTGATTTAGTTTACAAAGTAGTGCTATATGTTTATGTTTTTTTTTGGAAACTTGTTCCTGTTAGGAACAAGTTAGCTTATAGGGTTAGGTTAGGTTAGGTTAGGTTAGGTTTAGGTTAGGGTTAGGGTTTGTGTTAGGGTTAGGTTTAGGGGTTTAGTGTTACGATTAGGGTTATGGTTAGGTTATATCACTTTTCATTTTTCCTGTTTTAATAAATGAACAGGCGACACTTATGTGAAAGAGTTTACAAATTTGGGCTTTATGCTTTCTGTACTATTGATGAAAACTTGTGTCTTTGCCTTAAAGTTTGATATATCACTTTTCCGCTTTTCTGTATTCCTAATTAACGAGCGACACACATGTGATTTAGTTTACAAAGTAGTTCTTGGCTTTTCTGTTCTTTCCTTCGAATGTTGTTCCTGTAATGTACAGTGAGATATTTCACTTTTCAGTTTTCCTGTATTCCTAATTGAGCGAGTGACACACATGTGATTTAGTTTACAAAGTAGTGCTTTGCTTTTCTGTTCTTTCATTGGAAACTTGTTCCTGTGCTGTACAGTGCGTTATATCACTTTTCATTTTTCCTGTTATAATAATTGAAGAGGTGACACGTATGTGAATTAGTTCACAAAGTAGTCCTTTGCTTTTCTGTTCTTGGTTGGAAACTTATTGCTGTGCTTTATAATGCGATATATCACTTTTCAGTTTTCCTGTATTCCTAATTGAGCGAGCAACACTCATGTGATTTAGTTTACAAAGTAGTGCTTTGTTTTTCTGTTCATTCGTTGGAAACTTGTTCCTGTGCTGTACAGTGCGATATATCACTTTTCAGTTTTCCTGTTATAATATTTGAACTGGCAACACGTACGTGAATTCATTCACAAAGTTGTGCTTTGTGTTTCTGTTCTTTCAATGAAAACTTGTTTCTGTGCCGCACAGTGTGCAGATAACACTTTTCAGTTTTCCTGTATTTCTTATTGTGCGAGCGACACACATGTGATTCTGTTTACAAAGTAGTGCTTTGTTTTTCTCTTCTTTTGTACGAAATTTGTTCCCGTGATGTACAGTGTGCTATATCACTTTTCAGTTTTCCTGTATTCTTAACTGAGCAAGTGACACACATGTGATTTAGTTTACAAAATAGTGCTTTATGCTTATATTCTTTCGTTGGATACTTGATCCTGTTAAGAACAAGTTATGGTTAGGAATAGGTTTAGGTAGGGTTAGGGTTAGGTTAGGGTTAGGTTAGGTTAGGTTAGGCCTAGGGTTAGGTTAGGTTAGGTTAGTGTT
Source organism: Meriones psammophilus (assembly GCA_036365155.1). Taxonomy (NCBI): domain Eukaryota; kingdom Metazoa; phylum Chordata; class Mammalia; order Rodentia; family Muridae; genus Meriones; species Meriones psammophilus. The sequence continues at coordinate 17,088 of JAEOAE010002942.1, read as the reverse complement.
AGGGGTTAGTGTTAGGGTTAGGTTAGGGTAGGTTTAGGGTTAGGTTTAGGTTAGGGTTAGTGTTAGGGTTAGGAGTTAGGGTTAGCGTTAGGGTTATACCACTTTTCACTTTTCCTGTTATAATAATTGAACAGGCTACACATATGTGAATTTGTTTACAAAGTTGTGCTTTATGCTTTTTCTGTTCTTTTGATGGAAACTTGTTTCTGTGCCGCATAGTGTGAGATAACACTTTTCAGTTTTCCTATATTCCTAATTGAGCGAGTGACACACATGTGATTCCGCTTAAATGTAGTTGTTTGCTTTTCTGTTCTTTCTTTCAAACTTGTTCCTGTGCTGTACAATGCAATATATCACTGTTCAGTTTTCCTGTATTCCTAATTGAGCAAGCTACACACATGTGATTCTGTTTAAAAGTAGTGCTTTGCTTTTCTGTTCTTTCATTGGAAACTTCTTCCTGTGCTGTACACTGCGATATATCACTTTTCAGGATTCCTGTATTCCTAATTGAGCAAGTGACACACATGTGATTTATTTTACAAAGTAGTGCTTTATGCTTATATTCTTTTTTGTTAGAAACATGTTCCTGTTTGGAACAAGTTAGGTTTAGGTTAGGGTTTGGTTTAGGGGTAGGGTTATGATAGAGTTAGGGTTTTGGGTTAGGGTTAGGTTAGGGGTTACGGGTTAGGCTGGGGTTAGGATAGGTTTAGGGTTAGGTTACGGGTTAGGTTAGGTTATGGTTACGGGTTAGGCTAGGTTTAGGATAGGGTTAGGGTTAGGGTTACGGGTTTAGGTTAGGTTAGGTTATATCACTTTTCAGTTTTCCTGTTATAATAATTGAACAGGCATCACGTATGTGAATTAGTTTACAAAGTTGTGTTTTGAGTTTCTGTTCCTTCGATGGAAACTTGTTTCTGTGCCATACAGTGCGAGATAACACTTTTCAGTTTTCCTGTCTTCCTAATTAAGTGAGCGACACACATGTGATTCCGTTTAATAGTCGTGCTTTGCTTTTCTGTTCTTTTGTTTGAAATTTGTTCGTGTGCTGTACAGTGCGATATATCACTATTAAGTTTTCCCTTATTCCTAATTGAGCGAGCGACACACATGTGATTCTGTTTAAAAGTAGTGCTTTGCTCTTATGTTCTTTGGTTTGAAACTTCTTCCTGTGCTGTACACTGTGATATATCACTTTTCAGGTTTCCTGTATTCCTAATTGAGCGAGTGACACACATGTGCTTTACTTTACAAAGTAGTGCTTTATGCTTATATTCTTTTTTTTTTGAAACTTGTTACTGTTCGAACAAGTTAGGTTAGGTAAGGGTTCAGTTTAGGTTAGGTTTAGGATAGGGTTAGGTTTAGGTTAGTGTTATGGGTTAGGGTTAGGTTAGGGTTAGGCTTAGGTTAGGTTAGGGTTATATCACTTTTCAGTTTTCCTGTTATAATAATCGAACAGGCGACACATATGTAAATTAGTTTACAAAGTTGTGCTTTCCTTTCCTGTTTTTTCGTTCCAAACTTGTTCCTGTGCTGTACAATGCGATATATCACTGCTCAGTTTTCCTGTATTCCTAACTGAGCAAGCTACACACATGTGATTCCGTTTAAAAGTAGTGCTTTGCTTTTCTGTTCTTTGTTGAAAACTTCTTCCTGTGATATACAGTGCGATATATCACTTTTCAGGTTTCCTGTATTCCTAATTGAGCAAGTGACACACATGTGATTTAGTTTACAAAGTAGTGCTTTATGCTTGTTTTCTTTTGTTGGAAACTTGTTCCTATTCTGAAGAAGTTAGGTTAGGTTAGGGTCTGGTTTAGGTTAGGGTTATGATAGGGTTAGGGTTACAGTTTAGGGCCAGGGTTAGGGATAGGCTTAGGTTAGGGTTCTGAGGGGTTAGGGTTAGGGTTAGGTTAGGGTTATATCACTTTTCAGTTTTCCTGTTATAATAATTGAACAGGTGACACGTATGTGTATTAGTTTACAATGTTGTGCTTTGTGTTTCTGTTCTTTCGATGGAAACTTGTTTCTGTGCTGTACAGTGCGATATATCACTTTTCAGTTTTCCTGTTATAATAATTGAACAGGCAAAACGTATGTGAATTAGTTTACAAAGTTGAACTTTGAGTTTATGTTCATTCGTTGGAAACTTGTTCCTCTGCTATACAGTGCAATATATCACTTTTCAGTTCTCCTGTATTCCTAATTGTGCGTGTGACACACATGTGATTTAATTTACAAAGTATTGCTTTGCTTTTCTGTTCTTTCGCTCAAAACTTGTTCCTGTGTTGTACAATGCGATATATCACATTTCAGTTTTCCTGTATTCCTAATTGAGTGAGTGGCACACATGTTATTTAGTTTACAAAGTATTGCTTTGCATTTATGTTCTTTCATTGGAAACTTGTTCCTATTAGGAACAAGTTAGTGTTAGGTTAGGTTAGGTTAGGGTTAGGTTTAGGTTTAGGTTTAGGGTTAGGTTAGGTTAGGGTTAGGGTTAGGTTAGGGTTAGGGTTAGGTTAGGATTATGGTTAGGGTTAGGGTTAGAGGTAAGGGGTGGTGTTAGGGTTAGGGTTACAGCGTTAGCGTAGCGTTAGTCCTAGGTTAGGTTATATCACTTTTCAGTTTTCCTGTTATAATAATTGAACAGGCGACACGTATGTGAATTACTTTACAAAGTTGTGCTTTGCGCTTTCTGTTCCTTCAAGGAAACGTGTTTCTGTGCCATACAGTGCGAGATAACACTTTTCAGTTTTCCTGTATTCCTAAAAGAGCGAGCGACACACATGTGATTCCGCTTTAAAAGTCGTGGCTTTGCTTTTCTGTTCTTTTGTTGGAAATTTGTTCTTGTGCTGTACAGTGTGATATATCACTATTAAGTTTTCCCTTATTCCTAATTGAGCGAGCCACACACATGTGATTTATTTCACAAAGTAGTGCTTTATGCTTTTCTGTTCTTCTGTTGGAAACTTGTTTATGTGCTGTACAGTGTGCTATATCACCTATTAGTTTTCCTGTTATAATAATTGAAAGGGCCACACGTATGTGAACTAGTTTACAAAGTTGTGCTTTATGCTTGTTCTTTTGATGGAAACTTGTTTCTGTGCCATAAAGTGAGAGATGACACTTTTCAGTTTTACTGTATTCCTTATTGAGCGAGCAACACACATGTGATTCCGTTTTAAAGTCGTGCTTTGCTTTTCTGATCTTTTGTTGAAATTTGTTTCTGTGCTCTATGGTGTGACATATCACTTTCCAGATTTCTTGTTTACCTAATTGTGGAAGCGACACACATGTGATTTAGTTTACAAAATAGTGCTTTGTGTTTATGTTCTTTCAAAGGAAACTTGTTTCTGTGCCATACAGTGCGAGATAACACTCTTCAGTTTTCCTGTATTCCTAATTGAGCGAGCGACACACATGTAATTTATTTTACAAAGCAGTGCTTTGCTTTTCTGTTCTTTTGTTGGAAACTTGTTCCTGTGCTGTACAGTGCGTTATATCACTCTTCTGTTTTCCTGTATTCCTAATTGAGCGAGTGACACACATGTGATTCAGTTTACAAAGTAGTGCTTTGTGTTTCTTTTCTTTCATTGGAAACTTCTTTCTGTGCTCTAAAGTGGGAGATAACACTTTTCAGTTTTCCTGTATTCCTAATTGAATGGTTGACACACATGTTACTTAGTTTACAAAGTTGTGCTTTACATTTCTCTACTTTCGTTGGAAATTTCTTTCTGTGCTCTCAAGTGGAAGATATCACTTTTCAGTTTTCCTGTATTCCTAATGGAACGGGTGACACAAATGTGATTTAGTTTACAAAGTTTTGCTTTGCCTTTCTGTTCTTTTTCGGAAACTTATTTCTGTGCACTACAGTGGGAGTTATAACTTTTCAGTTTTCCTGTATTCCTAATTGAACGTACAACACACATGTTACTTAGTTTGCAAAGTTGTGCTTTTCGTTTCTGTTCTTTTATTGGAAACTTCTTTCTGTGCTCTAAAATGGGAGATATCACTTTTCAGTTTTCCTGTATTCCTAATTGAAAGGGCTATAAACATCTTACATAGAGTACAAAAGTTGTGCTTTACATTTCTGTTCTTTCATTGAAACTTGTTTCTGTGAGGTACAGTGCCAGATATCACTTTTCAGTTTTCCTGTTATCCTAATTGAGCAGGCGACACACATGTTTCTTAGTTTACAAATTTGTACTTTACATTTCATTTCTTTCGTTGGAAAATTGTTTTTGTGAGGTACAGTGCAAGGTATCACTTTTCAGTCTTCCTGTATTCCTAACTGAACGGATGACACAGATGTGATTTATTTTCCAAAGCTCTGCTTTGTGTTTATGTTCTTTCATTGGGAACTTCTTTCTGTGCTCTAAAGTGGGAGATATCACTTTTCAGTTTTCCTGTAATCCGAATTGAACGAGCAACACAAATGTGATTTATTTTACAAAGTTGTGACTTTCCTTTCTATTCTTTTGGTGGAAACTTGTTTCTGTGCACTACAGAGCAAGATATTACTTTTCAGTTTTTCTGTATTCCTATTTGAACAGGCGACAAATATATGATTTAGTTTCCAAAGTTGTAATTTACATTTCTCTTCTTTCATTGGGAAACTTGTTTCTGTGCACTACAGTGCAGATATCCCCTTTCAGTTTTCCTCTATTCCTAGTTGAACGGGCGACACAAATGTGATTTAGTTTACAAAGTTGTGACTTTCCTTTCTATTCATTTGGTGTAAACTTGTTTCTGTGCACTACAGTGGGAGATATCACTTTTCAGTTTTCCTGTATTCCTAATTGAACGGGCAACACACATGTTACTTAGTTTAAAAATTTGTACTTTACATTTCTCTTCTTTCATTGGAAACTTGTTTCTGTGTGGTACAGTGCGAGATGTCACTTTTCAGTTTTCCTCTATTCCTAATTGAACGGGCAACACTCATGTTACTTAGTTTACAAATTTGTACTTTACATTTCTCTTCTTTCGTTGGAAACTTGTTTCTGTGTGCTACACTGCAAGATATCACTCTTCAGTTTTCCTGTATTCCTATTTGAATGGTCGACACACATGTTACTTAGTTTACAAAGTTGTGCTTTACATTTCTGTATTTTAGATGGAAACTTTTCTTTTTCCTGTGCTCTCAAGTGGAGATATCACTTTTCAGTTTTCCTGTTGTTTCTGTTCCCAATGGGAGATATCACTTTTCAGTTTTCCTGTACACACATGTGATTTAGTTTACAAAGTTGTGACTTTATCCTTTCTTTTCCTGTATTCTTTGGTGAAACTTGTTTCTGTGCACTACAGTGGGAGATATCACTTTTCAGTTTTCCTGTATTCCTAAACTTGAATGTATGACACACATGTTACTTAGTTTGCAAAGTTGTGCTTTTAACAGTGCTTTATTTTTCTTTTCATTTGGAAACTTGTTTTTCTGAGGTACAATGCGAGATATCACTTTTCAGTTTTCCTGTATTCCTAATTCAACGGGTGACACACATGTGATTTAGTTTCCAAAGTTATGCTTTTCGTTTCTGTTCTTTTATTGGAAAATTCTTTCTGTGCTCTAAAATGGGAGATATCACTTTTCAGTTTTCCTGTATTCCTAATTGAAAGGGCTATACACATCTTACTTAGATTACAAAGTTGTGCTTTACATATCTGTTCTTTCATTGGAAACTTGTTTCTGTGAGGTACAGTGCGAGATATCACTTTTCACTTTTCCTGTAATCCTAATTGAACGGATGACACAGATGTGATTAACTTTCCAAATCTCTGTTTTGTGTTTATGTTCTTTCATTGAAAACTTCTTTCTGTGCTCTAAAATGGGAGATATCACTTTTCAGTTTTCCTGTATTCCTAATTTAGCGGGCAACCCAAATGTGATTTAGTTTACAAAGTTGTGATTTTCCTTTCTATTCTTTTGGTGGAAACTTGTTTCTGTGCACTACAGTGGGAGATATCACTTTTCAGTTTTCCTGTATTCCTAATTGAACCGACGACACACATGTTACTTAGTTTGCAAAGATGTGCTTTATATTTTTTTTTTTTTATTGGAAACTTGTTCCTGTGCACTATAGTGGGAGATATCACTTTTCAGTTTTCCTGTATTCCTAATTCAACGGGTGACACACATGTGATTTAGTTTCCAAAGTTGTGCTTTTCATTTCTATTCTTTTATTGGAAACTTCTTTCTGTGTTCTAAAGAGGGAGATATCACTTTTCATTTTTCCTGTATTCCTAATTAAGAGGGCTATAAACATCTTACTTAGATTACAAAGTTGTGCTTTAAATTTCTGTTCTTTCATTGGAAACTTGTTTCTGTGAGGTACAGTGCGAGATATCACTTTTCAGTTTTCCTGTATTCCTAACTGAACGGATGACACAGATGTGATTTTGTTTCCAAAAAACTTGTTTTTTGCCGAACAGTTCGATATATCTCTTTTCAGTTTTCCTGTATTCCTAATTGAGCGAGCGACACACATGTGATTCAGTTTACAAAGTAGTGCTTTGCTTTTCTGTTCTTTCGTTCGAAACTTGTTCCTGTGCTGTAGAGTGCGACATATAAATTTTCTGTTTTCCTGTATGCTTAACTGAGCGAGTGACACAAATGTGATTTAGTTTACAAAGTAGTGCTTTGTGTTTATGTTCTTTCGTTGGGAACTTGTTCCTGTTAGGAACAAGTTAGGGTTAGGTTGAAGGTTAGGTTGGGTTTAGGGTTTGGGTTAGGGTTAGGGTTATATCACTTTTCAGTTTTCCTGTTATAATATTTGAACAGTTGACAAGTATGTGAATTACTTTACAAAGTTGTGCTTTGTGTTTCTGTTCTGTCGATGTAAACTTGCTTCTTTGCCATACATTTCGATATATCGCTATTCAGTTTTCCTGTATTCCTAATTGAGCGAGCAACACACATGTGATGTAGTTTACAAAGTAGTGCTTTGTGTTTATGTTCTTTCGTTGGAAACTTGTTCCTGTTAGGAGTTAGGTAAGGGTTAGGGTTAGGTTAGGGTTAGGTTACGGTTAGGGTTAGGGTGTTAGGTTAGGTTAGGGTTAGGGTTAGGGTTAGGGTTAGGGTTAGGGTTAGGGTTAGGTAGGGTTCACGGTTAGGGTTAAGGTTACGATTAGGGGTTAGGGTTAGTGTTAGGGTTAGGGTTAGGTTTAGCGGGTTAGGGTTAGGGTTAATGTTAGGGTTAGGGTTAGGGTTATATCACTTTTCAGTTTTCCTGTTATAATAATTGAACAGGTGACACGTATGTGAATTACTTTACAAAGTTGTGCTTTGTGTTTCTGTTCTTTCGATGAAAACTTGTTTCTTTGCCAACAGTTCAATATATGACTTTTCAGTTTTCTTGTATTCCTAATTGAGTGAGCGACACACATGTGATTCAGTTTACAAAGTAGTGCTTTGCTTTTCTATTCTTTTCGCTCAAAACTTTTTCTTGTGCTGTACTGGGAGATATATATCTTTTCTGTTTTCCTGTATTGTTAACTGAGCGAGTGACACACATGTGATTTAGTTTAAAAAGTAGTGCTTTATGCTTATGTTCTTTCGTTGGAAACATGTTCCTGTTAGGAAAGATTTAGGTTTAGGTTGAAGGTTAGGTTAGGGTTAGGGTTAGGTTAGGTTTAGGTTAGGGTTAGGGTTAGGGTTAGGGTTAGGGTTAGGGTTAGGGTTAGGGTTAGGGTTAGGGTTAGGGTTAGGGTTAGGGTTAGGGTTAGGGTTAGGGTTAGGGGTTAGGGTTAGGGTTAGGGTTATATCACTTTTCAGTTTTCCTGTTAGAATAATTGAACAGGTGACACGTATGTGAATTAGTTTACAAAGTTGTGCTTTGCGTTTCTGTTATTTTGTTGGAAACTTGTTCCTGTGCTGTACAGTGTGATATATCAATTCTCAGTTTTCCCATGTTCATAATTGAGCGAGCGACACACATGTGATTTAGTTTACAAAATAGTGATTTGCTTTTCTGTTCTTAAGTTCAAAACTTGTTCCTGTGCTGTACAGTGCGATATATCACTTTTCAGTTTTCCTGTTATAATAATTGAACAGGTGACACATATGTGAATCAGTTTACAAGTAGTGCTTTTCTTTTCTGTTCTTTCGTTGGAAACTTGTTCCTGTGCTGTAAAGTGCGATATATCACTTTTCATTTTTCCTGTATTCCTAATTTAGCGAGAGACACACATGTGATTTAGTTTACAAAGTAGTGCTTTGATTTTCTGTTCTTCCTTTGGAAACTTGTTCCTGTGCTGTAAAGTGCGATATATCACTTTTCAGTTTTCCTGTATTCCTAATTGTGCGAACGAGACACATGTGATTTAGTTTAGAAATAGTGCTTTCCTTTTCTGTTCTTTCGTTGGAAACTTGTTCCTGTGCTGTATAGTGCGATATATCACATTTCAGTTTTACTCTATTTCTAAATGAGCGAGCGACACACTTGTGATTTAGTTTAGAATGTAATGCTTTGCGTTTCTGTTCTTTTGTTGGAAACTTGTTCCTGTTAGGACAAGTTAGGGTTAGGCTTAGAGTTAGTGTTAGGGTTATATCACTTTTCAGTTTTCATGTATTCCTATTGAGCGAGTGACACACATGTGATTTAGTTTACAAAGTAGTGCTTTGCTTTTCTGTTCTTTCGTTGGAAACTTGTTCCTGTGCTGTACAGTGCAATATATCACTTTTCAGTTTTCCTATATTCTTAACTGAGCGAGTGACACACATTTGATTTAGTTTACAAAGTAGTGCTTTGCGTTTATGTTCTTTCATTCGAAACTTGTTCCTGTTAGGAACAAGTTAGGTTTAGGGATTGGGATAGTGTTAGGTGTTAAGGTTAGGGATAGGGGGTTAGGTTAGGGTTAGGATTATATTGTTTCAGTTTTCCTGTTTTAATAATTGAACAGGGGCATGTATGTTAGTTTACAAAGTTGTTAGCTTTTTCTGTTCTTTCATTGAAACTTGTTCCTGTTAGGGCAAGTTAGGTTTAGGATTGGGATAGTGTTAGGGTTGTCAGGTTTAGGGTAGGGGGTTAGGTGTTAGGGGGTTAGGGTTAGGGTTAGGGTTAGGGCGTTAGGGTTATGGATATGGTTAGGGTTAGGGTTCTATCACTTTTCAGTTTTCCTGTTAGAATAATTGAACTGGCAACACGGATGTGAATTAGTTTACAAAGTTGTGCTTTGCATTTCTGTTCTTTCGATGAAAACTTGTTTCTGTGCCGTACAGTTCGATATATCACTTCTCAGTTTTCATGTATTCCTAATTGAGCGAGCGACACACATGTGATTTAGTTCACAAAGTAGGGCTTTGCATTTCTGTTCTTCTGTTGCAAACATGTTTCTGTCCTGTACAGTGCGATATATCACTTTTCAGTTTTCCTGTTATAATAATTGAACGGGTGACACGTATATGAATTAGTTTACAAAGTTGTGCTTTGCATTTCTGTTCTTTCGATGGAAACTTGTTTCTATGCCACACAGTGCGAGATAGAATTTTTAGTTTTCCTGTATTCCTAAATGAGTGAGCGACACACATGTGATTCCGTTTAAAAGTAGGGCTTTGCTTTTCTGTTCTTTCTTTGGAAACTTGTTCCTGTGCTGTAGAGTGCGGTATATCACTTTTCAGTTTTCCTGTATTCCTAATTGAGCGAGTGACACACATGTGATTTAGTTTACAATGTAGTGGTTTGCCTTTCTGTTCTGCTGTTGCAAACTTGTTTCTGTGCTGTACAGTGCGATATATCATTTTTCAGTTTTCTTGTTATAATAACTGAATGGGTGACACATATGTGAATTAGTTTACAAAGTTGTGCTTTGCGTTTCTGTTCTTTCGATGGTAACTTGTTTCTGAGCCATACACTGCGAGATAACACTTTTCAGTTTTCCTGTATTCCTAATTGAGAGAGCGACACACATGTGATTCCCTTTACAAAGTAGTGCTTTGCTTTCCTGTTCTTTTGTTGGAAACTTGTTCCTGTGATGTAGAGTGCGGTATATCACTTTTCAGTTTTCCTGTATTCCTAATTGAGCCAGAGCCACACACATTTGATTTATTTACAAAGTAGAGCTTCTTTCTATTCTTCAGTTGGAAACTTGTTTCTCTGCCAGACAATGCGATATATCACTTTTCATTTTCCTGTATTCCTAATTGAGCCAGAGACACATGTGTGATTTATGTTCTTTTTGTTGAAAACTTGTTCCTGTTAGGAACAAGTTGGGGTTAGGTTTAGGTTAGGGTTAGGGTTAGGGTTAGGGTTAGGGTTAGGTGTTAGGTTTAGGGTTAGGGTTAGGGTTAGGGTTAGGGTTAGGGTTAGGGTTATATCACTTTTCAGTTTTCCTGTTATAATAATTGAACAGGCGACACGTATGTGAATTATTTTACAAAGTTGTGCTTTGTGTTTCTGTTCTTTTGATGAAAACTTGTTTCTTTGCCATACAGTTAGATATATCACTTTTCAGTTTTCTTATATTCCTACCTGAGAGAGCGACACACAGGTGATTTAGTTTAAAAAGGAGTACTTTGCGTTGATGTTATTTCGATGGAAACTTGTTTCTGTGCTTGCTGTATAGGGCAAGATAACACTTTTTAGTTTTCCTGTATTCCTAATTGAGCGAGCGACACACATGCGATTTAGTTTGCAAAGTAGTGCTTTGTGTTTATGTTCTTTCGATGGAAACTTGTTCCTGTTAGGAAAGACTTAGGGATAGGGTTAGGGTTATGGTTAGGGGGTTAGGGTTAGGGTTAGGGGGTTAAGGTTAGGGTTAGGGTTAGGGTTAGGGTTATATCACTTTTTAGTTTTCCTGTTATAATAATTGTACAGGCGACACGTTTGTGAATTAGTTTACAAAGTTGTGCTTTATGCTTTCTGTTCTTTGGATGTAAACTTATTTCTTTGCCGTACAGTTCGATATATCACTTTTCAGTTTTCTTGTATTCCTACCTGAGCGAGCAACACACATGTGATTTAGTTTAAAAAGTAGTGCTTTGCGTTTCTGTTCTTTCGTTGGAAACTTGTTCCTGTTAAGGAACAAATTAGGTTTAGGGTTAGTGTTAGGGTTAGGCTTATGGTTAGGGATAGGTTTAGGTTTAGGCTTAGGGTTAGCGTTAGGGTTAGGGTTAGGCGTTAGTTAGGTTAGGTTTAGGTTAGGGTTAGGGTTAGGGTTAGGGTTAGGGTTAGGGTTATATCACTTTTCAGTTTCCCTGTTACAATAATTGCACAGGCGACACCTATTTGAATTAGTTTAAAAAGTTGTGCTTTGTGTTTCTGTTCTTTCGATGAAAACTTTTTTCTGTGCTCTACAGTGTGAGATAACACTTTTAAGTTTTCCTGTATTCCTAATTGATCGAGCGACACACATATTCTTCTTTTTCAAACTTCTCTCTGTGCTGTACAGTGCGATATGTCACTTTTCAGTTTTCTTGTTATAATAATTGAACGGGCGACACATATGTGAATTAGTTTATGAAGTTGTGCTTTGCGTTTCTGTTCTTTCGATGAAAACTTGTTTCTTTGCCTTACATTTCGATATATCGCTTTTCAGTTTTCCTGTATTCCTAATTGAGCGAGCGACACACATGTGATTCCCTTTACAAAGTAGTGCTTTGCTTTCCTGTTCTTTTGTTGGAAACTTGTTCCTGTGATATAGAGTGCGCTATTTTACTTTTCAGTATTCCTGTATTCTTAATTGTGTGAGCAACACACATGTGATTTAGTTTACAAAGTAGTGCTTTGCGATTATGTTCTTTTGTTGGAAACTTGTTCCTGTGAGGAACAAGTTAGGGTTAGGTTAGGTTAGGTTTGCAGTTAGGGTTATATTAGGGTTAGGGTTAGGGTTAGGGTTAGGGTTAGAGTTAGGGTTAGGGGTTAGGGTTAGGGTTACGGTTACGGTTAGGGTTATGGGGTTATGGTTAGGTTTTGGATTAGGGTTATATCACTTTTCAGTTTTCCTGTTATAATAATTGAACAGGTGACAGTTACGTGAATTAATTTAGAAAGTTGTGCTTTGCGATTCTGTTCTTTTGATGGAAACTTTTTTCTGTGCAGTACAGTGTGAGATAACACTTTTCAGTTTTCCTGTATTCCTAAGTGAGCGAGCAACACACATGTGATTTAGTTTACAAAGTAGTGCTTTGTAGGAACAAGTTAGGGTTAGGGTTAGGGTTAGGGTTCCGGTTAGGGGGTTTGTGTTTGTGTTAGGGTTAGAGTAGGGTTAGGGTTAGGGTTAGGGATATGGTTAGGGTTATATCACTTTTCAGTATAGATCCATACTTGTCACCCTGCACAAAACTGAAATCCAAGTGGATCAAAGACCTCAACATAAAACCAGACACATTAAATCGGCTTGAAAAAAAAGTGGAAATACCCTAGAACTCATTGGTACAGGGGAAACTAAAACAGAACACCAACAGCACAGGCTCTAAGAGCAACAGTCAATAAATGGGACCTCATGAAACTGAAAAGCTTCTGTAAAGCAAAGGACACCGTCATCAAAACAAAGCGACCACCTACAGATTGGGAAAGAATCTTCACCAACCCTTTATCTGACAGAGGACTCATATCCAGTATATATAAAGAACTAAAGAAGCTGAAAAAGCAGCAAACCAAGTAATCCACTTAAAAATGGGAACAGAGCTAAACAGAGAATTCTCTGTAGAGGAATACCGAATGGCAGAGAGGCACTTAAAAAATGCTCAACCTCACTAGCCATTAGGAAATGCAAATCAAAACAACCCTGAGATTTCACCTTACACCCATGAGAATGGCCAAGATCAAAAACTCAAGTGACAACACATGCTGGAGAGGTTGTGGAGAAAGGGAACCCTTCTCCACTGCTGGTGGAAATGTAAACTTGTACAACCACTCTGGAAATCAATCTGGCGCTTTCTCAGACAACTAGGAATAAGCGCTTCCTCAAGATCCAGCCATACCACTACTGGGCATATACCCAAAAGAGGCTCAAGTACACAAAAAGGACATTTGCTCAACCATGTTTGTAGCAGCTTTATTTGTAATAGCCAGAAGCTGGAAACAACCCAGATGCCCCTCAACTGAAGAATGGATGCAGAAATTGTGGTACATCTACACAATGGAATATTACTCAGCAATGAAAAATAAGGAAATTATGAAATTTGCAGGGAAATGGTGGGATCTGGAAAGGATCATCCTGAGTGAGTTGTCCCAGAAGCAAAAAAGACACACATGGTATATACTCACTCATATAGACATACAACATAGGACAAACCCACTAAAACCTGTGCATCTAAAGAAACTAAACAAGAGAGAGGACCTAACTAAAATGTCCAATCCCCATCTGGAAAGGCAAAGAGGATGGACATCAGAAGAAGAAGAAAAAGGAAACAACCTAGGAACCTACCACAGAGGGCCTCTGAAAGCCTCTGCCCTACAGACTATCAAAGCAGATGCTGAGCCTGATGGGCAACTGTTGGGGCGGAGTGAATGGAATTTTAGGTAAGAACTGGGAAATAGTAAGAGCTGGAGAGGACAGGGTCTCCACAAGGAGAGCAACAGAACAAGAAAATTTGAACACAGGAACTTCCCAGAGACTCATACCCCAACCAAGGACTATTCATAGAGATAAACCAGAACCCTGAACAGATGTAGCCCATAGCAGTTCAGAGTCCATTTGGGTTACATAGTAATGTGAAGAGGACTGCCTCTGACATAATCTGATTGGCCTGCTCTTTGATCACCTCCCCTGGGGGAGCAGCCTTACCAGGCCATAGTAGAGGACAATGCAGCCACTTTTGATGTGAACTGATAGACTAAGATCAGAAAGGAGAGAAGAACCTCCCCTATCAGTGGACTTGGGGAGTGGCATGCAAGCAAAGGGAGGAGGGTGGGTGGGATTGGGAGGGGGAGGAGGGGGGGCTTATGGGGATGCAGAATGAATAAAGTGTAATTGATAAAAATTTTTTTTAAAAGGGGAAAAAATAATTTAAGAACCTTAAATGACTTTCAAAAGTGGAGGAAAACAGGGAGTTAGTCAATTGGCATGGAGCACAACTCGCCCCTGGGGGCAATGGTCTCCTTAACCTACTCAGACCTCAGACACCACCACTGCTAGTTCTAGAACTGACGCAGGATGTTCCAACGAGGGGGTTAAGGCTTCTCATAATATTTCCTATTTCCTATAAGCCCACACCTGTTTGTCTATATCCCCCATTTTTATTCATTATTAGCCAGATAGAGCCAAGTTATTGTGGTAATGATACTTGCTTTTTTGCCCAATGCTGGAATGCTAGTAAATTTAGGTATGCCCTGGTTACTGCATGCCTCACTGGGTGCCTGTGCCCGTTGATGCCCCTCACGCTATGACTCTCTTCAGACAGAAAAGGGATCTTGGAACTACAGCAACCATTGTTACTACCATCTCATTGGTGGCTGTTGGAGCTACCACCGGGGCATTAGCCATGAGTCATACTGGGCAGACTACTCAGACCCTGATCAATCATTTAGCCAATGTAGCTCATGCCTTAGTTGTACATAAAGGAATTAATGCTCAACTAAAAGGAAGCTTGATGGTGTTCAATCAGAGGAATGACCTCGTGCAGGGAGCAAACTGATACCCTATGGCAAATCGCTCAACTTGGCTGTCAACGAAAATATGCTGGACTTTGAGTCACTAGCATATAACATGAGAATTTTTCCTGTGCTGCAAATCTGTCTAAACAATTGTCGAGCTATATTTTAGGTAATTGGACTGGAGAATTCGATACTACGATGGACCAGCTGAGTGGCCATTGTCACAGTAAATTCTACCAGAGTGGACGCAGGACTAGCCACAGGATTATCATCATGGATTGCTGCAGCCATGAATCATCTGAAGGAATGGGCGGGCATGGGAGCATTAGCAGGCCATCTGGTGTTGGTCTCCTTGGTTTGCCTGTGGTATATATGCAAGATTAGAGTCTCACAACAGTGTGATGCAGCCATGATCATTCAGGCCTTTACAGCCATTGAAGCAGGACATTCTCCCCAAGCATGGTTGGCTACCATAAAAGCTAAAATGTTACGCTCAGGATGCGAGGCTAAGCACTGCACTCAGGGTTGGCAGCTTTAGACCCAGAGAAGAGCATGTCTGATTGCCTGCGGGTTGATGCCCCAGGTCCCGCCTCTGAGAAAAAGGTATCGGACGGGTCTGATGCTCTTTGGGTGGATGACACCTAAATGAACATCGGTACAAAGTCCCAATTTATTTCTAATATCAGAGATCAGACCTCTACTCTTGCCTGATGCGTCTAAAACAAAAAGGGGGAACTGTAGAGAGCTGCGGAATGCTATGCCTTAAAGATGGACCTGGTTTCCGCCTTCCACCTTCCCGATGGTGAGTGCTCTCTGTCTCGAACAATTCCACATTTGGCTAAGGCTGAGGATCTGGCTTGCTTCCATGTATGTGGACCTATCTGCATTGCCCACATGGCACGCCTGGGTTGGCTACCCAGAGGCTATTTAAGCTGTGGGCTGGCTTTCCCCTGGGTCCGAGGATTGTTCAAGGTTCCTGAATAAACTGCACTGAAAAAAAAATAATAATAATAATTGAAAGGCGACACATATGTGAATTAGTTTACAATGATGTCCTTTTTGTTTCTGTTCTTTCGATGAAAACTTGTTTCTTTGCTGTTCAATATATCACTTTTCAGTTTTCCTGTATTCCTAATTGAGCAAGCGACACACATGTTATTTAGTTTACAAAATAGTGGTTTGCGTTTCTGTTCTTCTGTTGGAATCTTGTTCCTGTGCTGTACAGTTCGTTATATCACTTTTCAGTTTTCCTGTTATAATAATTGAACTGGCGACACGTATGTGAATTAGTTTACAAATTTGTGCTTTGCTTTTCTATTCTTTCGATGAAAACTTGTTTCTGTGCCATACAGTGTGAGATAACACTTTTCAGTTATCCTGTATTCCTAATTGAGTAAAACGACACCCATGTGATTCCGTTTAAAAGTAGTGCTTTGCTTTTCTGTTCTTTCATTGGAAACTTGTTCCTGTGCTATACAGTCTGATGTATCACTTTTCAGTTTTCCTGTGTTCCTAATTGAGCGAGCAACACACATGTGATTTAGTTTTCAAAGTAGTGCTTTGCATTTCTGTTCTTCTGTTGGAAACTTGTTTCTGTGCCATACACTGCTATATATCACTTTTCAGTTTCCCTGTCTTCCTAATGGTCCGGCGACACACATGTGATTTAGTTTACAATGTAGTGTTTTCCTTTTCTGTTCTTTAGTTCAATCTTGTTCTGTGCTGTACAGTGTGATATAGCACTTTTCAGTTTGACTGTTATAATAATTGAACGGGCCACACATATGTTAATTAGTATACAAAGTTGTGCTTTGCCTTTCTGTTCTTTCGATGGAAACTTGTTTCTGTGCCGTACAGTGCGATATATCACTATTCAGTTTTCCTGTATTAATATTTGAGCGAGCAACACACATGTGATTCCGTTTAAAAGTAGTGATTTGTTTTTCTGTTCTTTGGTTCTAAACTTGTTTCTGTGCTGTACAGTGCAATATATCACTTTTCAGTTTTCCTGTATACCTAATTGAGTGAGTGAGACACATATGATTTAGTTTACAAAGTAGTGCCTTGCGTTTATGTTCTTACCTTGGAAACTTTTTCCTGTTAGGTTTAGGAACAAGTTAGGGTTAATGTTACGGTTAGGGTTAGGGTTAGCGTTAGGGTAGGTTTAGGGTTAGGGTTAGGTTTAGGGTTAGGTGTTCGGGTTAGGGTTAGGGTTAGGGTTAGGGTGTTAGGGTTAGGGTTAGGGTTATATCACTTTTCAGTTTTCCTGTTATAATAATTGAACGGGCGACACGAATGTGAATTAGTTTACAAATTTGTGCTGTGCGTTTCCGTTCTTTCGATGAAAACTTGTTTCTTTGCCGTACATTTTGATTTCTCGCTTTTCATTTTTCCTGTATTCCTAATTGAGTGAGCGACACACATGTGATTTAGTTTACAAAGTAGTGCTTTGCGTTTCTCTTCTTCTTTTGGAAACTAGTTTCTGTGCTGTACAGTGCGATATATCACTTTTCAGTTTTCCTGTTATAATAATGGAACTGGCGACATATATGTGAAT
>JAEOAE010000072.1:0-14776 GCA_036365155.1 Meriones psammophilus | reverse complement strand
CTTGAAGGACGACACCGGGGGGTTCTGATCTCGCCGAAAGAGCTGACTTCAAATAGACGGAACGCAGATGAGTGATCCAGCGCAGAATGTGTGTAAGGTTGAGATTGCCATTTCGTGGTCGTTGTGCTCTTGACCGTCGCGTCTTGGGGTATGTTTGCAAAGCGCAGCTAGTAAAAGAAGTTACCCCATCGTTTTAGGCTAAAACCACCTATATGTTCGTCCAGTATCTACGGAAAAAATACGGGCATCTAAATGGTGTTTGCATTTCGGTGGCAACTCACACCATGGTTTTAGGCTTAAAAAGGCCGTCTTATGTTTCGCCCTAGTATCTCTACGGAAAAATACGGGCATCTATAAATGGTGTTTGCATTTCAGGGCAACTCACCAGTATATCGTGAGTATACTGTAGAAGAACGCGAAATTCATCCGCTCATTTCAATGAACCCAGCTGCCAGACTGGAAAGGAGCGGAAATTCAGGTCAATTATTCCTACTGACCCCTGCCGAGAAAAATGTTCCAGAAAAAGCATACCTCAGCAACCCGCTTCCACAGATGGGCTGGTATGGGTTGATGAGTGTGTCACTAGTACAACCAATAGTGTGCACGTACACACCCGTCGAGGCGGGAACACAGAGTGCAGGTATTTCTACTGGAAGTGAAAGTGAGGAGAACTAGCGCCTCTTCCCTGTAGTGTGCAAGCCAGAACCTTCATCTTTTGAATGTGCAGGACAGGTGCAGGGATGCTTCCTGCTGAATATTCCAGCCAGGGTGGAGCGCCTGCTCTTTCCGGGGGATCGACCAGGAGTTGACACCGGCCCCTAGGGGCTCCAGCGGCTGGAGCGCCTGCCCCTGTAAAGAGTTCACTGGCGGCATTGGAGGACCTGTTCCCGTGAAGGGGGCCGGCGTACGGGTGTGTGAACTTTCCTGTGAAACGTGTAAGCCGCAATGCGGGCAGTTTTTTTGTGAGGGTCGCCGTGCACAGTGATGGCATTTTTTCTGTGAAGGGTGCAGGCACACCCGTGTAAAAATGCAGCCACCCACAGTAGTGCCCATGTAGCGCACCAGTCAGGTAAACACTAAGAAGGATACTGAGGGACTTACATTGTGAGCCAAAAAGAAAGAACTGAGGAGAGAAAGATATTGTTTGGCGACCTAGCTGAAACACCAGGATGAAGCAGCAGAGGGATATCCGTGACGTATCGAGGTCGCACGTGCTCTGGACGAAACTTTTTAAGACGTTCTGCATCCACGGAGGTATGCGGTGGATTCTCATATAGGAAGGTTACTTGTAGACGTAGCAGTGAAGCTTTTGCCGCTTTCGTGTGATATGGAGATGATGTTGATGAACCTTTTCTAACGCCAGGCCCTACCGGCGGTCTCTGACGCAGGAGCAAGATTCGCGTAGCCGGCGTCGGGACCCAAATTCATGCGGTGCTGTAGATGGGACGAAGAGCTGTTTTATACATTTGACTTGCTTACGTCCGAGGCAACGCGTGTCTAGTACGCCTCAGGATTATACCACAGCATCTCCTAAATCGCCGCCGAATAATTCGAGACACGCCTAGCAGTAGATATTATCCTGATCTTCCGGTTTTTTGGTGGTCGTCTTGTGTTTTTCTTGTCGCATACTCCCCGTGCATCTGTCCCCAGATTGCAACAGTTGTTGGTAAACAATACTCTGGATATCCTGCCGTGGTACAAGAGCCATGTACCAGGATTTAGACACGCCAAACCATTTTAAACAGTACCGCATCTCCATGCTGTCGCGACCTTCACCCAGGTATTCTGCACGAGCTCGAGCCTCAGGGCAACGCGACTCGTGCCGTCTTTTCCTAGAAAATGTATTCAGGAGTTGCCTGGTCGTGTTGAGACTGACTGCCAGGACGAAGTGAGGACTGCTGCATTAAAATAGTACGTACAAGGGCGTGATTTAGAAGGAACAAGGTAGGGTTGAGTACGACTAATGAAAGAAATGTGCCTGCAGAGCAAAGCGCAGCTACATATTTTCATGTATGTGATGCCCCGGTCAGCTGTCTTCATCATGAGCACCGCGGTCAAAACACACTTCATCAAGAATTCATCGTACCAGCCGGTAACTGCCTAAGGTCCACCTGCAATCTAAAATGGAGAAATGAGGCTACTGTCTTTCGCCTCAAACTGAGTTCCCCAAACCCTTTCTGGCTGCATTGTTTGTCCCAAACGACAGAAACATCCTCAGATTTTCGAGCAGTTTGTAACTGACTCTGGTAGGCCCTGTCCCATGCATCGGACTTACACGAGTAAGTGGGTCCTGGGGCTTTTTTTCATGTGGTGCATTCCAAGAATGTCAAGAATGTCGTGAAGGGTATTTGAGTGCCCAGCCTTGTAGTAGCTGCTCGGCGGCGTAAACAATCCAGACATGCAGAGCCTGTGGATAACCGCGAGCCACCGGCATGGCACGAGCAGGCTACACGCATAGGTCTGCAAAGAGACGGTGGATCCATGGAAGCAAAAAACTCGTGATCCTTAGGAATAAATCTACGTTCTATTCATGCAGTGATGACATCGCACACGAACATAATTACCTGCATGATATGCGCTTGTAAAAATGGAATGCACAAGTAAATGCTGGCGACTTCAGTCAAGTAGTTGAGACAACTCCTCGAACGCGTCACTGGTTTGTGCTTCACGGCAGTGGCAATGCTAATCGCATTTTTGCATCAGCGTTGTTACAATTGTAGATCTACATATGCCACGTTACGTACATGTGTGTAGTAAGTGCCCGATGCTACCTCCAAACGGAACCTACTTCAAATTAACTCCACTACAATGTCGTGGCCTTCTTGTCACAAGGAACTTAGGTCATGCTTTCACTGCATCGTGCTTGTGCATGGGGGAACTCACCGCAGAAGGCGTGCCCGTCCACACATCTCTATCCGAAAAACATCTACGAATACATGCACTTGTGCAGGTAGCTTCAGTCTGTGTACACAGCAGCATACGGAGGCCGCTGATGTTCCTAGGTGCAGATTTCTGGCATCAGGTGCTATGATAATGGCAAGCAGAACCCGTTATGATCGGCCTTCACGGGCATATTGTCTTGTGCAGTGACGTTGGGGCATTTACATCTGCAGTTCCAAAGTGCGGCGCATTTGGCTAATGACACAACTGATCATCAGTGTATAAACTACTACACTTTCTACTTTGTCTTTTGAGAAGCCACACTGAATCCACTCGCGACAAAGACCACCAACAGCGGGCCACTGTACACGTCCGCATCTTCGAGCGTTTGCAGACTGCCCACCTCTATATCCGGGTGTTCAGAGAGAAGACACGCTGAGACTTTGGACTACAAGGGTGCTACGCCATGCTGACGTCCTGCGTGATATTTCCACTGGCACTCGGCTTTTTGCCCTTCTGTTTCAGCTCATGCCAGGGCGTTCAGCAAGTAATTCTTGCTGCTGGCCTTCCCAGTCTGCCTGTGCTGTCTACACGGCCAACACTCGGTCAGTGCTCAATGATTACCTATAAGACACACAGACGTCCTCTCTGAATAGATTAATTTGGGTTGCGCCTGAAGGTTCGCTTTTGCGCTGTAGCAGCACCCGGGAGTGTAATCTATTGCGAAACCATAAAACGGGCACAGCTGCGAAAATCTGCAGAAGATCGAATTCTGCTTTGCGTGTAAGTGCCCGGCCCCTTTCAAAACGTACTCACATACTGGTGCACGCATGTATGCATATGGATATACATATATATATATATATATATTGCTGCTCGCGCATGCCGCTGTAGTGTTGCTCATTTGCCAATATCGTTCTGGCATCTGGGCGTCTTGCTTTACGATTTACGGATTCCTGATGTCACTTGTTGTCAAGTGCGCGCGCTGTCAAGAAGAACGTTTCGTCGTTCACTGCATACGTACGTGCGCATAGCTACTTGAGGCGAGCGTTGACATGGAGCACCTAGCGATACCGATAGCGAAGTTGCATGCAGGAAGCTCTTAGTAACGTCCCTGAGATGGCGACGCAGAGGCAAACTGCACAGCAACAAGGTCACCAGCAACTGCCAGCCGTCTAATGTTCATATTTTCGCAGCGCGGCGGGATTCTGTGTTTCGATTCACTCGACAGCTCCCTGCGCGCGTCCTGCATGGTGGAAAATCTAGATTGCACAAAGGAGACTACAGGGCAGGATCACAAATCGTTGCTTCCAGACGACACAAAATGAACTCCGGCACGCATGGAAAAGAATACGCGTGGTCAATGTCGTCACTATTTACGGACACGCGCTTGAGTATAGCAGGCAGCCTATGAGCTCTCAGGGTAGCACACTGCTGTCTGGAGCCATAGGGCATTTTTAACTTGTTCAGAATATTCTTATTCGAGACCGTTATATATTCGCGTTGACTGCTCCCCGCACTTCTGCACGCACAGTGTTCCTAGAAGAGGCAGCAGCCTGGCATGCCAAAGAAAAGCTTTCGGACGCAGAACAATGCGTGCACTTTTATATGCTAGGCAATACTCATAACCCCTGCACCATGAGTCCGCCACGACAGCGGACGTTTGCTGCAGTTGTTATCCTGGACTCTTCAGATTCAGCAAGGTGCTTGCAGCTATACGCCGGCTTATGCGACAGGTTAGCTTGGAAGCCCTGCGCAACCTTGCCTCATCGAACCTGGTCGCCACAGCAGCAAAACAAACCCAGAATGGTTCTCAGTAATTCTGATCCAACCAAAACAAATCAATGTTATCTCCTTTTTATATAAACGTTGTGTTGGTAATACGAAACACACATTTAATACGTCTATATGTATATACACGTAAATGTTAATGTAGATTTCAATACATATGTGTATGGATAATTTCTAAGCACGGATAGCCTTTTGCCGGCTAAGTATTCCTTCGGAAAAGGCTAGCCGTTTGCTCGTCGAAGTGAGTTATTTATGTCTGGAGAAACATATTTACATATAATCAATGTGGGTATGAATACCTGATGGAAGCCTTGAGTTGACGTAAAGGATCGTTGCACAAGTCCTGTTCTAGTACAGGGTCCAAATTCTGCGCCCAAGGGTTAGATCAGCACTGCCACAAGCCCTTGATATTGCGTGTGTGTGTATACGTGCGGGTACACGCATTCATATCTGCCTGTGAATGCCTTGATTTACGGTTAGGCATCGTTTGTGTACTGAGAGCACTTTGATCGGACGTTCATATGTTTTCCTGCATTGTCCTGGTCTCTCAAAGAGTAAAATACCCTGCACGTCGTAAGTTTGTACCTTTATCCCCGGCAGGCGATCTGAGCCAACTCAAAGTATATAAAGAATATGCATGCTGTACATTTTCTAACACAAGCAGGCATCAATCTAACATTTTCCGGGAATACGTGTGCAGATATGCGTTTGACTGTCCTTGGATGCAATGTCAATATCTATAGTCTTTCATATAGACAGGTAAACGATGGATACTCAGCGTACATTCGTTACTATGTCACGCGTAAGCATTGCCCGTAGAAGAAGCATGCACGCGAGTAGACGCCCTTCCACGTTGAGGAATGAGTCCCAACACAGTCTGGTAGAAACACGGTGCCACTGAGAAGCCTAGGTATCAAACCAGAGTAAGCGTGCTTGCTAGGACGTACACGTATTAGCGCACAGTGTGGTAGACAGGACTTACTGGTAGCCAGCTTGTCTTCACGTCGCTACCAGGCAGAACTGGAGTTTGACCCTATTCTCTCATGGCATGACAGCTGTGAAAACAGCCATATAATGGCCCAAAAGACAATACAGATGTATATATATATATATATATATATGCATATGTGATACTGTATTACACACTAAATATGTGTACATCAGAGTAGCTACACGGACGACAAAGCTGAAGACAAAGCGTATATAGCAGATTATGTCTCTGCAAAACCAAGGGACCAAAAGGTTTTCCGCTTGTTTGTCGATGCTATAGCAGGAAGAGTCTGGAATTTTTGAGACTCACATCTTGTGATCTTCCGTCGTTTCACGATATTGGCTCGCCGTGACTTGATTAACTTCTCCATAGGCCGCACCAGCGGCAGGCACAGCAAATTTTATGCGTGCTGCTTTCTAGATGGGTCATTGCATTTGTCGTCCTGCATTTTCCCTGTTAAACCATTGTTTAAGAGGTTGGGGTGGTCAGTGTGTGCGTCCGCCGACGTCTGTATTACGCAACAGATGACGGCTGCCAACGCGCATGTACATGAGTTTGGTCTACGTATACGTACCATATACGTTCCCATATATACACGGCTGAACATATCCTCCATATCCACGTATAAACGAATTGCCTCCCGTTACGAAGGACGATGATGATTTCATTCGCTGCGTCAGGGACCTGTACACCAGCGGTCTATGAGGCACATGGGCAGAGCAAAGAGGCACACCTCCCGTTTTGTGTCTTTGTGGCCTCTGCCGCTTGCGTTATTACGTAATGCGTACACAGCTTCCGCATGCAACACTGTCAAGATACTAGGATAGACAGGGGATAGATATATGCAGCGTGTGGCTTTTTCTTCACTGCGCGGCTTTCCGCATGCACCACTATCAAAATATTAAGATCGTTATTACGGGTAAGTGTACAGGTGTGACTTTCTTCAATGCCCAGCTCTTCCAGTGTGCCTCGCTGTTTCTCAGAGCGGTTTTTCTTTCTTTGAGCGTCCCACTGACATCACGGCACAGCTCGGCCGTTGTCGTCGCGCAGCTCGGGCGTCGTTGTCTGTGTGCACTTTCTGCTGTGTATTCGGTCGCTAAATCTTTTTGCAGCTCAGACGATCGATCCCCCTTTGCCTGCAAGGGCGGTGGACTTGTACCTCCTCCTGTCTCTCTCTCACTGTATCTCGGCTTCGCAGTGTGACCCAGTGAAGCTCAGCAGAGACCACACAGTAGTGTTCACTGGCAAATGAAGAGAACAGCAGCTACCCTCCGAGGTCTGTCATTTTGTGCAGACGCTCTCGTACTAGTGGAAAACTCAAGTCCAGTGCCTGATGGAGGCGCTGCGGCGTGTGATATGAGGGGCGTGTGCGCCTGACTCCGCGAAGCCCAACACCGGGCTAGAAATTCCAGGCATTCCCAAAAATGGTCACTTGCCTTATTAAATCTGTTTCAGGGACCTGTGCAAGCAGAGCTAGCCATGATGTAGGTTTTCATGCAAATGTGGTCTGTTTACACTCAAAGGACGTCGCGCACACGCACCGCTTGCTTACACTTACTTCCTGTGCCGACGAAAGGGTTAGAACAACGATACATATATACACAAGTGAAGTCCTCATCTATAGAGAGGCTGCACGACCGCATGTTCTTTCGCCTAGTTTCCTCCCTATCTTGCTTTGGCCTCAACAAAGGGAGATACGCCGAGCTCGGGGATACAGTCGTATTGGCCCCATCACCTGAACCCAGTCTGTGTGTGTGTGTGTGTGTGTGTGTGTGTGTGTGAATGTGTATGTGTATGTATGTGTGTTAGCGTACGAGTATTGAGCTTCAGCGGGTCCTTAAAGCTCCTGCATATCTGTGGATATGGAAACTGCACGAATGTGTACATAAAAAGAAGTTTAGATCGCTGATGCATTTTGATAAAGAATATTTGTGGACTATAATAGCAAGTCTGCCAGTTCGTGCCCAGGTTTTCCCTCTTCAGCGAGTGCATTGACATTCGCACGTGTGACAATACGTTGCCGTGATGTGCAGTGCGTCATTGTTGAAGCTTTGCAGGCAACCTGTCAATCTATATGCTGGTGGCGCGCTGCTACACGTACTGCTGCGGCTGACAGAGGTCCTTCGTTGTCCGCTTTATTGCCGATGTTGCCACTGTTTGCGTGCCGCCGCTATTGTTGCTCGTTCTTTCATCGTTGCAACTGCTGCCGCCGCATGCTTGTGCTACCCTGCAGGTCATAATTTCCTTTCTCTGGCTGCAGCTAAATCTGCTTCTGCTCATTCTCCCGCAACCTGCACATTAAGCATCGTGTGAAGAAATACTTCGACTGTAGTTCTATGGCTGGTACTGCTCCTCCTCCTCCTCCTCTTTTCCCGCTGTGCTCTATTCTTACTGATCCAGTGAACATTGCTCTGGTTGCTGCTGTACTATTACCTCTTGCTATACACACTAGACATTCGTCCACTCTTTCTTTTCTAACGCGCGCGTGGTGCTGCTTTTTCCCCAGCGTTGCAGCAGCAGCAGGAGTCGCGTATAGTGTCACGGTAAATTGAAGCAAAGAGAGTCTGAGATCGGCGTTGAGGCCGCTGTGTTGCTGCTAATGCGGTGTCTAACTCGAACAGCAGCTCCTCCGCGGCTGCTTCTTGCCCTCAGAGCTCTGGACAACTGAGGATTCACGAGGGTTTTATACGAGAAGTAATGTGGACAGAGGAACAAATATTTTGCAGGCCATTTGATCTCAGCTTCAGGCACACCACAAAAGCCCCTACCTTTTGTAATGGCGCAACATATGGATCCGCACTGACATACTGTCCCCATATGCACAGCTAACTGTGCAATTGCGCCGTTGAGCTATGAGCTACAGAACATGCATACAAGTAAGAGCAAGCCCATAGACGACTATATGCGTATATATAAATATATATGTATATGTATATGTATGTGTATGTATATATATATGTGTAGAGATAGGTATTGACACGGATACTGCGTAGGCGTATACATGTACCTGCGGCTGTAATACAGGTATACCGTTGTGCATACAGCTGCAGACAGAAGCATTCTCAATAATATGAGCAGATTAGCAAAGAAATGAGAGATACTTTGCAGCTGCCATCTCTGCGGAAGCGCACACGCGTAAGGTAAAGACTTTGTATTTTTTGTGAGAAGACATGTGTAAACTTGCCTGCACATACTAGGGTAGACGTATTGCACAATGGCAAAGAAGCCTTCGCTTGTCTGGGTCTATTCGAAGAGAGAAGACTCATGGACAACTTGTAGGTGCGGTGGACCTGTTTCTGATGATGCAGAACGATTGCTCAATTACAAGCAACTTTTAAAAGTGAAGGCGACCTCTGTAATCTGTGCGGTCAGGGCAAAACTGTTGGCACTTGTGTCCTTCTGCGGACACTCTGTGAGTGTCGACGTGTCACACCCCGTCAGGTGCATAGATCGTCACAGTTGTGGAGGTTGAGCAGAGACAGCGAGTCTATAGTTTGTACGGATATACATCATTCATGCCTGTGACTTTCTACGTAGGTCACTTGTATTGCGACTATCTCCCCATTTTCTCTTTAGCCTTCTCTGTGAGTGTATATGCATACTTTTGCATGCGTTCTGTAGTCAATTCCACGAACATCCGCACATGCAAGCGCAGTTAGACACGTACAGTGGCCTATTGTATCACGACTGTGTTTCTCTTTCTTTTTCCGTGGATTTGCACAGATAATGATATACATTTCTATGTGCACAGATGTATTTAGCATTTATTGCTGTTCACACGTGCAACCATATTCAGATAGTTCATATGCGCACTGTTGCAATATATCGGCTGCCGTTACCGTCTTTCTCTCCCTTCCGTTCGTTCTCTGGCACGTAAGGCTATCCCACGATAACACGACTATATGTATCCATCTCGACATCCATGCATATCCTGATGGTAGGAGAATTTTGCTGCGTATTGCAGAACGACAAGTGCTACAGGTTACCATTTGGTCCATACATTCAACATGCGTATTTGTGGATGTCAATGTGCGTGTTGCTTCGTCCGTTCCGTGCATGTCCAAGTGTCGCAGGACTTCTACTAATCCAGAAGATACCACAGTATATCTGCAGTAATGTTTTCGTATACATACACATAGATGACTATACGTATGTATATACACCCGGTAATCGACATGCGTGCCATGATTATTCATGCACAGATACAGACACACACAAATTGTTTGCGGGCAAACATCTTTGTGTATCCTCTAATCTTTACACTACGTTCATACACTAAGACACGCTAATACGCCTTTGCAAACAGCTAGTGCAAGTGGAGACTCTTCAGGAAGACCGTACACGAAGCATTTCTGCGTGCCTTTCCCTTTCACGCAGAAAATTTTTTGCCGTGCATCTTCTCATAGGCTGCGGGTGCTACCTACGCACCTGAAAAAGGAAAACACTGTCGCTTCGACACCTGTTACATCAGCAAATCTTGTCTATTGTTCTCCTGCGGAGACATGCGTCCATTCCCTGCAGTCTGCAAAACTGGGGTGAATATAGACCCTTGTTATGCGTTTTGTTGCAATGAAACTGCTCTTCCTTGTTGCACAGTACCTGCTGCTTGACTGCCCTGTTGTAGAGAATTACTCTATAGTCAGATATCTCAAACTAATGTGAACACTACTCGACTTCAAAAAGTGTGTAACGTTGAACATGTACTTCAACGCAGCAATGCGTAGATGTTGAGGGAAGCCGCAGATATGCTTTGACCATGTAAGCAGATGCCAATTAATGCAAGTGAAACTTCAGGGCAGATATTCTTTGCAAATTTCCGTACGGACATATGCGTGCATCGGATAGCGCACAAAAAGTTTACCAGCACACACGGTATCTGTATAAAAATATATATATTTATATATGCGTACATACGTTTATCTCTCTCTGTCTTTTTCGATATATATGTGTATATCGATATGTAAATCTATATTTGAAACGACGTTTATGTCGCTGCTCACACAAAAGGGTCCTCCCTATCTTAAGAACCAATTCATATGTGGAACTATACATAGGAATAGAAATCTGTGTACACCGATGCATAGTCGACTGCCCGTAGGTATTGGCGGTTGGTAGTAGTCGCCGACATAGGTGGACATACGGCTCGTCTTTGACTCTCCGTGTCAGGAAGCAGGCTTTACGTTATCATTCATAAGTGAATTAAAGCGGGGCCTTCATCGCAAAGAGACGGTGTATCAGATACTTCTCTTCTCCACTATCCAACGGCCCGAATCAGTATGTTGTTCGCAATAAAGCAGTAATGCCCAGAACAAGCAGCTGCAAGTGTAGAAGAGCAAACATATAAGCCGTAAGTCATTATCAGAAAAGAACCAGCTTGCAAGTAATACCAATCAATTGAGGACTGAATCCACCGTACGCGTGCGGTTTCTGCATAGAATGGCGGGAAGTGCTTGTCGTGGCTGGTAGGAAAGACTGCACAGCTGTCACTATAATACTACGTTTCCGTATTATTCAAGGTTAGATACACGGATGGAGTTACAGACAGTTGCGTGCTATTACGATAGCAAAAATTGCGAGTTTTTTTACCCTCCTTCATTCTGCTGAAATAGATTAATTCTGACCTGGTGCGCGCCCAGGAACAACGAGGCTTCAGTCCGCTCTTCTGGTCTCTAGCACAGCTATACTACATGCACACACAAATACATGTTCTGAAACAGTTCAAAGATGCCTAGTGTCTACTGGAAACGATGCAGGCAGGAACGTGGATGTTGACAGACGAGTGTCAACGCTGGTTGCACTTCACGCATAGAACTTCAATAACGTTCAAGAAATGTGTTTGTAGACGCTAACACTCCCCTTGGCAAAGACAGAAGAGGACAAAAGAGATTGCTTTTTTGTACGCCGCCGAAGGCCTGCCCTCGACGCGTGTGGTCAGAAAGGAGAAACATAAAGTCATTCCTGGGATACCAGTTCAGCGCGCCTGAACCGGGAAACGTGGCTTACTTAGTTTCGTTGTAACTATACCAAATGTGGAACATAGAACAAATATACGTGGGTACACAAAAAAATGAATCATACACCTGGAAAATATATATATATATTTTCTGTGGCGGTTGGGTTGTTAGTTGGACAAGCATCTGACATCAGCTTTTCGGCAGGCGCTACAACTGGGAAGTATCTCATCGCAGCACAATTAGCAGGATACTCATCGTCTATACACACCTACATGTATATATGTGTCGTTGGATGCACGTGGCCGAGTAATATCCCCATGCTAAGAACCATTTATTATAAGACCACGTTCACCACTAATGCTGGAAGCATTTTGATATGAAACTCAGAGAAGTGCTCCAAAGTAGGTGCCCCATGACTCTATAAAACTCCATAACAGTGCGGTTCTATAAAGTTGCAGTATATAGGTATTTGACTTCTGACGTAGGTGTTACAACCGCGCAATAACATTAGCAGAGCGTAGGCGAAGCTTTGCTCATCTCGGACTTTTTCGAAGTGTAGAACACGAAATCAAGCATTCTGTTGGTTATCAAATGTAAAAAGCATTTATTTGGAGAAA
Source organism: Meriones psammophilus (assembly GCA_036365155.1). Lineage (NCBI taxonomy): Eukaryota > Metazoa > Chordata > Mammalia > Rodentia > Muridae > Meriones > Meriones psammophilus. The sequence continues at coordinate 2,543 of JAEOAE010000072.1, read as the reverse complement.
CAGGAATTCCCGTTGTAAAATTATTTTGTTGTCACCGTTTGAGTTTCTTACCAGAATGTCAAACGGTCTCTAAATGCAGTTTTTAACGGTTGAAATCCTTCTCTGGGGCTTTGTTGGTCATGTTTTTGCGGATAGTGTAAATTAATCTTGTACTTTTCCCTCACTTTCACTGATAGACGGTTTCTGAAATTGGTACCTGAAGGAAAACAAAGACCGAGATACGGCTTTGTTGTTCGAGCGCCTTTTTCGCTGGGACCAAAGCTGTGGACGTGGAAGAACTAAATAGGCAACGATGCATGATCCGTCAGTGGGAAGAACACTTCTCGCAATATTTTACATTCTCAGTGTCTCCAGAATACCGCAGCACATGAGTGGCACTTTAATCTTCTGCGTGGTACCTTGGGCGTCGCAACAGTAGCGTGCTAATCTCTACCTGCATGAAAGTTCAAAGTTTATAATAAAGTACACTCAATGCTTAGCGAAAACACAAAATGATCCTTGATTGTCGTACGAGCGGCAATAAAATGTCGCACTGACACCGTAATGATATAAGGGTGTCACATGCCGTTTCACCGCAATTTTTTTTGTGATGGCAGAGCAAATAATACCGTCGTGGATAAATTCACCGTCATTTTCTCCTTTATTTTTCCTTCACTTGCACCTTCTTCTACGAACCAGTACCCTTTCAGTCTTCCACAATGTTTCCAACGGCTCAAGAGTTTTGCTAATAGTGAACACGCACCGCGCGGCAACAGTATTAACAAACAGGTACGGCTGTAAAAACTTCAGTAGATAGGACGCAAAGAACACTTCTTCGTCACTATTGCCTTGCAAAAGCAATCGTTTATTTATAATATCAATTTCCTGCTGCTCGAGCGACTGCAATTGCAGTAGCCACACACCAACAGCAGAAGAAGAATTATATCAGCAGCACCTGTGCCTCTCAAGGCTGGACGGCTCCACCGGGAGCAACTGCGAGCGAATGGAGAGCAGTGGCAGCAGGAGGAGGTAGAAGTGCATAGCAGCAGGGAGAGCTGCAGCAAAATGCCAATCAGCAGCAGTATTCGCACGGGTACGAGACTGAAATAAACAAGCAGCAGTATTGGAAAGAAGCAGTAGCATCGAGAAAGGTGGTAAAGGGGAGTCGAGACAGAAATCTCCAGCAGAAAGAGTCACATCAGCAGTCAAGCAATCACAGCAGCTTTACGTGTGCAATCAAATAGCAAGTAGATGAAGAACATGACCAGAGGCCGCAGAAGAAAATACACCGTAGGAGACGCGTGTGACACCGTAGGAAGTTTTTCTGCTGCCGTTGCGTAGGTCTGTTGCTGCTTTCATTTTCCTGCTACTCCTGTTGCAGCTGTTATGCTGCAAGTGACTTTTTCTTTATCCTCTTGCTCTGAGATCTTCTATAAATTGTGTGAGCAGCTGGTGCGGTAGCGCAGGAGTTCTTTGTTAGCTGCTGCATCGATGCGCTGCTGCGGGGGGACTTTCCCATCGCCTCAATGGAAATGATAATCGTCTGCTGTCTCTGAGGTGAAATCCTGATTTCCAAGCGACCATGCGAGTCTACCAAGAGGCAAAAAAAGAAAAAAAAGTAGTGGAAGCAGAGAAAAGTTGGGGAGAGAAAGAACGCCAGAAAGACAAAAAGCAGGAAGAAGCCGAACAAGACAAGACGACGAAGAGGAAAGAAGCATATCGAGATGCAGCGATAAGATGGAGCTCAAAGATACGAAGCGAAAAAACGAAATAGACGAGAAAGACGCTGAAGAAACAGTCCGACAATAGACGAAGAGACAAGTGCAAGAAAAGCAAAAGTCAACAAGATGAAAATAGAGGGTGAACTCAGACAGCAGGGTAAAGAAAAGGGCGGTGAAAGAAAAACAAAATAAGACAAAAACCTTTCCAGGAAGCAGCAACAATGGAAGCCCAGAAAATGAAAACAAAGGCGCAGAAGAAAATCTGAAGAAGATGGAAATATCTACCTCGCCCTCCTATAACCTACGTTCCTCTGCTGCGCATCAAGCGCTAGGTCAAATACGTTCAAATGTTTACTACTCTTCTTTCCAGACATAGACGTACGCCTATACACCTGCGGATCTCCACATGAACTACCCATATATATAAACACGTAGAAAAGCCTTTCTCTTTGTTTCCCTCTCTCTCTACGTATGCATATTGCAGGTTCTGCTGCCTTGCTTGACTCTACTGCTACATTTCTCCCAACTGCGGACTCATGCTGCTGCGACTACTGTCGTGCCTTTTGTTAGCCTTGGTGCTGCCTTGTCCCACATGTCTCACTCCTCTCTTCAACGTCTGGCTCTAGGTCAGCATCTGCCCTCGCTGCTGCTTCACTCCTTTGACTACCTGGTGCTGCTGCTGCGGACCTTCCTTTCGAGCTGTTGCTGCTATTTCCTTTTCGTGGAGGCGCCGCAGCTACGGGACGTACTCAGTAAAAGCATTCATACATTTTCTGAAAAAGCAAAATTCTGCAGGCGCTGGAGAAGCGAATGACCGCGCGGGAAAACTCCAGCCTTGTCTCT
>JAEOAE010002783.1:0-14889 GCA_036365155.1 Meriones psammophilus | reverse complement strand
CATACTGGAAAAACAGATAAAATCTTCACAAATGGTGGTGACCAAACTAGATGTCTATATGTAGAAACATAGAAATAGATCCTTATTTTCATTCAAAAAGTTACCTCAAATGGATTAAAACCTCACCAAAGTTCATATACAGTTAAAGCCATGAAGTCAGCACAGCTATTTGACAAAGATCCAGCACAGCTGAGCTGCATGTTACAATAGCCTTCATGCTATCTTTCAGACTTGGTCTTGATCTCCACTTATTACATGCTTAGAGAGCTTTCAATACATGGACAACCTGGGGCATTGGGCAATGGGAATTTTTTTAATGAATAATTTATGCCTTCACCCTGGAGTACTGCTTCTAAGCTTCCCCAGAAAAATCCTGAGCATACTGCTCTAATTGATAATTGATATTAGGGAAATATCAATTATCTGGCCCTATGCATGTCTTCCTCATGGAAGTTGTAACTCACATAAAATGGCAGAAAACTCCTTATGAGACTTCAGCTCCAAGATAGTCTTGCAAAATCTACCCTTGTGCTTCCTCAAGAAGAAAATAATCAGAACAACATATTCTTAAAAGGCAAACAAATTTGTAGTGGTAGGAGAGTTGATAGCATTTGAGATTAAATACCTTGTACTGATGTATCCTCAGATGATTACTTGGCATATAAGATTAGGAGTTACATATGGTATGTTCTCAATGATTATTAGGAGACACATTATCAGACCGTACTCTGATCCTCTGCCTTATATAATTTTTTTTAACTCCTGTTATGCATGATCACTGAGTCTTAGATCTGGGAATTGTTTTGTAGATGTATCAGATGTGACTGTTCTCCAGAATTCTGCCTTGTGATTGGTTGTGGTTTTCAGTCATGATTGTGGTTCAAGGAAAAGCTTCCTTGGTCAGTGGTGAACTATACTTATCTATGTGCATAATTAAAAGCATTTAGGTTGCAACATGTTTATATTCATGCATGTACTTACATGTATTATAGAGATTTATGTAGATAATTCACAGTATGATTGCTTAAAACTCTTTCAAAAATTTACTGTTATTTCACCCACTTCCTTCTTTTATATTTATCCTGTAAAAGACCTGGGGTCTTACAGCTCAGGAGTTCAAGATCGCACTCTTCTCAGGAATTCCCACAGACCACAACTCAATGCAAAAGCAAGAGCATTTTTTTTTTTATTTCAATCATGATAGGGTCACCCCTCAAAAGGCAGGAGATGGCCCCAAGCATGCAAAAACACAGGGTTTTTATACTTAAAAAATCTGGCCACTTTTGCTCTATACATTGATTGGTCAGCAAGAATAGGATGAAGATAGTTTACGCCTAGTTGTTTGCAGTTTTTTGGCCATTTCTGAGTTTTCTCAAAAACAACTCACTCTGCCCTTCAGAGCTACCTGCCTCTGGCTTCAATTCAAAGGCTATCTCAGAGCAGTTCATCTTCACATTTGAGCCATATGCCTCTGGCTTTAAATTCAAGAATGGGAATAGTAACAGCTGTTTTTCTTTTAGAGTTGTTTTCATTCTCAGGTGGGCTCTCATCCCCCTTTTCTTTGGACTCCAATTTTAACCCTAAAATTGTGGACCAATCTCAGGGAGAGATTGATACTGCCTCTGGAGCATCAGGACCTGAACCACAATTTACACATTCCTGACAAAGGTGAGTAATCGGTTAACAATACAGGGTACTATTGAGACAAGGAGCAAAAGGGTAGCAAAAGTTCCCAGTAAGAAACACATAGGGGAGCATACCATTAAACCCATTCAAAAAGCAGATTCTATTAATTCTCATCTCCTTTTTCAAGATCTTTTGTAATTTTTTAATCTTTCCTTTAACAATGCCTGATTTATTAGTGTAAAACAGTATTTCTCCTGTAGGGCTAAGCAGAGTCCTCCTTTTTCAGCCGTAAGGAGGTCCAATCCCCTCTGGATCTGGAGAACTACTTCTGCTAAGGAATTGAGATTGTCTTGGAGGTCATTGATGGTGCTCGAAAGCAATTGTACATCACTAATTTACTGCTGGGACAGTTTATTGTATTTATATAATAAATCACCCAAACCAGCTGACCCAGCGCCTATGGAAACAGTCAGCCCAATTCCCACTAACAGAGGAATGAACTGAATGGCTTTCTTCGTTCTTCCAGCCATTAATTCAAAGCTGGGGATTGGGACTGGCTCATCCCCTGGAATGATGCTAATATCAGGGAGTTGCCTGTACACAGGTCCCAGTCCAATCTGTGGGCAAGAATGTATAGGCTTTATTATTCTGCATAAGAAAACAGTGTTATTGTCAGGGCAGAGAGCTGTGGAGATGTCAATTGTTGAATCACAAAATGGCAAAGGAGCATCCTACAGGTAGATCTGAGCTATCATTTTTTGTAGGGTTTTGTCAAACAGGTAACATTTTGCTTGAAGTGAGGCTGCACTCTCATAGGGGTGCTGAATGTCAGGACCCTCAGCAGTGGAATAAGTGGCGTTGGGGCTCCAGAGAACAGGCTGCCCCTTGTCAGAGCGGAGACCAGAAGTCACTTGCAAGTTTAAGGGTTGGTGTCATTTAGGAGGCTATGAGTGGCAGTAATAACATCTACAGTCTGGGGTCTAAAATAAAGTTTCCTCTACTATCAGGAAGAACCAGAGGTGGTAATTGAGGGACAGTATTCTTTTTTCTATTAACTCTTCAATGCATTGTTTAACCTGTTCTTGTCTGACCTGATCCTGCAGCCCTCCTCCATCTGAGAGGTGAATGGGAGGTACCTTTCTTCAGCATACAGGCTTTCCTACCATCCCTGAACAAGGGGCTTGGAGTAATTAAGATCCATGGACTCCTGTTGGCACACTGTGGAACCAATCGTCTATCCTCATCTCCTCCTGACTTGGTTTAATATGGCAGTGAAATAGGTGATGTTATCTTTTCCAGTACATTGTTGCACAACCCTAGCAACTCCTATGCACAGCCTGTTGGTAGGTATCACAAGGGTAAGGCATGGGGCACAAATTTACATAAAGAATCATTTTAGGCTTGGTTACACAATGCCATTCTAAACTTGGTGCTCTCTGAAGGTTTTAGGGCTCTATATGTCCATGTATCACCACACTCAACTTGAGCATAGGCCTTGTTGGGCCCCCAAATCTCACCATTTAGTAAGACTCTGCCATTCATCACCCCATCCTTGCAATCAAAGGGTTTACCATATATTGCTTCCAGGGCCTTGCAGCCTGGTGAGGATCACCAAAGCTCCCATCAATAGTTACCCAATTGAGTACAAACAGCACCACCCAGAGGTACCATTGTCTGCCATTGTCCCTGATGAGTTTCAGTTTTAACAGGTTGCTGGAAGCTTGGACTTTCCAGGTGTCAGCAGGTTGATGAAGAGCAGGCTTGACATGTGACCCATGGATCAAGCTGCAATGCTCTCTACTTTGACTGCTGTTAGGGTGTTGAGCAGGACACAATAATGAACCTTCCACCGAGGTTCCAGATTCTGGCTGTGGTGTCATAACAAGTACACCATATCCAACCTGGAACTGATGGGGCACCTCTAAGGACCTGGGCACATTTGCACTGCCAAACTTGCTCCAAATTTCTTTCTGAATAAGTTGCAGTCCTTTCAGCCTGGACAACAAGTCAGAGTTACCATTAGTTATGTCAAGGGGGTCCCAAGAAGAGTCAGGTTAGCAGTAACCCCATATAGTAGTTTGAAGAGAGTTAAGCCTAGTATGGAGGAGTATTTCTGACTCTAAAGAGGGCCAAGGAAGGATCACTGCCCAGTCACCATCAGTCTCCATGGTCAATTTGGTGAGGTCTCTTTGAGAGTTCTATTCATTCTATCTACCTATCTTGAACATTGAAGTCTATAAGGACAATGTAACTTCCAATCAAGCCCCAGAAACCTGGCCACCTCTGGGCTTACCTGAACAACAAAGGTTGGCCCATTGTCTGACCCAGTTACCTTTGGAATACCAAACCAAGGAAAAATGTCTTCCAGAATCTTTTTGGCCAGGGAGGTTTCTTTCTTTGTGGGAAAAGCTTCCACCCATCCTGAGAAAGTGTCCACAAAAACCAGGAGATAATTATTGCCTTACCTGGATGGTTTTACTTTCAGTGAAATCCACTTCCCAATGCTTTCCAGGTCTAGTTCCTTGTCACTGGCAAGTGACACCTGAATACCACCTGAGAGGGGCTGGGAGAGAGAGAGAGAGACAGGGTGACACAGAGAAGGACACCGAGTCTCCTTGCTGATCCAGGTGTCGAATTAATGGACGTCAGGTTAACACTTAAGTAGGCAGAAAAGTACAAGAAGTTTCTCATGTAGGAGAGCTCACTCAAGGTTACACAGAGCCTGCTGTCTGGTTACTATGGTTGCACACACACACACTTTCTCATGGTCAGAGCAGTCTGCTGTAGGACCACCAAGGTCAGTGTATAAGAAACTGGACTTTGGAAAATAGCCAAAGCCAATAGGCTGGATTCCCCTGCTCAGATGCCATTAACTCAAAATTTGCCATTAACTCCAAAAAGGCTGCCACAGTTCCTCTCAGCCACTTCCCTGTGCTCTGGAACTCTTACCTATGTTTATCCTCTGGCAAGGTTCACATGCCTAGTTACTCTCAGTCAGGCGGTGAGGTTTAGTGTTCAGTACTTGGATTGGCGGGCAACTTCAGCCAATTTCTTTGCCCACAATTGAGTCCACTTATGCATCTGAGTAATTAATCTCTCAGCATCTTCCTGTGGTAGAATGATCTTACCTTTAGAGTCAATCCATGCCCCCATGTCGGTGTCAAATATCCCCTTTTTTGCCATATTTACTTTAAAGTCACTTTCTCAGTAGTTTAGTCATTCTTCTCTGGAAAGTTCAGTGGTTAGTACCACTGGGACAGAGTTTCCTCTAGCAGCTACTTTGGCCTCCTGATCGCCATGTTATTCCCCTTTGTTGCCTCAGAAGTTCCCTTCTTCTGTCCCTGGCAATGAATAATGCTTACCTTGTTGGGCAGCAACAAGGCATTGAGCAAAGTCAGAATCTCGTTTTTATTTTTTATCTCAATTCTGGCTGATGTTAGCAGGCCTCTCTGCTGATAGATGGTCTCTTGCACATGGGCTGTTGCGAAGGTGTACTGACTATCAGAGTAGATGTTTCTCTTTACCCTTTCCCAGAGTTAATGCCTGGGTTAAAGCAATCAATTCAGCTCGCTGAGCAGAAGTGCCCTCCAGCAACACCTGGACCCATATTACCTTATGTCCATCTACTACTGCTGCCATTGCCTTTCTCTTCCCATTCTCCCAAAACTGCTCCCATCCATATAGTATGTCATCACACAGTAAGGCAGAGGCTGATCTTTCATGTCCTTTAGCCATCGCTGTTCTTCTGCTAGAACCTGCAAACAATCATGCTCCAGGGCTGGATTTCTGAATCTGGCAATAAGGTGTCAGGGTTTAGCAAGGGTGCTAGGTTATAGGCATACATGTTCCTTGGTTGGAGAAACAGTCTTATAAAAGACCCCTGTGCTCTGATATATTTGGTCTTTGTAGAGTTCCTGTCCTCTCCAGGTCACACTAACTCCCCATTCTGTCATATGATTCCCTGTGCTCTGCCCAAGGTTTGGTTATGAATCTCAGCATCTGCTTTGATATACTGCTAGGGAGAGTCTTTCACAGGTCCTCTGGGGTATGCTTCTGTCCTGTTTCTTGTTTTCACCTATATCCATCCCATTGGTATTTCTAAGTGAGGACTGATCATCTTAACCCAGGTCTTCTTTATTGTTTATCCTCTTTAGGTGTACATATTTTATTATGTTTATCCTATCTTATAGGTCTAGCATCCATTTAAAATTGAGTGTATACCGTGTATGTCTTTCTGCTTCTGGGATACCCCACTCAGGATGATATTTTCTAGATTGTTTGTTTGTTTCTTCACGTATATATTTCATGACATTTTTGAATGGTCTAGAATTAAACCTGTCTGTTGTATAGCTGGTAAAGAGGTTTCCCATTTTATAATCTGTTTCACCACCTAAAGAATGGATTGCAAAAGCATTTTAGTTTCATGTTGTAAGACCTGGAGTCTCACTGCTCAAGAGCTCGGGATTGTGCCCTTCCCAGGAACACTCATAGACCACAACTTGATGCAAAAGCAAGAGTTTTATTCTAATTGCGATAGGGTCCCCCCTCCAAAGACAGAAGATGACCCTGAATATGCAAAGCACAGGGTTTTACACCTGAAATTCAAACCACTTTTGCTCTATACATTGATTGGTCAGCAAGAATAGAATGAAGATAGTTTACACCTGGTTTTAGATAGTATACAGCTGCTTGTAGATAGTTTACAGGTGGTTGTAGATAGTTGTACTCAGAACAGTTGCCCCTTTCCTTCAAGAGTTATATACACCTGACTTCAATTCAAATAATCACAGGTGTTTTTCTCTTTCCCAGGTGGTCCCTCACCCCCTCCTTTTTAAACTCAATTTTAACCCTAAAATTGTGGATCAACCTCATAGAGAGGTTGATATTCTTTCTGGAATATCAGGACTTGAACTCTACATATACTTTCCCTGACAAAGGGGAGTTCTGGTCAGTGAGTTTATTGTCCCTGATGAGTTTCAATTTCAGTGGGTAGTTGGAGGCTTGGACTTTCCAGGTGTTGCAGGTTGATGAAATGCATGCTTAACATGTGACATGTGGATTCAAGCTGTGATGCCCTCTACTTTGACTGCAGTTGGCGTGGTGAGGAGGATGTAATAAGGACCCTTCCACCGAGGTTCCAGATTCTGGTTGCCATGTCACTGCACATATACCAGATCTTCAACGTGGAACTGATGGGGCACCTAAAAGGACCCAGGCACATATGCACTGCCAATCTTGCTCCAAATTTCTTTCTGAATAAGCTGCAATTCTTTCAGCCTGTACAAGTCAGAGTTACCACTAGTTATGTCAAGGGGTTCCCAAGAAGAGTCAGGAACAGGAACCCATATAGTAGTTCAAAGGAGTTAAGCCTAGTATGGAGAGTATTTCTGACCTAAAGAGGGCCAAGGAAGGAGCACCACCCTGTCACTGCCAGTCTTCATGTTCAATTTGGTGAGAGTCTCTTTGAGCTCTCTATTCATTCTCTCTACCTGTCCTGAACTTTTTAGGTCTATAAGCACAATGTAACTTCCAATCAAGCCCCAGAAACCTGGCCACCTCCTGGCTTACCTGAACAACAAAGGTTGGTCCATTGTCTGACCCAATTACCTTTGGAATACCAAACCAAGGAAAATGTCTTCCAGAAATTTTTTGGCCACGATCGGGTGGTTTATTTCTTTGTGGGAAATGCTTCCACCCATCCTGAGAAAGTGTCCACAAAAACCAGGAGATAATTATTGCCTTACCTGGATGGTTTACTTTCCGTGAAATCCACTTCCCAATGCATTCCAGGTCTAGTTCCTTGTCACAGGCCAGCAGTGTCACCTGAATACCACCTGAGAGAGGGCTGGGAGAGAGAGAGAGACAGGCTGACACAGAGAAGGACACCAAGTCTACATGCTGATCCAGGTGTTGATTTAATGGACATCAGGTAAACAAGTAGGCAAAAAAGTACAAGCAGTTTCTCATGTAGGAGCTTTACTTGGTCAGAACATAGGAGAGCTCACTCAAGGTTACACAGAGCCTTTTGTCTTGTTACTATGGTTGCACACAGTTTCTCAGGGTCAGAGCAGTCTGCTGTAGGACCACCAAGGTCAGTTTATAAGAAACTGGACTTTGGAAAATAGCCAAAGTTAAGAGGCAGGGTTACACTGCTCAGATGCAATTAACACCAAATTTGCCATTAACTACAAAAGGCTGCCACAGTTCCTGTCAGCGGCTTCCCTGGGCTCTGGAAACTCTCCCCTATGTTGACACACTGGCAAGGTTCACACGCACGCCCTAGTCACTCACTCAGTCAAGGTGGTGAGGTTTAGTATTCGGTACTGGGATTGGCGGGCAACTTCAGCCAATTTCTTTGCCCTCAAGTGAGTCCATTTATACATTTGAGTTATTAATCTCTCAGCATCTTCCTGTGGTAGAATGATCTTACCTTTGGAGTTTATCCATGCCCCCAAGTCAGTGTCAAATATTCCCTTTTTTTTCCACATTAACTTTAAGTCACTTTCTGAGTAGTTTAGTTATTCTTCTCTGGGCAGTTCAGCAGTTAGTACCACTGGGACAGAGTTTCCTCTAGCAGCTACTTTAGCCTCCTGATCAGCCACATTATTCCCCTTTGCTGCCCTGGAAGTCCCCTTCTGATGTCCTGGGCAATGAATAATGCTTACCTTGTCCAGCAGCAACTAGGCATTGAGCAAAGCCAAAATCTTGTTATTATTTTTTATCTCTTTACTGGCTGATGTTAGCAGGCCTCTCTGCTGATAGATGGCCCCGTGCTCATGGGCTGTTGGTAAGGCAAACCAACTATCAGTGTAGATGTTTATCTTTTTGCCCTTTTCCAGAGCTAATGAGTGGGTTAAAGCCATCAATTCAGCTGGCTGAACAGATGTGCCCTCTGGCAACGCCTGGGCCCATATTACCTTATGTCCATCTACTACTGCTGCCCGTGCCTTTCCCTTCCTGTTCTCAAAAAACTGATCCCATCCATACAGTATGTTACCTCGGCATTGGGCAGAGGCTGATCTTTCAATTCCTTTTGCAATCCCTGTTCCTCTGCTAGAACCTGCAAACAATCATGCTCCAGGGGCTGGATTTCTGGATCCTGCAATACGGTGGCAGGGTTTAGCCTTGTAGCCAGAGTAAAGATGACTCTATCATTATTCAAGAGCAAGACCTGGCATTGTGTCATGTGGGCATTCATGAGCCATCAATCAGGTGGCTGCCTTATGACACTCTCAAGGGCATGAGGAGCACAGATGGTGAGTCCTGTCCCAGAGTCAGTTTGTCTGCATGTTATACTAGTGCCGCCACTGCTTCTATTATTGCCAGGCAGGTTGGCCATCTTGCCACTACTGAATCAAGTGTTTTGGATAGATAGGCTACTGGTCTCTTCCAGGGTCCAATTTTCTGTGTTAGCATCCCATTGACCATTCCCTGATTCTCAGCCACATAGAGATGGAAGGGTTTGGTTACATCAGGAAGTCCCAATGCTGGAGCCAATATTAAGGCTTGTTTGATATTATCAAATGCAGCTTATTCATCCTTTTCCCAGATGAAAGAGTCATTGCCCTTTGTAAGGGCATGCAGAAGGGCTGCCATCTTGGCAAATCCCGGAATCCACAGCCAGCAAAACCCTGCTGTACCAAAAATTTCCCTCAGTTGTTCAGTAGTCCCTGGAGGGGGAATATGAAATACAGTCTCTTTTCTAGCCTCCGAAGGCCATCTCTTTCCCTCTTTTTATATATATCCCAGATAACTGACCTGCAGGATGGGAGTTTTTTGCTGTAGCTGAGCTCACCCATCTCTTGCAACAGCTGGTTGGTGGCATCAAAACAACTTTCTTTACAATCTGCTGCTAATAGTATATCATCCACATATTGGAGATGAGTTACCTGGGGTTTGGTGGCCTGGAGGTGCGCCAGGTCTAGGTGTAGGGCTTCATCTTCCTTTTGGAACAATCCTGGATCCAGTGTCCTTTCTCCTTGCAATAGGCACACTGATCCTTAGACAGAGGCCCCTCTGATTTCCAGGAACTCTCCCCTATCATTATGACTGCACTGTGGTGGCCAGGATCTTAGTCAACTTTCTGTCTTGCCTCTTATCCTTTCTCTTTCTCTCACTTCCTGCTCTTTTTTGCTTTCTTTCCTCTTTCTCTTCTTTGATCTCCTGGCTGTAAAAAAAACCTTTTCTGCTACCTGCACTAAATCCTTTAACAACTTTTCCTGTAAACCCTCTATTTTCTGGAGTTTTCTACAAATATCTGTGGCTGACTGGTCTATAAAGATTATAGTCACCATTGCCTTATGCTCATCTGAGGTAGGGTCATAAGGTGTAAACCAGCTATATGCCTCCATCAGCCATTGAAGAAGGCTGTGGGAGATTCATCTGGCTCCTGAACCATCTCTCTTACCTTCATCAAATTGGTGGGCTTTTGAGCTGCCCCATGGACACATGATATTAGAGTCTGGCGGTAGACCTGCAGGCATTCCCTACCTCCGGATGTGTTGTAATCCCAGTTGGGGTGGGTGAGGAAAAGCCATCATCAATCTCATTAGGGAGGATGGAAGGCCTCCTGTCCATTCCTGGCACAGTCTTTCTTGCCTAAAGGAGGACCCGTCTCTTTCCTCACTAGTCAAAAGGGCCTGCAAGAGTTGCTGGCAATCATCCCAAGTGGGCTGGTGTGAGAATAGGACATATTCAAAGAAATATGTGCCTTGTATCTCACCTCCAAGACATGATAGTCACAGCCTGTCCTATAATAAAGTCATCCATCAAGAAAGTCAAAAGAAGCAACAATGATAGAGACAAAAAAAGAACAAGACAGGCAATTTGACAAGGACACCCTTATGGGTGGTACCACAGAATTCTGATTGAGAGGCTGCCTCACGGCAGCTGTCTCTGAGAAAACAGATGGGAGGAAGACCATGCAGGACCTAGCCTCCCTAAATGGAATCTGGAATGTCCTCCAGTTCCCAGTCAATCGATATTCTGACAAATATGTCTATCGCAGTGACTGAGCAGACGACCAAAAAGGTCCAGATAGGTGACTAAAGAGAAAACAGTGGTATACCAGAAATCAGACTAACCTGTTCCGAGCTCGACCTCTGAGCCCAGTCTGTTGAGGGTTAAGGAAGGGCATGTTGTTTTCTGGGCAGCGCAACAAAATGTAAGACCTGGAGTCTCACTGCTCAGGAGCTCAGGATTACACCCTTCACAGGAACACTCACAGACCACAACTCAATGCAATAGCAAAAGTTTTATTGCTGTCGAGATAGGTCGCACCTCAAAGACAGGACATGACCCTGAACATGCAAAACACAGGGTTTTTATGCCTGAAAAATCAGATCACTTTTGCTCTATACTTTACAGCTGATTGTTTCTCAGAACAGTTCACCCCACCCTTCAAAAGCTATCTGCACCTGACTTCAATTCAAATAATCACAGTTATTTTCTCATTCCCAGGTGGTCCCTCATTTTTTCTGATGATGAAGTCACTGAATAATGTCATCTTGCAGTGTTAAGAGTGCAGGGATCTGTTTAGGAGCCTGTGCAAAACAACCACCTCATTCACTAAGGTAATTCAAGGCCCTGGAAAGACTGTTCACCAACTTCATACAGAGATTGGGTTAAGCTCTCAAGAGGCAGTACCAGACTGACACCAGATAAGCACTGATGCCATTCTTGGCGCATGATACTGTAAATATCACATGTAGGAGAGCATTTAGAGCATGAAGAGGAGGAGCAGCCCCAAGAAATGAATGATTAAGAGAGACAACTGCATTTGGCTCTCAGGGCATCATGCTGACCTCACAGGACAAGCTACAGCTAGAGTTCCCAGTTCTCAACTCACCCGGTGTGCTGTTTTGGGTGAATCTGGGAATTTACAAAAAAAAAAAAAAAAAAAAAAAAATGAGGTTAAAATCTCTAGAACTCAAAAATAGGAGGTGTGTTAACACAGAGGCAAGTGGTCCCTTTATTCACAGAAAGGAACAAGCAGATTCTGGCTCCAAGGGAATGCAAAGGTTCCCGGGCTTCATGGCAGCTGTGGCAAGGGAAAGCACTGGTGTAGGGATCACAGCACTGAGAGGGACATACAGGCTAACCTCTTGCCATCAGTAAACAAACAGAGGGGCCTGTCAGGCTTACACCCCTCATGCAACAATACGAGCTGTCTCCCATCAGGCAGCCATGTGGTACTAGGCAGGTAGGAAAATCTCAACTGAGGATTTCAGATTTGATACACACCACTGCATGCAGCAGCACAGCTTTGCATCTGGCTGCAGATAAACCTCTGACCCTATCCATAAGGTTCTATGTTACAAAGGAAATACAGCTGTTTATGGACCTGTGTATTCAGGGATGGTAAAGAGGATCTCTGGAAGAAGCAGAATAACTTCTACAGGATCTATTGTACACCCAGGTACTGTTGATGGGGACTGCAAGAAAAAGTTAAAATTATGGCACATGTAAAACAGGAGATGCAAAAATAAGGCAGGGGTAGAACTGCTCAGCTGTTACTGTTCTCCTCCATCTAGGGCAAAGCCACATCATTAAAAGGACAACAGCGCATTTGGCAGTCGAAATTGTGTGTTCTGGAAAACAGTGCCTAATGATCAGAGATCCAAATTAATGGCAGCAACAAATGTTGTTCCTTGAAAAGAAGGAAATGACTTCAGTATCCTCTCCCAAAAGTCTTGGGATCCACAATGTGTGCTTCTGAAGGTTCATACACAGTTTCTAGGAATCTGTAAAATTTTCTCCAGTAGGACAAAGTGTATGGTGGATTAAATAGGTGGAACCAGAGGAACCAAGAGGAAACTTGACACCTTCTGTGGCCTGCCACTGAAGGAGAAATTCAGAAATAATTCCAGGTCTTTCTGCAGGATAAGTCTCCTCTTTGCCCAAATGCTTAGACTTGCATGGTCCCAACCATATTTAGATTGTTGAAATCATACACCCAGAGACTGGAGCTCAAAGGAACTTAAGGCAGACAGCACACAGAGAATGCAAGATCTATTCTAGCCATGTTCCTCCTTGAGGCATCAGCCAGAGCTGAATGAATGACCTTGTTAAAGTAGGCAAAGACTGCTCGTGGCTTATGCCTCTTCTCCTTGCCTGATCATCAGAAGCCGTGCCTTAGACTCTCCCCTCAAACTCCTTGTAGGCCAACACAGGTGCATACTGTGAGCTAAGCAGTGGAATTTGGGTAGAACACAAGACAACTGTTTTCTGGAAAGGCTGCTTTAGGGTGGGATATGGGAAAATTCGCAGGAGGGAAGGAAGGGTTCACAGTTTGGAAGCAGAAGGTGTTCCACGGTTTGGCCTGTAATTGGAGGCCTCGAGGTAGTGGGTGGGGCCTCAGGTCGGTATTTAAGCGTGAGTAGCGGCCTCCTTACGCATTTGCCATAGTCTGCACCGTCCTGGGTGTTGTTCTCAGTACACACTGGAGAGGAAGAACTCCTGTCAAAGTGTCCTCGGCAGGATGGAAGATCAGGCAGATGTGGGGTGGCTGCAAGAAGAAAAAGACATCCCGCGTCAAAGACTGTTTGGCAGGCCAAGCAGAAGGAGGTCTTGCTCTCAGTTTTTCGCTAAGACACCTTACCCGAGCTTCAGGACCAGGCAGGAACTGGCCAGGAATTTGGGGTTCCAGAGTCCTCCATCCGCGTGTGGTTTCAAAACCGCAGAACTAGAACTGGCATGTCAGGAAGACCTCAAAGCAGACCACCGCAGGCTCCAGCCATGAAGCCTCCCAACAGCCTCCTGAAAAGCTTGTCGCCAGGGTACAACAAGCAAGAGGCCCGCCCTCAGAACGGAGAAGGCCTCGAACGAGGCTTAGTCCAGCACAGATCAGCATGCTAGTGCAAGCTTTTGAGATCTCTCCATCTCCCAGACTATGCCACGAGGGTGCAACTGGCACTGAGCACAGGTTTGCCTGAGGACACCGTCCACATATGGTTCCAGAACAGAAAGGCCAGGCAGAAAGGCCACGCTGGAGGAGCACAGCTAAAAGGTGAGGACCTGCCTGCCTCTCCTGGCCGGAAAGGGCTCCTGGAGCATCGTGTTGCATTGAGGAGGAGGCTTCCGGGACAGCTTGTTGACATCGGGTTCTGCAGGAGGCCAGTGTGCAAGCGTTGATGTCAAGACCGAGGCTCACCTTCTTCACAGAGGCCTACCCAGAATCCAGCGACTCCTGCCCTGTCAGCTCTTCCTGGAGCAACAGGTGAGAACAGTGGAAGAGGAACAGGGACCAGCCATCTGGACCCAGATGTACCATGGGAGCAGATCGAACCAACACTTGAGCTCCTCTCATGGAAGAAGAATATCAGGCTCTGTTGGGCGATATTTGACCACATTGAGAATGCCCAGAATTGGGACTGTAAAACCCTGTTGCCTGGACCTAACCTGACCATTGTCTCAGAGACTCCAGCCAGAAATGAGCTTGGACAGATGCTCAGACTTGCACCTAAAAAAAGGTGCAGAGCTCTAGGGATCCTGAGTAAGTGTTGGGGGAAAAGATGGAAGGCCCTGGAGGTTTGAGGAACCTCACAAGAAGACCAACAGAAACAGCTGACCCAGCCCCATGGGGCTTGCAGAGAACTGAGCCATCAAATAAGGAGCATGCTTGGTCTGGACCTAGGGACCCTGCATCGTGGCAGGTGGGAGGTGAATCCTTGTGCTTAATGTGGGTTGCCCTCTTTGCGGGAGGTGTTGTGGAGTGGCACAGTAGGTGGTGGAGTTGTTTTTAATCTGAACTTTGTTGTTTCTATCCTGGACGGTTTTGAAGGACAGTTATATAATGTTAGCTTCAATTATGATCAGGATAAATATGTAATTTGTCTGCTATTGTACTCTGCGTCATTAAATTATTTTTTTAGGCATTGCTATGACCTGGTTATTCTTTTCATTTGGAAGTTAATGTAAAGAGGAGATATGAACCTTCTTCTTGAGGATTTCAGTGTATTTGAAGGTGAGTTGCACCAACCATCCTCATGGACTAAGCCACTGATAGATTCCTCGATTTTCCATTTTTAGTCATCCACTGTTGAATTAATTGACTCACAGATTGTAAATCATTCTCATAAATCCTTTCCTATAAAGAGAGAGTTAGAGGAAAAATAAACTATGCATATAATCATCTTTCTTATAGAACTACCAAATTTTCTGCTTTTAATAATGTTATGTAATTCATTCAGAAATCACTTAAAACAATAGTAACTGACATATGAGGAGTTATAGAAAAAAATATTCCTCATCATGCAAAGTCAA
>JAEOAE010002449.1:0-13916 GCA_036365155.1 Meriones psammophilus | reverse complement strand
GAGCCCCACCCCTTCCGGGAAAACTTAAATGGGGCCCTGTGGGGGCCATTTTCCTGGGGATCAAGATTTATAAAAATACCCCTTTACTGGAAATTTGGGTGCCCGAGGAGCCTGAAGTTTCTGCACCCCGGGGTGCTGTTGGGAGATAAAAATGGCACCGGTGACTCGGCTTTTTTTGGGGACAGGCCTTTTCCCCGGGGGGGATGCCATCTCGGGGTTTCCCCCATTTTGCAGCCGGGTTTTTCGGGCCCCCTTGTCCCACCGCGGGAAAATAATAGAGGGAGTGTGATCCGGGCCCCTCAGACTTTTGGGGATTCCCCTGGGGGTTTCGGGGAAATAAAAAAAGGAGCCTGGGTTCAGGGGGGAAAGCTCTGTCCAAAGCTGGCTGCTCCTAGTGATTCATATGTCAGAGAGCAGCAGGGTTCGGGCCTTTCCCCTGAACAGCTTTTGTGGGGAAGCTGGGGAACCCAAAGGAACGAACAAAGAAAAACAAAGTTCAGTCACTCCCGCAGGAATTAGAGCAGTGGTTTCAACCTGGGGGCCCACGGGCCCCCAATGGGAGGGGAAGGGCCGAACAACCTTTTCACCGGGCCCCTAAGATCATCGGGAAAACACAGATTTTTTCCTTTGTGATTCATAAAGTAGAAAAAATACAGTTTGGGGGAAACCCGAGCCCGGGTGGGGGTCACCACAGCCAAGGGGAACGGGGAAAGGATCCGGCCGGGAAAGGGCTGAGCGGGTTTCGGGAGGGGAAAACAGCTGACCCGGGAGTGACTAGACCCCCAGCTCCCTCCCCGCCCCCGGGCGGGCCCTTTGCCGGGTTTTCCCCCCGGGGGGGTAGGGTTCTTTTTTTCTCTGAAACAGGGGGGTTTTTGATCCCATTTTCTTAGCCAGTTTTTTTCTGGGGGAAAGGGTTTCCGGGACTCCCCCAAGAGGCCTTCGGGGAAAACCCCCGGCTGAATTCTTGTAACGAGCACCTGGCACGGAGCAGAAAGGGTCTTTGTTCCTAGATTTCCCTTCAGGGCCCCCCCGGGTTGGTTCTTTTTTAGATGTTTTGTGTATTTGGCTCCTTTAAAAGATGTTTTTTTTTTCATCTGTAAAATGTCAAAGCCTGTGTGTATGATGTTTATGTTTTATTTTCCCGGTATTTTGACCCCATGGTGCCTGATAGTCCCCGGATCTCCTGGAACTGGAGACAGGCATTTTTGTTAGCGCCCCGGGACAGGGGGAACCAACCCGAACTTCTTGGGGCAGGCCGGGAACTGGGTCTCTCCACCCTTTAAAACCCCAAGTTTATTTTGTTTGTTTTTTTTTTTGGTTTTAATGCTAACTTTTGCATTGCTTTGTTCCCGCTGGTTGTTTCCCTCTTCATTTCGTGACTTTTTACCTGATTACAAAGTTTTCAATTTCATTTTAAGAGACCGACCCCTTTAAGTTTTTGGGTATTTTCTGAAAAAAAATAGGAATAATTATTTTAATAGTTTAATAGATAATGATTAATATATAAATTTTAGATGTAAAGAAAATATTTTTTAAAAGATTTTTTATTTATATTTAAGGATATATATTATATGTTATATATTATATTTTTTTCCTTTTTTATATATTTTATATTACATATCAAAATTGTATATATTATTTATATTAAAAAATATATAAAATATGTAAAAAAAATTTAAATAAATATATACAGAAGATATATATATGTCTTCTTTAAAGTATATATGGGGTTTTTGATAGGGAAAATTTCCCTCCCCAATTTAAAATTGAGGTGGGAGGATCATCATAAAATCAAGGCCAGCCTGGTTATGAACGCTTTACCCCCAATTGGGGCAAAAAAGGGAATTTCCCCCCCAGGCAAATAAAATATTTTTTTTTGGTTTCATGGACAAAAGGATAAGGCAATGAAAGGGGGGACCTGGAATTTGGGATTCGCATTACACATTTGTTTCCCAAATTTAAATTTTATAATATGTCTGGGGTTTTAAAAAACAGGAGACAGGAAAAAGTCTGATATTAAAAACCTGTTTTGTAAAAAAAGAAATTTTTTCTGGGAATGTGTGTTTTTGTGGGGATACATAAAAAACCAAAATCAAAGTAGTACCAAAGGGAAAGAATGAGGGACCCCTTGGGGGGTTTCCAAAAAAGAGAAAAGGCCACATACCATAAAATAAAATACAGTGCTAAGGGAACAGAGCATGCTCATAAAAAAATCGAGAATTAATGCCCGAGATCCCGGGATTTGGGATTTTTTTGGGTCCGAAGGCTCATCAGCATTTCACCAACCAAAGACTGAAAGAAAAGAGTCACAAATAAAAAAAATATAACCGTAACCAGCAAAACGGGGTTTTAAGAAAAACCCCCTTTTTTGTACAGGGGCAAGGAAAAGAACAGTAGTCCTGGGGGGGCCGATATGAAGGCCCTTTGAGAGCCTTTTTAAAGATTTTTTATTTTACCCCCAAAGAAATTTTAAATGCAATGAAGAGATGGGATAAATAATGATTTTAACCCTTTTAAATTTCCCAGTTTGAAGTTTAGCTATTGTTTAAAATTTTCTCTTTGTAGGATGAAGAGCCAAATTTTAGTTATCAAGATCTGTTCCAGGATTCCAAAAAAAGAAGAAAAGGGGGACAGGAGACAGTTTAGAAAGGGAAAATTTCCATGTTTAGTCATCAGTTGGTTGAAAGGAAGTGGGGGAGAAAAGACAAGGATGTGCGGGGAGACTTTTCGGGGGTTTGGGATAGATGAAGATTCAATTCACTAACATTGAGAAAAGACTTTGCAAGTAGACATGCTTAGAGAGAATTCAGACAAAGTAGGCGATTTGAAAATTACAGGAGTGAAGCTCAAGGTAAAGAGAGGGCCATACTGAGTCATGTTTAAGACCCCGCAGAGACACAAAGGTAAGGTAAGCACCAGGGTAAGACATTAGAGTATAGTTATAGTGTTAACAATGCCACTCCCCCACCACTCTCACCCCAGGGACATGGTGCAGATCAATTGGAAGAGGGGAGAGGAGCGAGGAAGAACTTAGAGACAGTCAAAGAAGCGGAGAAACCTAGAGAGCTGTGGCCTGGGAAAAGGAAGGTCGCAAACAGAGGAGGCCAGTAGCGGCATGTCCTCCTTCATGGCTGCTATCAGTTATGAGCCCCTGGGAAGTTTAGGGAGAGGAATGCCTAGAGAGTGAAGAAAGCAACTTGGACTCAAGGGACGGAGAGTGAGGGCAGTGGACGAGATGCAGCCTCAAATGAGAGAGACGGATGACCTACAGGGCAGCAAACTGAGAGCCACATTGTCTAATTGTCAATTATTAAGGTTACAGAGAATATATCATGGGTGCCCATGTCTCTGTTTGTTGTCAAGAGGTGTTCCAAGTGGCTTGCTCCTAGGGAATTCCTGCTTTGTCAGTTGTTTGTTTTTAGTCCCTCCTGTATGGAAACAGTTATGTGAAGACGCTAGGCACACTCAGATATCCAATTCATCTTCCTGACTGTGCCTGTGGAACTGTGGAAGATGCTAAAGGAAGGGCATGTTGCATACCAGATGGATGTTGGAATTTTGAGGTGGATATGAAGGATGAACA
Organism: Meriones psammophilus; assembly: GCA_036365155.1. Lineage (NCBI taxonomy): Eukaryota > Metazoa > Chordata > Mammalia > Rodentia > Muridae > Meriones > Meriones psammophilus. Next base: position 10,333 of record JAEOAE010002449.1, on the reverse strand, counting down.
CTCTTCTTTGAGGATGTCAGAGAAAGAGCACTGACAGGTCAGCCACAATCCCAGCCCCAGGGAAAGCTGTGGGGAGAAAGCTGGGAAGAAGGCTGACTGGGGAGCAGAAGAGCCAGCATACAAGACACTGGAGGGAGAGGGTATTTTCAGGAGAAGGTGCTGGAGGAGGAGCTGAGCAGAAGGGTCTCTACCTGGGAGATGTGAGAATGTAGTGAGACTCCGAAAGCACACAAAAAGGCGAGACTCCGGGAATTAAGAAGATCCTACGGGCCTGTTGTATTCCATGACCTAGATGTCCCTGCTGTGTGTTTGTGTACAGTGTCTTTACATAGCAATGGCTCATGAACAAAACTTAGGAGCGCCACCCCAAAGACACTTCAATAAAGATGAGCTAAATGGTTCTGGCCTATGCATGCTGGGATTCTAGTTTGCATAAGTAGTCTACAATGCATTGCAAGGAAATTACCTACTAATGATGACTCGCAGAGCACATCTCACATCAACCAATCCATTTATTGTGCATTATGGTGAAGCCACATTAAGAACATCACAAATGCATGCACACTGTCATATAACCATAAATTAATAATATTTAGTAAATGAGCTGTGTGAAGAAAATGGTTATTTTTTCTCTGAGGGGAGAGGTCTGAAAAAAAAAGGTGAACTGGAAAGGAATGTGAGACATCCAAGGAGGACCGTGAGCTAGCGAGATGGGGCAGAGGGAGGACTGTTAGTGACTCCTGCGTTAGCTGTGCCATCATGTAACTGAGTCTGGTCTATTTCCTCCCCTCCCCACACAGTGAATGGAGCATGTCTGGAAGACTTTTCCTTGGCCAGGGAGATCATCATGGACAACCTGCAGACCCTGCAATCACAGACCCAATGATAGTAAAAAATCCTCCGGATGGACTTGCTATCCTCTGCCTTTAGGGTTACACGCCAGCAATGCCCACTCAGCCAACATCCAGCCCCTTCTGACAAGAACTACCTGTCTGGTCCCCATAATTTGAGTCTCACAAAGGCGCAGGCAGACAGCATGAACCACTTGTAAGCTGCCATGTTCTAAGGAGATCAGAAAGAAATCGGTCTGTGTGAGCTTCTAAAGGCCAAGCTTTCTGATCACAGTCTAATCTGCAAGTGGGATCAAAGGCCCGTGAGAGATCCACGGACTCCTGTCTGATGGCAAAAATAACAGCCCCATCTACCCCCTCACCCTCACCACTCACTGAGATCTGTCATCAATTGGAGCCACACACTTCGAGAGAAACTTTCCTCTGATTGAAAACCTGCCTAAATCAGCTACCACACACAAAGAAACTTATGTTACGGCAAAGGTAATAATCTTTCTGTAACATAAACTAATTGGGAATGAAAAGTTGGTAACTAGCCATCTTTATTTGTTTAACCAATCTAACCTCAAATATAATTACATTCATTTATGAACCACAAATGAGCATCCACAGTGCAAAAAGTAGAAACACTCTAGCAATTCATGGTTCAGACTGAGGAAAACTGTGAATTTCTCCTCAACAATTACATAATCAGAAGATGTTATTATACATATATATTTCATATATATATATATATATATATATATATATATATAATTTTTAAATCAAGATCTTTTAAAATGCAATCTCAAACTTCTAAAATCCAACTCAGTCACTCACATCTTAAGACCTTCATGGGAGGAGCACAGAAATATTTCTGTTGTTTTCTTAGGAGGTTAGCAAATAGTTATCCATACTATATAATCCTGAAATCAGTAGCATTAAAAAAAGCTGCCATTCAGATTATTCTAAGAGAATTGTTGCTTGGTCACCACCAAGAATTTGTGGCTTTAGTCCTAATCGCATGTCTATACCAGAGAGCAGAACTGTGGATCAACAGAGCAAACAAAGCTCCCCCAAGTGGCAGGCCCTATAGAGATGTTATCAGGAGAAGACTGGCTCCAACACTCCACAGCTTGCACAGTGAAGAAGGAGGCAGGAAGAACCCTGTGGGCTCTTACTGCTTAAAAGAAAGTGATATCGTGATAAAAGTGGAATACCCACAGAGAGGTTCTCGTATTCAAACTGGCTTCTCCAGGATGTTTCTTTCCACTTCGCCGTCCAATCAGAGTGGTGCAGGCATTATGGTTGATGAATTCTATAGTTCTAGGCCATCTCATAACCCTGAGGTGCATGAAACCCAATTCAATGTTAGCAGAGAAAGGTGTTAATGTCATCATATGGTAAGCAATATCATTGAAATCCAGAGCAAACTCCACAGATTTTTAATGCAAACACCATTTTACATTTATAGTAAGCAATTGTTCACCCAATATTGGCTTCTCTACCACCCTTCTTTGGTCCTTCACAGAGGAAATAAAATAAAATAAGAAAAGAAAGAAAACATCAAAGCAAATACTAAAACCATACAAAGCGCGAAGCATATCATACAAAATCAACACCTAATTCTAATGCCATAAAAAGACGTTAAAGAAATAGTCACCTTTTTAATAGCAACTTTAACTTGAAGTTTCACTGCAAAGTTGATTTTTTTCATGCTTGAACAGTTAAGTAAAGGATGCTCACTGAGCACTATTTATTGTGGCACAAAATGAAAACAATCCCAGAATCCAATAAGTAAAGGACTGGTTGAATAAATGAAGGCGACTCTGGTCATAGTCAAGGACTATGCAGCCACTGAAAGGAGGAGTTCTGCCCTTCATGAGCTAGCCTGCCAAGAGATTTATCACAGCTTGCCAATCTCTTCTAGCAAAGAACTGAGGAAGGCTGTCGCCAGTGTGAGAGGGAAACAAGTAGAAAAAGGCAGGTGGGAGATTGCTGTTAGTAAACTCGTGCTGTGGGTTGGAAGAATTGTGGTGTGTGTATGTGTGTGTGTGTGTGTGTGTGTGTGTTAGTCTTTTGTTTCGCTTGTTTTTCAATTTTTTTCATGAAAGAACCATCTTTTTACCAGGATCATAAGACACCATATTTTAAAGATACATATGAAGAATCAGCAATGGTAAATTGTATAGACAAAAACAAGCTTCTTCACACATGGTAAACATGTTTTTTTTTTTTTTTTTTTATAGAGGCATAAGAACAGCAGCTGAAATAAATACTTCTATTCACATACACTCAGAGAGGGGTGCAAAAAATCCCAAGAACAATTCTAAGCCAACAAACCTATAATATAAGAGTCTTGGCTTGTTTTCTTGGACTTTTTTCACAAGCACCAGAAATCCTACATGACTCCATTCTGAACTGTTTTCATCGGGAAGGTGGAAGGCAAAACCAGCTCCATCTTTAAGGCGGCGGCATTACGCAGCTCTCTACAGTTCCCCTTTGTTTTGGACGATCAGGCAAGAGTAGAGGTCTGATCTCTGATATTAGAAAATAAATTGGGACTTTGTACTGATGTTCATTTAGGTGTCATCCACCCAAAGAGCATCAGACCCGCTCTGATACCTTTTCTCAGAGGCAGGACCTGGGGCATCAACCCGCATGCAATCAGACATGCTTTTCTCTGGGTCCAAAGCGGCTGACCCTGAGTGCAGTGCTTAGCCTCAATCCCGAGCATAACATTTTAGCTTTTTTATGGTAGCCAACCATGCTTGGGGAGACTGTCCTGCTTCAATGGCTGTAAAGGCCTGAATGGTCATGGCTGCATTACGCTGTTGTGAGACTCTAATCTTGCATATATACCACAGGCAAACCAAGGAGACCAACACCAGAAGGCCTGCTAACGCTCCCATGCCCGCCCATTCTTCAGATGATTCATGGCTGCAGCAATCCATGATGATAATCCTGTGGCTAGTCCTGCGTCCACTCTGGTAGAATTTACTGTGACAATGGCCACTCAGCTGCTCCATCGTAGTATCAATTCTCCAGTCCAATTACCTAAAAATATAGCTAGACAATTGTTTAGACAGATTTGCAGCACAGGAAAATTTCTCATGTTGTATGCTAGTGACTCAAAGTCCAGCATATTTTCATTGACAGCCAAGTTGAGCGATTTGCCATAGGGTATCAATTTGCTCCTGCACGAGGTCAATCCTCTGATTGAACACCATCAAACCTCCTTTTAGTTGAGCATTGACCTTATTTAATTATGAATATTATACATGCATGCATGCACCCCCCACATACACACACAGTAAACAGCTTGCTGAACCCATTTAATATTTTGTTCATAGGTATGTGTGTTCAGGCCTACCATTTGGGATTAGATAATGTATGAGGGACCTTGCCCCTAGGGAAGACTAATTATCATTCTGCCTCTCTCAGAATTTCTGTTGGCAGATTTATTCAACACTGGCTGTACAATATCTGTCAAAGCCCTGTGTCTTTTTCTGTGCCTCTGAAGTCCACACTGCTCCATTTTGAAAACCTCTGAGGCACACCAGCCTTCTAGATTACCCTTTGTTTCCATTTCCAAACTGCTGGAGTGTTATATCATTAGCTAGAAAAGCAATCGATGCCAGAATTGCCCTTACTCTCATGTCTCAGGCACATCTGTCTCGTTTGCACCCCTCTCAGTTAGCATTCCTCCTTTAGAGAGGTTTGTATCAAAAAGGCCCTAACACCGAGTCATTCTAGAGCATTTTTAAGAATAACTAAGAATACACTCCTTCCATCCAAGGTGCAATAAACATTGTTGAAGAGGCAGAAATATGATAAGAGCCAGAGATCTAGAAGAACTGCAACAAAATAATACCTTCTGAGCATGACTGGGTCTTTGCAATCATGAACTCAAAACTGCTGTGGTTGCCTTCACAAGACCTGAGCAAGCACAAGCCAGCCAACATCCTATTGTGGATAAGAAATGAGCACATGAGTCTTCACCCTCAGCTGAGGTAAAAAAAATAGAGAGTTCAGGCATGTGGCCCCTCATTTGTTGACCATGTTCCAGTGTACTGTGTATAGTATAAACTCATGAACACAGAGGTACCATTAATTGGATGCAATGGGCTACTAAAAATAGGAAGGGTAAAGTGGGGGTGAATATGACCAAAATACATGCATGTGTAAAATTATCAAGGAATGAATAAAACAATATTTAAAAAGGAATACTTAACATCAGGCAACATAAGAAGCCATAGTCTTAGGAATAGTAATATGGGCTTCAGGGATACCTTCTGCCTGTCATATTTAGATATTTTAATAAGGAATGTACTTGGCCAATATTCAAAAATATTCTTAAAATTCTAATATTATTCACATTAAGACCAACCTTATCTTAGCATCATATTATATTTACATAAAGAAAAACCTTGTAAACATATGCTGGATGTTCGTGCCTGTGATCTCAGAATAAGGCAGGAAGATTACTGCAAGTTTGAGTACAGTTTGGATTTCATGGTGAGTTCAAGCCAGCTTGAACTAGAGTAAGACTCTATCATAAAAATATGTGTGTGTATGTATGTACATTTTATTTTTATTTTTTAAGAAATTATTTTTATTATTATCATTCATTATAATTTAGTCAATTTGTATCCTGACTGTGGCTCCCTTCCTCCTCTCCTCCCAAACCCAACCTCCTTCCTTCCCTCTTCTCCTCCCATGCCCCTCCCCTAGTCCACTGATAGGGGAGGTTCTCCTCCCCTTCCCTCTGATCCCTCTGGTCTCATCAGGACTGGCTGCATAACCTTCCTCTGTGGCCTAGTAAGGCTGCACACTCCAGGGGGAGGTGATCAGAGAGCCTGCCACTGAGTTCATACCAGAGACAGCCCCTGCTCACCTTACTAGGGAACCCACTTGGAGCCTGAGCTGCCATGGGCTATGTCTGAGGAGGGGGTCTAGGCAATCTCCATGCATGGTCCTTAGTTGGAGTATCTGTCTCTGCAGGACCCCTGGGCCCAGATATTTTTTGTTCTGTCAGTCTCCTTGTGGCTCTCCTGTCTCTTCAGGGTCTTTCTATTTCTCCCTTTTTTCATAAAATTAAATTCATTCTGACAAAGCTTAGCTATGAGTCTCAGCCTCTGCTTTGATATCTTGATCAGTATAGTCTTTCAGAGGCCCTCTGTGGTAGGCTCCTGTCCTGTTCCCTGTCTTCTCCTGCTTCCAATGTCTATCGTGTTTGCCCTTGTGAATAAGGATTGGACATCTTCCCTGGGGTCTTCCTTGTTGTTTAAGAGTTATTCTTTAGGAGTATAGATTTTAGTATAATTATCCATCTAATAACCACTTATGAGTGAGTATATACCATGTGTGTCTCTCTGCTTCTGGGATACCTCACTCAGGATGATCTTTCCTAGTTCCCACCATTTGCCTGCTAATTTCATGATTTCCTTGTTTTTAATTGCTGATTACTATTCCACTGTGTAAATGTACCACAATTTCTGTATCCATTCCTCAGTTGAGGGACATCTGGGTTGTTTCCAGATTCTGGCTATTACAAATAAAGCTGCTATGAACAAATTATTATGAATAAAGCTGACTAGGAGTGGTATGGCAGGATCTTGAGGCAGCACTATTCCTAATTTTCTGAGAAAGCACTAGATTGATTTCTGTTTGTATGGTTTTAACACAATGCAAAATGATTTCCTTAACTTGCAGGCTCAGTTTTTTCTACCATGAGCAATTTCCATGAGCATATCATATCTTAAGCAGCTCAAGATCTGGATGATGTTACTGTTTAATCCACTGAAATCCATACTTAACTCTGATGCCCTTTTTCGGCCTCATGTCCTTGTTCTCTCCCAGGACTATACCCGGATACTCTATCTCAATTACTCTTTCATCTCCTTAGACTCTTCTTGGCCATAATTATTTTCTAAAATGTCCATGTTTTGGATAATCATCACAGCTTGGAGGACTACTAGCTCTAGTCAGATGGAAATTTGTAAAATGCCTCTTAGTGGTAGATTTTTGCTTGTTATTTTCCTCATAAGTAGACTGGATATGAGGTTATAGGCTGTGGAAGACATTATTGCTAAAGCACATTTTCAATACTTACACAGCAATATCCTATAAACACAATTTATGACTATTAATATTTCTTCTGGTCACCAAGCCAAGGAATTATTTGCCACTTTTTTTTCTCTGTAAAGTCATGGCTTTCCCTACCACACTGTGAATGGGATTCACACGTAAAGAGTAGGAAGTGATACCCCAACATCTTTAGTTGGAGTATCTGCCAGTCAGGAGCCTATTCTGTCAGAAACATGAGAGTTATTTCACAAGTTACATTGGATTTATTGACTGTAAATTGCCAAATGCTTCCATTTTTTTTCTTGATATTTGGCTACTAGCAAATACAGAATCTTTTACTTCAAATGTAGTTGTTAATAATCACTTTCATACCACCCATTATATATCATGCAGCATATCTCTGTCAATGAATATATATGTACGTACATGTTATACATCATATTATATAACATATATACATCATAGAATGGCCACTAAAGGATTAAAGAGGCTGGCACAAAGGTCATATTAAGTACACAATAGGAACATTTGCTCAACCATGTTTGTAGCAGCTTTATTTGTAATAGCCAGAAGCTGGAAACAGCCCAGATGCCCCTCAACTGAAGAATGAATGCAGAAATTGTGGTACATCTACACAATGGAGTATTACTCAGCAATGAAAAATAAGGAAATCTTGAAATTTGTAGGTAAATGGTGAGGCCTAGAAAGGATCATCCTGAGTGAGCTGTCCCAGAAGCAGAAAGACACACACGGTATATACTCACTCATATAGACATAACATAGTATATACCTACTAAAAACTGTACATCTAAAGAAAGTAAGCAAGAGAGAGGACCCTGACTAAAATGCTCAATCCCCATCCTGAAAGGCAAAGAGGCTGGACATCAGAAGATGAAGAAAACAGGAAACAACCTAGGAACCTGCCACAGAGGGCCTCTGAAAAGCCTCTGTCCTGCAGACAATCAAAGCAGACGCTGAGACTTATGGCCAACTGTTGGGCAGAGTGCATGGAATCTTATGTAAGAAGTGGGAAATAGAAAGAGCTGGAGAGGACGGGAACCACACAAGGAGAGCAACAGAACCAGAAAACTTGAACACAGGGAACTTCCCAGAGACTCATACTCCAACCAAGGACTATTTATGGAGATAACCTAGAACCCCTGCACAGATGTAGCACATGATAGTTCAGTGTCCAAGTGGGTTACATAGTAAAGGGAAGAGGGACTGCTTCTGACATAATCTGATTAGCCTGCTCTTTTATCACCTCCCCCTGAGGGGGGAGCAGCCTTACCAGGCCACAGAAGATGACAATGCAGCCACTCCTGATGTGATCTGATAGACTAAGATCAGAAGGAAGGAGAAGAGGACCTCTCTTATCAGTGGACTTGGGGAGGCATGCATGAGGAAGGGGAACCAGGGGGGAAAAACCCCCAGGCTCAGGCCGGATGTTTGGGCCCGCTGTTTAGACGAGGAGGCAAAACCATCTTGAAAGTAAAAAGTTTCAATTACTATAAACCCTGAAAATGGGGGTTCTTCAGAAACACTAGTCTATCTGAGATAAGGACAAGTGTTTGCTAGAAAACCATGTCTTTTAATGAGAGGTAAAAAGGTGCAGGGGAGAGGGAAACCCAAGGGGGTTTTTTTAAATTCCCCAGATTCTAGGAAGATTTGATATCTCCCCACACCCCCACTTCAAAAAAAAAGGGACCTGCAAATGTTCAACCAAAGCCCAAAGTCCCCCTAGTTCGGGTTTCCGGGGGCCCTTTTTAATCGTTGGTTCCCCATTTCCTTCTTTTCGCCTCCCTTGCCCCCCGGGGCCCTACTGGCCCTGTATAAAAGGGGAAAGGTGATGGAGCCCCGGACGGGGTGATTTTTCCCCCACGGCCCTTTCTAAGGAAGGAAGCTGAAACTGTTCATGACCGGGAAAGTTGTTTTTGGGGGTTTAAAATTTTAAATGGGGTTAGTTTTTTTCCCCCATTAACACATGGACTACTTTTTCCAGAAACCCAAGAAATGATTTCCTGGATAGCCCAGTTAGTTCAAATTGATTTCCACAAATTTTTTGCATGTACATCCCCCCTCCCCAATCAAAATGACAATTTTGGGGATGCTGTAGCAAAGTGAAAAAAGGGGAATTTTCCCAAAAGGAATTTTTTTAAATTTTTTTAAAACATACCCGGGGACTAAAAATAATAAAAGACAATGTGAGAGGATGGGGTTCCAGAAGAGGTTTCCGAGCTCGGGTTTTGGAAAGGGTTTTTAAACTAAAATTTCCCCTTTACCACTCTTGTGGAAATGGAACAGACTTCAAAATTTTAAAAAACCACAGAAAGAACCTAACAAATTTGATTAAAAAAAAAAATTTCCCGGGATTCTTCAGCCATGTAATCCTTTTGCCATAGAATTGGGTATTCTATGGTGTGTTGTTTGGGGACAGTGTTGGCTGCCCCTTTAACCCATCGGGATAAAATAAAGTCCCTCAAGACAAAAAAAAAGCAGTGATTCTAAGATGCCAAAAACTAAGGGTAAAAGGTAAACAAAGACTGTGTAAAGTCTGCTAAGAGAAACCACGAAGACTTTTTTTGGAACATTTGATTACTTTGAGATAGTGAGGTTTCGGGGCACACCTTGGAAAACTTTTTAGAAAAAAAATTTTTTTGGGAGACCTACTTTCTACCGCTTAGTTTTTCACCCCCATCACAACTTCCTTATCAGAAAATCGGGCTGTTTTAACTTGCAGTGTTATTATGAAAAGGGAAAAATAAGAAAAATAGATTCAAACCACCCTACAGACCCCCAGCTCATTTTCAGTCATTGTTTTTGCAAAAAAAGAACACCCACCCACAGTGTTTTGGCTGGTACATCCCAGCAGGGAAAGTGTGGGGGGGAATTCACCTGTACCAACGGGGGTCCCACCACCCCAGCAGATTCCATTGAAAAAGGGGATAGAAAGTTTCCCCACCCTCCCTAAAGGTAATGGGAAACCAAAACCTTTCAAATTCCTTATCCCCTTTCCCGTTTTGAAATTTTGTTTTTATGTAATTTTTTTTCCCTTCCCATCAGCCCCCTTTTCCTCCCTTTTTTCCCCTTCGCAGAATTATTGTTAAAAGGGGTTGAAACCTCAAACAAATTTTTCCCCACCCAAAGTTCTCTTTTTTTTTGTTAAGGTAAGGTCTCAAAGCACACCCCTAGCTGCCCAAATTATGCTAAAAAGATGCCCTTTAAAACCTCCAGGATCCTCCTGCCTCCCCCTTTATTCAGTGCTGGGTTTTAAAAGCTTTACCATTGCCTAGCCAAATTTCCCTTTGATTTTTTTTATTTTCCCCTCTGTTTTTTTGTCCTGACACCCTTTTTATTTCCCCTTTAAAAAAATGTGTGTGTGTGTGTGTGTGTGTGTGTGTGTGTGGGGCATT
>JAEOAE010000705.1:0-15177 GCA_036365155.1 Meriones psammophilus | reverse complement strand
TGAGTACACTGGGCAGTGATCTAAAGTACTCAAATTTTAAGTTCTGAAACTAAGTTGGATATAACTTTACCATTCTGTGTAACAACTCCAAGTATGAAATTATAGTATTGGAGTATCCATGGCTCACTGTAAGAGGGTCAGAGCATAGTAGTATTATCTATGTGTTTGATATCAATATCCAAAAATGGAAAGCTATGCTTCTGATTGGTTGTGTTTCTATTCATTCACTTAACTCACATTTATTAAAATTTGACAGTGAATAATGTCAATATTTTAACCTTACCAAGTAAAATATTTTTAAAATCTTCTGGAACTTATTAGAAAATCATAATATGCTACATAGAAAATTTTAGATGACAATGTGGGTTTTGCATTTTAGTCTGTTATATGATGGTTTATATTTATTGAATTTTATACATTGAATTATCCCTAAATTTCTCAGATGAAGCCTAGTTGATCATGATGGTTGATGTTTTGATGTGTTTCTGGATTTGTTTTTTTGTTTTTTTTTTTATCTTTTATCTTTTTTTTTTCAATGCAGGTTATTCAGGAACCTTGAACAATCATCTCACCCTGGGGAAAGCCAGCCCACTTTAAATAGCCTCTGGGGAGCCAACCTCAGCATGCCACGTGGGCAATGCAGATAGGTCCACATACATGGAAGCAAGCCAGATCCTCAGCCTTAGCCCAATGTGGAGTTGTTTGTGACAGAGAGCACTCACCATCGGGAAGATGGAAGGCGGAAACCAGCTCCATCTTTCATGCGCAGCATTACGCAGCTCTCTACAGTTCCCCCTTTTTGTTTTGGACGCATCAGGCAAGAGTAGAGGTCTGATATCTGATATTAGAAATAAATTGGGACTTTGTACTGATGTTCATTTAGGTGTCATCCACCCAAAGAGCATCAGACCCGTCTGATACCTTTTTCTCAGAGGCGGGACCTGGGGCATCAACCCGCATGCAATCAGACATGCTCTTCTCCGGGTCCAAGGCGGCTGACCCTGAGTGCAGTGCTTAGCCTCGCATCCTGAGCGTAACATTTTGGCTTTTTATGGTAGCCAACCATGCTTGGGGAGACTGTCCTGCTTCAATGGCTGTAAAGGCCTGAATGGTCATGGCTGCATTACGCTGTTGTGAGACTCTAATCTTGCATATATACCACAGGCAAACCAAGGTGACCAACACCAGAAGGCCTGCTAATGCTCCCATGCCCGCCCCTTCCTTCAGATGATTCATGGCTGCAGCAATCCATGATGATAATCCTGTGGCTAGTCCTGCATCCACTCTGGTAGAATTTACCATGACAATGGCCACTCTCAGCTGGTCCATCGTAGTATCGAATTCTTCAGTCCAATTACCTAAAATATAGCTTGACAATTGTTTAGACAGATTTGCAGCACAGGGAAAATTCTCATGTTGTATGCTAGTGACACAAAGTCCAGCATACTTTCATTGACAGCCAAGTTGAGCAATTTGCCATAGGGTATCAATTTGCTCCTGCACGAGGTCAAACCTCTGATTGAACACCATCAAACCTCCTTTTAGTTGAGCATTAATTCCTTTTTGTACATCTAAGGCATGAGCTACCTTAGCTAAAAGGTTATTCAGGGTCTGAGCAGTCTGCCCAGTATGACTCATGGCTAATGCCGTGGTGGTAGTTCCAAGAGCCCCCAATGAGATGGTAGTAAAATGGCAGCTGTAATTCCAAGATCCCTTTTCTGTCTGAAGAGAGTCATAGTGTGAGGACATCAACGGGCACAGGCACCCAGCGAGGTATGTGAGTAACCAGCTAGTAAATTTACTAGCATTACAGCATTGGGCAAAAAAGCAAGTATCATTACTACAATTACTTGGCTCTATCTGGCTAATAATGAATAAAAATGGCGGATGTAAACAAACAGGTGTGGGCTTATAGGAAATATTATGAGAAGCCTTAACACCCTCGTTGGAACATCCTGCATTGGTTCTAGAACTAGCAGTGGTCGTGTCCGAGGTCTGAGTAGGTTCAGGAGACCATTGCCCCCTGGGGCGAGACGTGCTCCATGTAAATTGACTAACTCCATGTATTCCTCCACTTTTGAAAGTCATTTAAGGTTCTTAAATTATTATTTTTACCCTTTTTTTAATTTTTCATCAATTATACTTTATTCACTCTGCATCCCCCATAAGCCCCTCCCTCCCCTCCCAATCCCACCCTCCCTCCTCCCTCTGCATGCATGCCACTCCCCAAGTCCACTGATAGGGGAGGTTCTCCTCTCCTTTCTGATCTTAGTCCATCAGTTCACATCAAATGTGCCTACATTGTCCTCTACTATGGCCTGGTAAGGTTGCTCCCCCTCAGGAGGAGGTGACTAAAGAGCAGGCCAGTCAGTTCATGTCAGAGGCAGCCCCTCTTCTCATTACTATGTAACCCAATTGGACTCTGAACTGCCCTGGGCTACATCTGTGCAGGGGTTCTGGGTTATCTCTATGAATAGTCCTTGGTTGGAGTATGAGTCTCTGGGAAGTTCCTGTGTTCAAATTTTCTTGTTCTGTTGCTCTCCTTGTGAGACCCTGTCCTCTCCATCTCTTGCTCTTTCCCAGTTCTTACATAAAATTCCATTCACTCTGCCCAACAGTTCCCCATCAGGCTTAGCTTCTGCTTTGATAGTCTGTAGGGCAGAGGCTTTCAGAGACCCTCTGTGGTAGGTTCCTAGGTTGTTTCCTGTTTTTTCTTCTTCTGATGTCCATCCTCTTGGCCTTTCCTGATGGGGATTAGACATTTTAGTTAGGGTCCTCTCTCTTGCTTAGCAGAACTCCAACAGCACAGGCTCTAAGAGCAACAATCAATAAATGAGACCTCATGAAACTGAAAAACTTCTGCAAAACAAAGGACACCGTCATCAAAACAAAGCGATCTCCTACAGATTGGGAAAGAATCTTCACCAACCCTTTATCTGACAGAGGACTCATATCAAGTATATATAAAGAACTAAAGAAGCTGAAGAGCAGCAAACCAAGTAACCCACTTAAAAAATGGGGAACAGAGCTAAACAGAGAATTCTCTGTAGAGGAATACCAAATGGCAGAGAAGCACTTAAATAAATGCTCAACCTCATGAGCCATTAGGGAAATGCAAATCAAAACAACCCTGAGATTTCACCTTACACCCATGAGAATGACCAAGATCAAAAACTCAAGTGACAACACATGCTAGAGAGGTTGTGGAAAAAGAGGAACTCTTCTCCACTGCTGGTGGGAATGTGAACTGGTACAACCACTCTGGAAATCAATCTGGCGTTTTCTCAGACAACTAGGAATAGTGCTTCCCCAAGATCCAGCCATACCACTCCAAGGCATATATCCAAAAGAGGCTCAAGCACACAAAAAGGAAATTTGCTCAACCATGTTCGTAGCAGCTTTATTTGTAAAAGCCAGAAGCTGGAAACAACCCAGATGCCCCTCAAATGAAGAATGGATGTAGAAAATGTGGTACATCGACACAATGGAATATTACTCAGCAATGAAAAATGACGAAATCATGAAATTAGCAGGTAAATGGTGGGATCTGAAAAGGATCATCCTGAGTGAGTTGTCCCAGAAGCAAAAAGACACACATGGTATATACTCACTCATATAGACATACAAAATAGGACAAACCCACTAAAACCTGTGCATCTAAAGAAACTAAGCGTTTCTGTTCTTTCTATGGAAACTTGTTTCTGTGCCGTACAGTGTGAGATAACACTTTTCAGTTTTCCTGTATTCTTAATTGAGCGAGCGACACACATGTGATTCCGTTTAAAAGTAGTGCTTTGCTTTTCTGTTCTTTTATTGGAAACTTGTTTCTGTGCTGTATGGTGCGATATATCACTTTTCAGTTCTCCTGTATTCCTAATTGTGCAAGCGACACACATGTGATTTAGTTTACAAAATAGTGCTTTGCTTTTCTGTTCTTTCCTTGGAAACTTGTTCCTGTGCTGTACAGTGCATTATATCACTTTTCAGTTTTCCTGTATTCCTAACTGAGCGAGTGACACACATGTGATTTAGTTTACAAAGTAGTGCGCGTTATGTTTATGTTCTTTCCTTGGAAACTGGTTCCTGTTAGGGTTAGGGTTAGGGTTAGGGTTAGGGTTAGGGTTAGGGTTAGGGTTAGGTTTAGGGTTAGGTTTAGGGTTAGGTTAGGGTTAGGGTTAGGGTTAGGGTTAGGGTTAGGGTTAGGGTTAGGATTATGGTTAGGGTTAGGGTAGGGGTTAGGGTTAGTGTTAGGGTTAGTGTTAGGGTTACCGGGTTAGGGTTAGGGTTAGGTTAGGGTTAGGGTTAGGGTTATATCACTTTTCAGTTTTCCAGTTATAATAATTGAACAGGCGATACGTATGTGAATTAGTTTACAAAGTTGTGCTTTGCGTTTCTGTTGTTGTGTTGGAAACTTGTTTCTGTGCTGTACAGTGTGATATATCGCTTTTCAGTTTTCCTGTTATAATAATTGAAAGGGCAACACATATGTGAATTAGTTTACAAAGTTGTGCTTTTCGTTACTGTTCTTTCGATGGAAACTTGTTTCTCTGCCTTACACTGCGAGATGACACTTTCCAGTTTTCCTGTATTCCTAATTGACCGAGCGACACACATGTGATTCCTTTAAAAGTAGTGCTTTGCTTTTCTGTACTTTCGTTTGAAACTTGTTCCTGTGCTGTAAAATGTGATATATCACATTTCAGTTTTCCTGTATTCCTAATTGAGAGAGCGACACACATGTGACTTTGTTTACAATGTAGTGCTTTGCTTTTATGTTCTTTCCTTGGAAACTTGGTCCTGTTAGGAACAAGATAGGGTTAGGGTTAGGGGTTAGGGTTATGGTTATCATTAGGGTTAGGATTAGGGTTAGGGTTAGGGTTTTATCAATTTTCAGTTTTCCTGTTATAATAATTGAACGGATGACACGTATGTGAATTAGTTTACAGAGTTGGGCTTTGCTTTTCTGTTCTTTCGATGGAAACTTGTTTCTGTGCCTTACAGTGGGAGATAACACTTTTCAGTTTTCCTGTATTCCTCATTGAGCGAGCTGGACACATGTGATTCCGTTTAAAAGTCGTGCTTTCCTTTTCTGTTCTTTTGTTGGAAACTTGTTCCTGTGCTGTACAGTGCGATATATATCTATTCAGTTTTCCTGTATTCCTAATTGAGCGAGCGACACACATGTGATTTAGTTTACACAGTAGAGCTTTGCGTTTCTGTTCTTCTGTTGTAAACTTTTTCTGTGCTGTACAGTGTGATATATCACTATTTAGTTTTACTGTTATAATACTTGAACGGGCAACACGCATGTGAATTAGTTTACAAAGTATTGCTTTGCTTTTCTGTTCTTGCGTTGGAAAATTGTTCCTGTGCTGTACAGTGCATTATATCACTTTTCAGTTTTCCCATCTTCCTAATTGAGCAAGTGACACACTTGTGATTTAGTTTACAAAGTAGTGTTATGCGTTTATGTTCTTTTGTTGGAAACGTGTTCCTGTTAGGAACAAGTTAGGATTAGGGTTAGGGTTAGGGTTAGGTTTAGGGTTAGGTTTAGGGATATATCACTTTTCAGTTTTCCTGTTATAATAATTGAACAGGCGACACATATGTGAATTAGTTTACGAAGTTGTGCTTTGAGTTTCTGTTCCTTCAATGGAAAATTTTTCTGTGCCATACAGTGCGAGTTAACACTTTTTAGTTTTCCTGTATTCCTAACTGAGCGAGTGACAAACATGTGATTCCGTTTAAAAGTAGTGCTTTGCTTTTCTGTGTTTTTGTTGTAAACTTGTTAATGTGCTGTACAGTCGACATATCACTTTTTAGTTTTCCTGTTATAATAATTGAAAGGGCAACACGTATGTGAATTAGTTTACAAAGTTGTGCTTTGCGCTTTCTTTTCTTTCGATGGAAATTTGTTTCTCTGCCTTACAGTGAGAGATGACACTTTTCAGTTTTCCTGTATTCCTAATTGAGCAGGCAACACACATGTGATTCTGTTTAAAAGTAGTGCTTTGCTTTCCTGTTCTTTAGTTGGAAACTTGTTCCTGTGCTGTACAGTGCATTATATCACTTTTCAGTTTTCCTGTATTCCAAATTGAGCAAGTGACACACATGTGATTTAGTTTACAAAGTAGTGCTTTGCGTTTATGTTCTTTCATTGGAAACTGGTTCCTGTTAGGAACAAGTTAGGGTGAGGGTTAGGTAAGGTTAGGGTTAGGGTTAGGGTTAGGTTTAGGGTTAGGATAGGGTTAGGGTTAGGGTTAGGGTTAGGATTTTGGTTAGGGTTAGGGTTAGGGGTTAGGGTTAGTGTTAGGGTTTGTGTTAGGGTTACGGGGTTAGGGTTAGGGTTAGGGTTAGGGTTAGGGTTAGGGTTAGGGTTAGGGTAGGGTTATATCACTTTTCAGTTTTCCAGTTATAATAATTGAACAGGCGACAGGTATGTGAATTAGTTTAAAAAGTTGTGCTTTGTTTTCTATTCTTGTGTTGGAAACTTGTTTCTGTGCTGTACACTGTGATATATCGCTTTTTAGTTTTCCTGTTATAATAATTGAAAGGGCAACACATATGTGAATTAGTTTACAAAGTTGTGCTTTGCATTTCTGTTCTTTCGATGGAAACTTGTTTCTGTGCCATACAGTGCAAGATAACAATTTTCAGTTTTCCTGTATTCTTAATTGAGCGAGCAACACACATGTGATTCCCTTTAAAAGTAGTGCTTTGCTTTTCTGTTCTTTAGTTGGAAACTTGTTCCTGTGCTGTACAGTGTTTATATCACTTTTCAGTTTTCCTGTATTCCAAATTGAGCGAGTGACACACATGTGATTTAGTTTACAAAGTAGTGCTTTGCGTTTATGTTCTTTCATTGGAAACTGGTTCCTGTTAGGAACAAGTTAGGGTGAGGGTTAGGGTAAGGTTAGGGTTAGGGTTAGGGTTAGGTTTAGGGTTAGGATAGGGTTAGGGTTAGGGGTTAGGATAGGGTTAGGGGGTTAGGGTTAGGGTTAGGATTTTGGTTAGGGTTAGGGTTAGGGGTTAGGGTTAGTGTTAGGGTTTGTGTTAGGGTTACGGGGTTAGGGTTAGGGTTAGGGTTAGGGTTAGGGTTAGGGTTAGGTTAGGGTTAGGGTTATATCACTTTTCAGTTTTCCAGTTATAATAATTGAACAGGCGACAGGTATGTGAATTAGTTTAAAGAGTTGTGCTTTGCGTTTCTATTCTTGTGTTGGAAACTTGTTTCTGTGCTGTACACTGTGATATATCGCTTTTTAGTTTTCCTGTTATAATAATTGAAAGGGCAACACATATGTGAATTAGTTTACAAAGTTGTGCTTTGCATTTCTGTTCTTTCGATGGAAACTTGTTTCTGTGCCATACAGTGCAAGATAACACTTTTCAGTTTTCCTGTATTCTTAATTGAGCGAGCAACACACATGTGATTCCCTTTAAAAGTAGTGCTTTGCTTTTCTGTTCTTTCGTTGAAAACTTGTTCCTGTGCTGTACAGTGCGTTATATCACTTTTCACTTTTCCTGTATTCCTAATTGAGCGAGTGACACACATGTGATTTAGTTTACAAAGTAGTGCTTTGGGTTTATGTTCTTTCATTGGAAACTTGTTCCTGTTATTAACAAGTTAAGGTTAGGGTTAGGGTTAGTTTAGGTTTAGGGTTAGGTTAGGTTAGGGTTAGGGTTAGGGTTAGGTTTATGGTTATGGTTAGGGTTAGGGTTTGGGGTTAGGGTTAGTGTTAGGGTTAGAGTTAGGGTTATGAGTTTAGGGTTAGGGTTAGGGTTAGGGTTATATCACTTTTCACTTTTTCTGTTATAATAATTCAACAGGCGACACATATGTGAATTAGTTACAAAGTTGTGCTTTGCGTTTCTGTTCCTTCAATGGAAACTTTTTTCTGTGCCATACATTGCGAGTTAAAACTTTTCAGTTTTCCTGTATTCCTAATTGAGCGAACGACAAACATGTGATTCCGTTTAAAAGTAGTGCTTTGCTTTTCTGTGTTTTTGTTGTAAACTTGTTCCTGTGCTGTACAGTGCGATATATCACTTCTTAGTTTTCCTGTTATAATAATTGAAAGGGCAACACGTATGTGAATTAGTTTACAAAGTTGTGCTTTTTATGCTTTCTTTTCTTTCGATGGAAACTTGTTTCTGTGCCTTACAGTGAGAGATGACACTTTTCAGTTTTCCTGTATTCCTAATTGAGCGAGCGACACACATTTGATTCTGTTTAAAAGTAGTGCTTTGCTTTTCTGTTGTTTGAGTGGAAACTTGTTTCTGTGCTCTATGGTGCGATATAACACTTTTCAGTTCTCCTGTATTCCTAATTGTGCGAGCGACACACATGTGATTTAGTTTACAAAATAGTGCTTTGCTTTTCTCTTCTTTCGTTGGAAACTTCTTCCTGTGCTGTACCGTGCGTTATATCACTTTTCAGTTTTCCTGTATTCCTAATTGAGCGAAAGACACACATATGACTTAGTTTACAAAGTAGTGCTTTGCGTTTATGTTCTTTCGTTGGAAACTTAATCCTTTTAGGAAAAAGTTAGCGTTAGGTTTGGGTTTAGGTTTAGGGTTAGGTTTACGGTTATTCTTATTCTGTTAGGGTTAGGGTTAGGGTTAGTTTAGGTTTAGTTAGGGTTAGGGTTAGGTTAGGGTTAGGGTTAGGGTTAGGGTTAGGTTAGGGTTAGGGTTAGGGGTTAGGGTAGGATTAGGGGATTAGGGTTAGGGTTAGGGCTAGGGTTTGGGGTTAGGTTTAGGGTTACTGTTATGGTAGGGTTAGGGGCTTAGGGTTAGGGTTAGGATTATATCACTTTTCAGTTTTCCTGTTATAATATTTTAACAGGCGACACGAATGTGAATTAGTTTACAAAGTTGTGCTTTTTGTTTTTGTTCTTTCGATGAAAACTTGTTCCTGTGCTGTACTGTTCGATATATCACTTTTCAGTTTTCCTGTTATGATAATTGAACGGGCGACACGTATGTGAATTAGTTTACAAAATTGTGCTTTGCGTTTCTGTTCTTTCGATGGAAACTTGTTTCTGTGCCATACAGTGCGAGATAACACTTTTCAGTTTTCCTGTATTCCTAATTGAGAGAGAGACACACATGTGATTCCGTTTAAAAGTAGTGCTTTGCTCTTCTATTCTTTCATTCGAAACTTGTTCCTGTGCTGTACAGTGGGTTATATCACTTTTCAGTTTTCTTGTATTCCTAATTGAGCGAGTGGCACACATGTGATTTAGTTTACAAAGTAGTGCTTTGCGTTTATGTTCTTTCGTTGGAAACTTGTTCCTATTAGGAACTTGTTCCTGTTAGGAACAAGTTAGGGTTAGGTTCAGGGTTAGGCTTGTTCCTGTTCCTGTTAGGAACAAGTTAAGGTTAGGTTTAGGGTTAGGCTTAGGGTTAGGGTTAGGGTAGGGTTAGGGTTAGGATTAGGGTTAGGGATAGGGGTTAGGGTTATGGTTAGGGTTAGGGGTAGGGTTAGGGTTATATCACTTTTCAGTTTTCCTGTTATAATAATTGAACAGGCGACTGGAATGTGAATTTGTTTACAAAGTTGTGCTTTGTGTTTCTGTTCTTCCGATGAAAACTTGTTTCTTTGCTGTACATTTCGATATATTGCTTTTCAGTTTTACTGTATTCCTAATTGAGCAAGCGACACACATGTGATTTATTTTACAAAGTAGTGCTTTGCATTTCTGTTCTTCTGTTGGAAACTTCTTTCTGTGCTGTACAGTGTGATATATCACTTTTCAGTTTTCCTGTTATAATAATTGAAAGGGCGACACGTATGTGAATTAGTTTACAACTTTGTGCTTTGCGTTTCTGTTCTTTCGATGGAAACTTCTTCCTGTGCTATACAGTTCAATATATCACTTTACAGTTTTCCTGTTATAATAATTGAACGGGGGACACCTATGTGAATTAGTTTAAAAAGTTGTGCTTTGCGTTTCTGTTCTTTCGATGGAAACTTGTTTCTGTGCCGTACAGTGTGAGATAATACTTTTTAGTTTTCCTGTATTCCTAATTGAGCGAGCGACACACATGTGATTCGGTTTAAAAGTAGTGCTTTGCTTTTCTGTTCTTTTGTTCGAAACTCGATCCTGTTCTGTACAGTGTTATATCACTTTTTCAGTTTTCCTGTATTCCTAATTGAGCGATTGGCACACATGTGATTTAGTTTACAAAGTAGTGCTTTGCGTTTATGTTCTTTTGTTGGAAACTTGTTCCTGTTATGAACAAATTAGGCTTAGGGTTAGATTTAGGGTTAGGATTAGGGTAGGGTTAGGGTTAGGGTTAGGGTTAGGGTTAGGGTTAGGGTTAGGTTAGGGTTAGGGTTAGGGTTAGAGTTAGGGGTTAGGGTTAGGGGTAGGGGTAGGGTTAGGGGCTTAGGGTTAGGGTTAGGGTTATATCACTTTTCAGTTTTCCTGTTATAATAATTGAACGGGCGACATGTATGTGAATTAGTTTACAAAGTTTTGCTTGTGTTTCTGTTCTTTCGATGGAAACTTCTTCCTGTGCTGTACAGTTTGATATATCACTTTTCAGTTTTCCTGTTATAATAATTGAATGGGTTAGGGTATTCCTAATGGAGCAAGCAACACACATGTGTCAGGTGTTTCCCGCTGTCCTGGTTATCGTTGCCCTTTACCGTTTGTAGTGGCTGGGCCTGTGGGCCAGGGGGACTGATGGCTTTTGCTTGCCCATCCTCTTGGTGTTTTTTCCTTTTTTTTTTTTTTTTTTTTTTTTTTTTTTTTTTTCCTTCCTGCAGAGTTCCCGAGTCTCTGTGGGCTGTTTGGATTTTTTTCCCGTTCTCCACTGCCACTGTGACTCCCGAGTGCACATTTTTATTTTTATTTTTATTTTTTTACTTTTTTTTTTTTCCTCTGCCAATCTGCCCGCTGGGTTCCCGAGTCTCTGTGGGCTGTGCTGCTGGTTGGTGGCCTGGCTCCCCCTCCCACTGTGCCTCCGAGTGCACTTTTTTTTTTCCCACCCGTGATTTTTTTTTTTTTTTTTTTTTTTTTTTTTTTTTTTTTGCAGCTTCCTGGCCTCCTCAGGTGTGCTCTTCCCTGTGCCTATGCTCGCTTGTTGGCTTTTCCCGTGTTTGATCCCCGGTCGTTGCCTTCCCAAGGCGGCTTTGCTTTGTTTCCAATGCCTCTCTTTCCTGGTTGATCAATGTGGTTCTCTCGTACTGTCTTCGGGCCGGGGCCTAAGCCGCGCCAGGCGAGGGATGGACATTCATGGCGAATAGCCATTCATTGTGAATGGCGCCCGCTCCTCTCGTTCTGCCAGCGGGCCCTACGTCTCTCCTCCCCTCCCGCCCGTGGTTGTGTGTGGAAGGCAAGGGTGCTGTTGCCCGGCCTGAGCCCTGTGCTCGCGCACTCGTTGCTGCAGTGCGTGGGGCTCTGTGTGGGTTCGATCTTCCCGTGTGGCCCCCTTGAGCTGCCCCCTTCCCCGAGCCGGGGGAGGGTGGCTTATTTGCGAGGTCGCGTGCCGCTCCTGGTCGGTGTGCGTGCGCCTCGTTTTTTGCGATCCTCGCGGTGCTCCTGGAGAGTCCCAGGACTTCAAGGTGCCCGCTTCTGAGCGGCGGTGGCGTTTCCCGTTCCCTCTGGCGCCTCCTGTGCTCGGCTTTGCTTGCTTGCGGCATGCGTGGCTTGTTCCGGTTGTTTGCCGTCCCTCTTGTGGGTCCGTGCCCGCTCCGCTGGTGTGGGAGACACGGTAGAGGAGAAGGAGGGGGGGTCGAGCGTAATGACCCAAAGGCCGGTGAGAGGCTCCTTGGGGTGCCCGTTTCCGAGAGGGGGGCCCCTCGTCCACCGCGTCGTTGCGTGCTGTGTGCCCTCGGCGTGTCCCGGGAGGCGGGCCATAACGCAGACCCCCCGCGTGCGTGTCTTCCCCAGTTGCTTGACAGAGGTCGAGTTGTGTGAGCGTCACGCCCGCACGCACGTCGTTTCTCCGGCTGGCCCCGCCCTCGGTGAGAAAACGCTCCTTCTCTAGCTATCCCGGGCAAAAGGGCGTGTGCTGTGCTCCGTGGGGCTTCTCCCGAATGGCCTCCGGCCGCCCGCCCTGACCGCCTTTCTGTGCGCGTAGCTTCGGCCTGACCTCCGGCTTCTTCCGGGGGCTTTGTTCTCTCGCCTACCGCGGCCAGCGCCTCCTCGCTCCGAGTCCGGGGAGGGAGCACGCGGGCAAGAGCTCGGCGTCATGCCGGCATCGTGGAGTGTTGGGTTCTCGTGGCGGAGGTTGGCGGTAGCAGGGGCGGTGGTGGAAGGGCCGCGTGTGCACCCTAGCGCGCGCGGTCTACCCCACCCCATCCCCGTGGGGCGCCGCGGGACGGGTAGCGGAAGGGTGGTGGTGGGCTCCTGGTCCCACCCGTCCCTGTTCCCCTGCCCCCACCCCGTGGCCGCACGCGCCGCGCGCACTCACTCCCGCGCGCGTCCCCGTCTTTGCCGTTCCCGCGACTTGGACGTTGCCGCGCGTGGTGCGTGTGTTGTGGTCTGTTCGTGTGGCGGGGCGTCGTCCCGCTCGCCCCCCTCCTCGGCAGCGTTCCCACGGTTGGGGGAGCGCGGGTGACCTTTCCCTCCTCCGGGGGATCCGGGGTTGTCCGGGTCTCGGCGGTGTATCGATCTCTCTCTCGGGGGCGGCCTTTTGGAGACAGCGGTCGGCCGCGTCCGGCTCGTCGTCGGACATCGGGGGTCCCATTCCCGCTCGAGGGGCCCTCGGCGGCGTTGGCGTCGGCGTTCGGCAGCCTCTCGCGTTGCGTCTCCCGGGGCTCCCCGTGTGGGGGCCATCGTCGTTTCTGGGTCGACTCGGTTCGGCGCCGCGGCGTGGCGGGACCGCTCCCGGAGTGTGAGCGGTGTGATTCCCGTCCGTTTTCGCCACCCCCGGTGTTCGGCCGGTCGCCGCCAGGGCGGGGGCGGCCTCTCTCTCGGTGCGTGCTCGGGTGAGGGGGCCCGTTCCCGTCGTCGCCCCCGCCGCCGCCCCGGCATCTCGTCCTTGCCGTGTCGTTCCCCCTCCCCGCCCGCCGCTGCCGGCTCCCTCGTGTCCGGGCCGACCCCGTGACCGTGCTGGCCGGGACTCGTGCCCCCTCGGGGGAGGTTCGCCCGCACGCGCGCGGTCGCGCCTCGGGCGTTCGGCCCGGTCCGGGAGAGCCGCTCGGCGTGTGCGGGTGGAGCAGTTGGAGGCGTCCCGGCCTCGCAGCTGCGGCCGCGTTCTGCGTGTGGGACGTTGTGTGGCGCCGGGGAGGTCTCCCGCGTGCGTCCGGCCCCGCGAGGGGAGAAGGGGCTTGCGGCTGCAGTTACCCGTCTTTGGTGGATCCGCCGGCCGAGGTGCGTCTGGGGGCTCTTCCGCCCCCGTCGCCCTGTGGGGCTCTGGTCGATGTTTCCTCCTCTCCCCGAGTTCTCGGCGGCCCTCCTCTGCCGCGGTCTCTCCGCCCTTCCCCCGTCAGTTAATCCCCCGCGGGTTAAGGCCATTCGCCGACCTCGCCCGTCTCACCTCGCCTCCCGTCTCTCCTGCGACGCGGTCGGCGTTCACGGGTCCCTCCCGTTCCTCCGGCTCGCCGAGGCTCGGCTGCCGCCAGATCTCCCGCCGCGCCCCGCCGGGGGTGGTCTCTCCCGCCCGCTCCCGGTCTATTCCCGGACTCCTCCTGGAGGGAGGGTCGGCGATCCCGCTCTTCCCAGGCGTTGCGCCTCGCTGCCGTTGCGTGTGGGGGCCCGCCGAGGCCCCGTCCCGCCCACGAGCCCCCGCCGTTCCCGCCGGCGCGGTTTCTTGCCGTGGCCAAATAGGCGCGGTGTGTCACGCCCGGGGGCGTGTCCGTCTCGCGGGGGACTCCGACGGGTCTCGCGGGGGGCTCCGACGGGTGTGGCTTTCCCGGTTCCGCCCCCGCCGTCCCCCGTGCCCGTCCCGTGCCTCCGCCCCCCGTGGTGTTGGCGGTGGTAGTGGATCCGTCGTTCCCGCGGGTGGCCGTCGGCGGCCGCTCCTCCACCCCGCCGCTCCCTTCCCTCCCCCGCCCGAACAAACCCTCGCTCCGCGCCCGGTGTTGGCCGCCCGGCTCTCTCTCCCGATGCCGCGGGGGAAGAAGGAGGTGGTCGTGGTGCGGTTCGGTTGCGTTTTCCTGGTCGTGTCGGGGTCGATCCGCGAGTGCAGCGGACTGGGTTGCGGCTCTCTGGCGTGTGCTGTGTGTGTGTCGCAGGCGACTCCCGTTTCGCTCGCTCGCTCTCTCGCCGCCGCCCGGCCGCCAAGCCGCCACCACCTCATCCTGAGAGGTGATTCCGCCCGGCCGCGACCGCCCCCCTCCTTTCTTCTCCCGTGTCCCGGCTTCGCTCGCGCTCCTACCTGGTTGATCCTGCCAGTAGCATATGCTTTCTCTCTCGCTGGGAGGCACGTCCCAGGTTCGCGGGCGTGTTGCGTGTGTCAGGCGGTGCCGGGCCTCGGTTGGCCGGCTTTCTTGGTCTGAGGAGGATGTGTGTTGGTCTGGTCCCGCCCGTTGGACCCGTGTCGGTCCCCCCCCTGTCGGGGCCGCAAGGCGGGCGGGCAGGCGGTTGGCTGTCCTCTCTCGCCCCTTCCCGCCCGGGTGCCCTGCAGCCCCGTGACCCACGGGCGCCCCTCTTTCCGGACCTGCTCGCCCTTCTCCCGCCAAGGGGGCGGAACGTTTTGCCGTCAGGGAGCGTCGTCGGGCCGCTCTCCCCCCCCCGCGCCTCCGCCCACGCTCTGGCTCCTGCGGAGCGTGTGTCATGTGGTCGGCGTGGTGGTGGTGGGGGGTGCCCCGTTCTGTCCAGTCCTGGTGTCACACGTGTCCGTCCCGACCCTGTCCAGGTACCTGGATCGTTGCATTCCAGCGCGTAGGTTTAAAGACTTCCGGGGGGGTCGCCCTTCCGTCCCCTGGGTGGGGGGGGGGGCGGTGGGCCAGCGGGGAGCCTCATCGGGCTCCCTCCGACTCCTCGACCCCATCCAGGGCCGTTCCCGAGGCTGTGGTTGGTGGCGGGAGCCCCCCCTCTGGGCTCCCGTGGGGCTCTCGCGTGCGGCCTTTCCGGGCCTTCGCTGGTGGCCGGGCCCCGTGCCCGAATCCCCGCCGCACGGCGCGGCGCGGTGCGGGAAATGTGGCATATGGAAGACCCACTCCCCGACGCCGCTCGTGGGGGGCCCAAGTCCTTCTGATCGAGGCCCAGCCCGTGAACGGTG
>JAEOAE010001529.1:0-14872 GCA_036365155.1 Meriones psammophilus | reverse complement strand
ACAAGATGCTATCTGGAGACATCCACAGAACTGTTTTGTTCTCTATATCACACTATTTCATAACCACACTTCTAATATGCTCTTCCAGGCTTTAGCATAATATCCAAAACATCACACTAGGCTTGCTTTCCACATCAATGTAGAACTGGTTCTGTTCCCCAGTCAGTGCTCAGGCTTATCTTTCTGTCTGACTGATACAGTATCAACCTTTATGCTGTAGGATCCCAACTCCCTAAGGACAAACTCATCTCACAAACCTCCTGCACTCTTTCTATCTTGAAGGCCTTTCCAAGTACTGCCTCTAGAAGAGTACATCTACAGGCACTTTGTGTAGCCTACACTCTTTCACTTCTTATTCAAATATTTTTGTTCTCCCAAAGGGTGTAAATTTTTGAGTAAAATTCAAAGTAATTTTTTTTTTTTGTCCACAAACTGCTGCATCTGCTATAGATCACATAGGGCTTTCTACACACATCTACCACACTAACAACTCTATGATTGCTATACCCATCAGGTTCTCTTCTGCAATGAACAGTGTCTGGAATTTCATCCAGGCCCCCATCCTCCGAACAAATCATTTTAAATGGTTTCTGGTGCTGCTTACATCATCACACGCCATAATATAATTAACCACCCCTCCTCTGTGGTATAGACTCTTGATTAATTCTTTCTACATGATACTTGTGGGGGGAGCCAAGATGGCGGTGCTGGGAGAGCACCGTGTCTGAGAAGCAGGACAGCACTCTCCCTGCAGAGACCAGGAAACTGAACTCTGGGCCCTGAAACTACATTGATCGTGTTTCCCAGGTGAGGGGATGCTCCCACGGCATGGGAATTGGTCGGGTCCACTCATGGCTACCCAGCCAGAACCCAAAAGAAAGCGGGCGTGTCCCAGTCACTTTCCCAGGCTGATCCCTGGGCAAAGGGTACCTTAGACTGGGAGTCCCAGTTTCGGGGGGACCCCACGGGGAAGCAGGGTTGCAGCGGGACTGATCGCAGGTCACCCAGTCTTTCCCCAGAAGGTCTCTGCCGCCATCACAGCCGAGCTCCTGCTGCACATGGAAAGCTTTGCACTCAGCTCAGAGGTACAGACAAGCTGCACGCCCCAGTACAACAGAGACTGGGAACCCCTGTCTGAAGAGGACCCCACAGAGAAGGAAGAAACCGTGCTGCTGGGGTCACCTAGGGAAAGTCTAGCAGACTGCAGATCACAAACAGGTGAGTATGGCCAGCCATCACAGATCTGGGCCCAAACAGGGAGCACAGAGTGATTGGAAACTCAGCTCCCGCAGACGAGCAGGTGGGCACACGCTCTGCCAGCTCAGAGGCCTGCTTCGTACCAACTACACCTTACAGACAGAACTGAGTGCCCCAAGACACCAGAGCAGTACTCACCCGCCACAGATTACCTCTTGGGTTCTGAGGCACAGAGCCCCAACCTCAGACCTACAAAAGACCGGGAACCCTGAGATCAACCCCCAGATACTGCTCCAAGAGGCAACCAGTTGTCCCTAACAAAACTGACCAAACCACGGGACAAACAGGTTACAGCAGCTGATCACTAAATTTACACCAAGAAACCCAGAAGGAGGGCAGCTGTCTCCAGGACGTCTCCCAGTGAGAGGAGAGCCCTCTCGACTAATCAGAACCACAGTTACTACCCAGGTCTCTATGCCTGAGGTGAGCTGTAGCAACTCCTGAAAAACACCTGACATCCAGTGACTATACCCAAAAAGCTGGGAAGGCTTCCTTCAGGAAAAACCATCTTCCTGCCAAAGGGATTCTCTCCACTACAAGAGTCCAGGAACAACCAAAAACTAAATTCAAACAACTAAGATAGCCCAATGGGTAGAGGACAGCGTAAAAGTTCAACCAACAAAAGCCAGAGCAATATGGCATCTCCAGAACCCAGTTATCCAGGGGCAAATAGCCCTAGACACCCCAGCATAAATGAAATTCAAGGGGATGACCTAACATCTATGCTCATGAAGAAGATAACAGGAAACAAATAAAATACCAAAAGAATTAGAGGAAGATAAAAGCAAACAGATCATTGCTATCCGTAAAGAAATGGAGGAAATTAAAGACAAGTAGATTATGGCCATCTGTGAAGAAATACGGGAAGCTGCAGCCAAACAGTCTGTGGCCTTTAGAGAGGAAATGCTTAAATCACTGATTGAAATAAAAGAAACAGTGGATTGTTCAAACAAACAGCTGAAGGAATTGACAGAAAAACATGAAAATACAGTCAGACAGGGGAAGGAAACCAACAAAATAGCTCAAGAACTGAAGATAGAATTAGAAAAATTAAAAAAAAACACAAATGGAAGAAATTGTGGAGAGAAAGAACTTAGGGAAGAGAGCAGGAACTACAGAGTTTAGCATGACCAATAGGCTACAAGAAATGGAAGAAAGAATCTCAGGTGTGGAAGATACAATGGAAGAAATAGATGTATCTGTCAAAGAAAATGTTAAATCTAAAAAATTCCTGACACAGACCATCCAAGAAATTCAAGACAAAATAAAAAGACAAAACCTAAGCAGAATAGGAATAGAGGAAAAAGAAGATTCCCTGCACCAAGGCCCAGAAAATATTTTCAACAAAATCATTGAATAAAATTTCCCCAACTTAAAGGAGAGGCGAATAAGAATACAAGAGGCCTATAGAACACCCAATAAATTAAACCAGAAAAGAAAATCCTCCTGCCACATAATAATCAAAACTGTAAGTATACAGAACAAAGAAAAAATACTAAAAGCTGCAAGAGAAAAAGGCCAAGTAACATATAATGGCAAACCCATTAGAATCACACCTGACTTTTCAACAGAGACTATGAAAGCCAGAAGGGCCTGGACAGATATCATGCAGACCCTAAGAGAACACAGATGTCAGCCCAGGCTGCTATACCCTGTAAAACTCTCAGTCCTCATAGACAGAGAAAATAAGATATTCAATGACAAAAACAAATTTCAACAATACCTACAAACAAATCCAGCATTACAGAAGACACTGGAAGGGAGAATACAACCCAAGAAAGCTAGCTACATTCAAGAAAACACAGGAAGTAAATAACCCCACTACAGTAAAACAAAAAGCAACCAAGCACACAACCGTATGACCACAGCCAACATCAAATTCAAAGGACCTAACAGCCACTGCTCATTACTCTATCTCAAAATCAATGGATTTAATTCTCCAATAAAAAGACACAGACTAACAGAATGGATGCGTAAACAAAACCCAGCAATCTGTTGTATACAAGAAACACACCTAAGTCACAAAGGTAGACATTACCTGAGGGTAAAGGGATGGAAGACGGCTTTCCAAGCAAATGGACCCAAGAAGCAAGCAGGAGTAGCCATTCTAATATCTGATAAAATAGTCTTTCAACCAAAATTAATCAAAAGAGATGGGGAAGGACACTTCATACTCATCAAGGGAAAATTCCACCAAGAAGACATCATAATCCTGAATATCTATGCCCCAAATACAAGGGCACCCACATTTGTGAAAGAAACATTGATAAAACTTAAACCACACATAGATCCCCACACACTAATAGTGGGAGACTTCAACACCCCACTCTCAACAAAGGACAGGTCAACAAAACAGAAATTAAACAAAGAAACAATATCTCTAACAGAGGTCATGAATCAAATGGACCTAACAGACATTTACAGAACCTTACACCCAAAAACAAAAGAATTTACCTTCTTCTCAACACCTCATGGAACTTTCTCCAAAATAGACCACATAGTTGGTCACAAAGCAAGCCTCAACAGATACAAGAAGATTGAAATAATCCCTTGTATCCTGTCTGATCACCATGGAATAAAGCTAGACATCAGTAACAACAGAAATAGCAAAAAGCCTACACATACATGGAAGCGGAACAACTTGCTACTAAAAGATAGCTGGGTCAGGGAAGAAATAAAGAAAGAAATTAAAATCTTCCTAGAACTCAATGAAAATGAAGACACAACATACCCAAACTTGTGGGACACAATGAAAGCAGGGCTAAGAGGAAAGTTCATAGCACTAAGTGCCTTCAAGAAGAAATTTGAGATGAGACAGCACATTCAGAAAACTTAATAGCTCACTTAAAAACCCTAGAAAAAGAAGAAGCAGACACACCAAGAAGGAGCAGACGGCTGGAAATAATCAAACTCAGGGCTGAAATCAATCAATTAGAAACAAATAAAACAATTCAAAGAATCAATGAAACCAAGAGCTGGTTCTTTGAGAAAATCAACAAGATAGACAAACCCTTAGCCAAGCTAACTAAAAGGCAGCGAGACACCACCCAAATAAACAAAATCAGAAATGAAAAGGAGGACATAACTACAGACACTGAGGAAATCCAAGCAATCATTAGGACTTACTTCAAAAGTCTATACAGAACAAAATTTGAAAATTTAAATGAAATGGACAATTTTCTTGATCGATTCCACTTACCAAAGCTAAATCAGGACCAGGTAAATCAATTAAATAGTCCTATATCCCCCAAGGAAATAGAAGCAGTCATCGAAAATCTCCCATCCAAAAAAAGCCCAGGACCTGATGGTTTCAGCGCAGAATTCTGCCAGACATTCAAAAAAGAGCTAACTCCAATTCTCTTCAAACTGTTCCACAAAATCGAAACAGAAGCAACATTAACAAACTCATTCTATGAAGCCACAGTCACCTTGGTACCTAAACCTCACAAAGACCCAACCAAAAAAAGAGAACTTCAGGCCAATCTCCCTTATGAACATTGATGCAAAAAATACTCAACAAAATACTCGCAAATAGAATACAAGAACACATCAAAGATATCATCCACCATGACCAAGTAGGCTTCATCCCAGTTATGCAGGAGTGGTTCAATATACGGAAATCCATCAATGTGATCCACCATATTAACAAATTGAAAGAAAAAAAAAAAAACACATGATAATCTCCCTAGATGCTGAAAAAGCATTTGAACAAATTCCAACATCCATTCATGTTTAAAGTATTGTTGAGATCAGGGATACAAGGCACATATCTAAACATAGTAAAGGCAATATACAGCAAACCTATAGCCAACATCAAAATGAACGGAGAGAAACTTAAAGCAATGCCACTGAAATCAAGGCTGCTCACTCTCTCCATATCTCTTCAACATAGTTCTGGAAGTCCTTGCTAGAGTAATAAGACAGTTGAAGTTGATCAAGGGGATACAAATTGGAAAGGAAGAAGTCAAATTATTGCTATTTGCAGATGATATGATAGTATACGTGAGTGACCCCAAAGACTCTACCAGGGAACTCCTAGAGCTGATAAACACCTTCAGCAAAGTGGCCGGATACAAAATTAATTCAAAAAAATCAGTAGCCCTCCTGTATACAAAGGACAAAAGGGCTGAGAAAGAAATTAAGGAAACAACACCCTTCACAATAGCCACAAATGACATAAGGTACCTCGGAATAACCTTAACCAAGGAAGTCATGGACTTGTATGAAAAAAAATGTCAAATCTCTGAAGAAAGAATTAGAAGAAGATATGAGAAGATGGAAAGATCTCCCATGCTCATGGCTTGGCAGGATTAACATAGTAAAAATGGCCATCTTACCAAAAGCAATCTACAGATTCAATGCAGTGCCCATCAAATTACCAACACAATTCTTTACAGACCTGCAAAGAAAAATTCTCAACTTCATATGGAATAAGAAGAAACCCAGAATTGCTAAAACAATCATCTACAATAAAAGATCTTCTGGAGGTATCTCCATCCCTGATCTCAAGTTGTACTATAGAGCAACAGTTTTAAAAACTGCATGGTACTGGCATAGAAACAGAATGGTGGATCAATGGAACCGAACAGAGGACCCAGAAATAAACCCACACATCTATGGACACCTGATCTTTGACAAAGATGCCAAAACCACACAATGGAAAAAAGAGCATCTTCAACAAATGGTGCTGGTCTAACTGGATGTCTACATGTAGAAAGATGAAAATAGATCCATACTTATCACCCTGCACAAAACTGAAGTCCAAGTGGATCAAAGACTTCAACATAAAACCAGACACATTAAATCGGTTAGAAAAAAAAGTGGGGAATACCCTAGAACTCATTGGTACAGGAGAAAACTTCCTGAACAGAACACCAACAGCACAGTCTCTAAGAGTAACATTCAATAAATGGGACCTCATGAAACTGAAAAGCTTCTGCAAAGCAAAAGACACCATCATCAAAACAAAGCGACTGCCTACAGATTGGGAAAAAAATCTTCACCAACCCTTTATCTGACAGAGGACTCATATCCAGTATATATAAAGAACTAAACAAGTTGAAAAGCAGCAAACCAAGTAATCCACTTAAAAAATGGGGAACAGAGCTAAACAGAGAATTCTCTGTAGAAGAATACAGAATGGCAGAGAAGCACTTAAAGAAATGCTTAACCTCATTAGCCATTAGGGAAATGCAAATCAAAACAACCCTGAGATTTCACCTTACACCCATGAGAATGGCCAAGATCAAAAACTCAAGTGACTATACATGCTGGAGAGGTTGTGGAGAAAGGGGAACCCTTCTCCACTGCTGGTGGGAATGTAAACTTGTACAACCACTCTTGAAATCAATCTGGCACTTTCTCAGACAACTAGGAATAGTGCTTCCCCAAGATCCAGCCATACCACTCCTAGGCATATATCCAAAAGAGGCTCAAGTACACAAAAAGGAAATTTGCTCAACCATGTTTGTAGCAGCTTTATTTGTAATAGCCAGAAGCTGGAAACAACCCAGATGCCCCTCAACTGAAGAATGGATGCAGAAATTGTGGTACATCTACACAATGGAGTATTACTCAGCAAGGAAAAATAAGGAAATCATGAAATTTTCAGGTAAATGGTGGGATCTGGAAAGGATCATCCTGAGTGAGTTGTCCCAGAAGCAAAAAGACACACATGGTATATACTCACTCATATAGACATACCCACTAAAACCTGTGCATCTAATGAAACTAAGCAAAAGAGAGGACCCTAACTAAAATGTCCAATTCCCATCCGGAAAGGCAAGGAAGATGGACATCAGAAGAAGAAGAAAACAGGAAACAACCTAGGAACCTACCACAGAGGGCCTCTGAAAGCCTCTGCCCTACAGACTATCAAAGCAGATGCTGAGCCTGTTGGGCAAATGTTGGGCAGAGTGAATGGAATTTTATGTAAGAACTGGGAAATAGTAAGAGCTGGAGAGTACAGGGTCTCCACAAGGAGAGCAACAGAACAAGAAAATATGAACACAGGGAACTTTCCAGTGACTCATACTCTAACCAAGGACTATTCATAGGGATAACCCAGAACCCCTGCACAGATGTAGCACAGGGCAGTTCAGAGTCCAATTGGGTTACATAGTAATGTGAAGAGGGACTGCCTCTGACATAATCTGATTGGCCTGCTCTTTGATCACCTCCCCCTGGGGGGGGGGAGCAGCCTTACCAGGCCATAGTAGAGGACAATGCAGCCACTTTTGATGTGAACTGATGGACTAAGATCAGAAAGGAGAGGAGAACCTCCCCTATCAGTGGACTTGGGGAGTGGCATGCAAGCAGAGGGAGGAGGGAGGGGCTTATGGGGGGATGCAGAATGAATAAAGTGTAATTGATGAAAACTTTTTAAAAAAAGGGGAAAATTATTTAAGAACCTTAAATGACTCTCAAAAGTAGAGGAAAACATGGAGTTAGTCAATTTACATGGAGCACGTCTCGCTCCTGGGGGAAATGGTCTCCTGAACCTACTCAGACCTCGGACACCACCACTGCTAATTCTAGAACTGATGCAGGATGTTCCAACGAGGGGGTTAAGGCTTCTCATAATATTTCCTATAAGCCCACACCTGTTTGTTTATATCCCCCATTTTTATTCATTATTAGCCAGATAGAGCCAAGTAATTGTAGTAATGATACTTGCTTTTTTGCCCAATGCTGGAATGCTAGTGAATTTAGGTATGCTCTCGTTACTCGCATGCCTCACTGGGTGCCTGTGCCTGTTGATGCCCCTCACGCTATGACTCTCTTCAGACAGAAAAGGGATCTTGGAACTACAGCCACCATTGTTACTGCCATCTCATTGGTGGCTGTTGGAGCTACCACCACGGCATTAGCCATGAGTCATACTCTGCAGACTGCTCAGACCCTGAATAATCTTTTAGCCAATATAGCTCATGCCTTAGATGTACAAAAAGGATTAATGCTCAACTAAAAGGAGGCTTGATGGTGTTCAATCAGAGGATTGACCTCGTGCAGGAGCAAGTTGATACCCTATGGCAAATCGCTCAACTTGGCTGTCAATGAAAGTATGCTGGACTTTGAGTCACTAGCATACAACATGAGAATTTTTCCTGTGCTGCAAATCTGTCTAAACAATTGTCTAGCTATATTTAAGGTAATTGGACTGGAGAATTCGATACTAGGATGGAGCAGCTGAGAGTGGCCATTGTCACGGTAAATTCTACCAGAGTGGACGCAGGACTAGCCACAGGATTATCATCATGAATTGCTGCAGCCATGAATCATCTGAAGGAATGGGTGGGCATGGGAGCATTATCAGGCCTTCGGATGTTGGTCTTCTTGGTTTGTCTGTGGTGTATATGCAAGATTAGAGTCTCACAACAGCGTAATGCAGCCATGACCATTCAGGCCTTTACAGCCATTGAAGCAGGACATTCTCCCCAAGCATGGTTGGCTACCATAAATAGCTAAAATGTTACACTCAGGATGCAAGGCTAAGCACTGCACTCAGGGTCAGCCGCTTTGGACCCAGAGAAGAGCATGTCTGATTGCATGCGGGTTGATGCCCCAGGTCCCGCCTCTGAGAAAAAGGTATCGGACGGGTCTGATGCTCTTTGGGTGGTTGACACCTAAATGAACATTGGTACAAAGTCCCAATTTATTTCTAATATCAGAGATCAGACCTCTACTCTTGCCTAATGCGTCTAAAAAAAGGGGGGGACTGTACAGAGTTGTGTAATGGTGTGCCTTAAAGATGTAGCTTGTTCCTGCCTTCCAGCTTCCCGATGGTGAGTGCTGTCTGTCACGAACAACTCCATATTTGTCTAACACTGCGGATCTGGCTTGCTTCCTTGTATGTGGACCTATCTGCATTGCCCACATAGCACGCTGGGGTTGGCTACCCAGAGGCTATTCAAGCTGTGGGCTGGCTTTCCCAGGGTCAGATGATTGTTCAAGGTTCCTCAATAAACTGCATTGAAAAAAAAAAAAAAAAAGATACTTGTGTCCCCAAAGTAGTAGAATCTAGACTGGTCAGAATAGTTAGTGGCAGCCTTACCATGTTTGATTGCTCCTAGCAGTACTGATTTCTAGCTTTTGGTAGAGTCCCAAATCCTGTGTTCCAGCTTATTTCCACCATGTTATCCTGTGCTAAGGCCAATATATAGGATTGTGCAAGTACTGAATCTAACCAGAAGCACTCATAACACCCTTTCTACTTTCTATAAAATGCCATTCTCTACCTAGTTTTCCTTAAAATTTCCTGTTTCAAATGTGTTGAGTGCCCACTATCATACTCTTGAGATCCTTAATACCCACAACAACATGCTAAATGTTAATCAGAACCTTGCATAGTCCTACAGGGTATAACATGCAAGTAGGCTCCTCTAGGTTTTAAAAAATTCCAAATCTGGACCCTGAATAGTTTCAAATTCTCGTCCTGCATTATAGGCAACGTTTATCCAGGCACCCAACAGGCAGTACTTTATTTACATCTAAATATATGACGCTTTGAGATGCCCTTACCACTCTACTTTCAACCCACCAATCCCCATTTCCCTTCCTTGTCACTTCCCAGGAGCTAAACCATTGAGAATGCCAATACTCTGCACTTGATTTACTGTGTTCAGTGGGTTCTACCTTACAATAGTCCCTCTTCCATCATGGAATGGCTGCTTGAAACTTGAAATAATCATTTATCTTCTTCTTCTTCAGGAAACCATATCTCAAACCTGAGCTTCATCTCACCACCCTGTCCTTTCCTCAATCCAACACCTAATATCCCTAAACACTATCATAAGTACAGCTACTCAAGAAACATTTCCTGTGCATGAATAACCCCACTTCTTATTCAGAGTACCCATGTCCTTCCCCTAAGGTTTAAACAGGTGAAGACTCCACAATACATAGTTGTTTTTCCATATTGTACCTTATAAAACTTATATGTCATTGTCAGGGTTGCAACCTATTTGATAATTACAGTCTTGCATGTTGCAATAGTGTAGTGTTGAAGACAAGCCCTGAGAAACTTCTGACCTTTTCTCATTCGCCCCACCCTGCTGCACCTGGTTGACCAACATCCTGCTTGACAGTTGTAGAAATGTGCTAACTGTACCATGACTTCCTAAAATAACTGCATAGTGTTCCAGGCCCTGGGCCAAGAAGATTTTGTAACTTCCACCCTGCCCCTCCCTGAGTTGAGAGGCTCTACAGTGTGCCTTTCCAACCTACCCCTCCCTGAGTAAAAAGGATTCTACACTGTGCTCCACCCTTGCCCTGCCCCTATCTAAGGTTGGCCTTAAAAGCCTACTTTGGTTCAAAAAAATTTGACTCTTGACAAGTGCACATTTGCTTTTGTCCTTTCTTCTCCCTCGCCTGTTTTTCTTTCAGGCCTGGTCCTCTTCGAAGACCCAACAAATTACTAGTCCCGCAGGTGGGCACAGTGTAGCCTGTGATTCAACAGAGTCATAAACACAGAGGCATATTCCCAACATCTACCTCTGTTTTATATCCAACATACAGGCTCTTACTTGAACTGAGGGTCTGAGAGGGTGACAAGAATCTCTGATGGAACTGAGCAAACTCTTGTTGCAATGTCAAGGCTGTAATAGAGCATACAAACTTATATCCACCTGTGATGGGCTCTGTTCCTTAGGACAGAACCCAGACCAATGACCTCTCCTGCATACAACATCTGTGCCGTAATTTTAATAGGTATAGTCTTGACCCTGCAAACCTATATCTGCCTGTGATGGGCTCTTTTCTTTAGAACAGAACCTAAACTAATTATTTCTCCTGCATACAATATCTGTGCCCTAATATATTTTAATAAATATAGTCTTAAACACTTAGGAAATAAAAGCACCTGCTTGATGATGTGGATGGTTACTTGCCCTTCCCTAAGTCTGGTAGCATCCATTCTCACATGTAGCATAGGTCTCCCACTCATGGACCTCCCTACTGTGCCTGTAAAAGTAATCCATTTCCTTGGACTTCTCAGTGTCTCAGTGGAATCTGGTACCTTTCTCCTCCTCCTCCTCCTCCTCCTCCTCCTCCTCCTCCTCCTCCTCCTCCTCCTCCTCCTCCTCCTCCTCCTCCTCCCTTCTTCCTTCTTCTTCTTCTTCTTCTTCTTCTTCTTCTTCTTCTTCTTCTTCTTCTTCTTCTTCTTCTTCTTCTTCTTCTTCTTTTTCTTCCCAGCCCCTCTCTCTTTCTGTCTGTGTGTGTGTGTGTGTGTGTGTGTGTGTGTGTACAAGTGTGTGTTTAAGGTGGTGGCTGCTCTTTTCCTGAGGGCTTCTTCCTTAGGCCGGCCTGTTTCAAATCAGCAGTGTGTATTTTACCCTTTCCTGAGGTAAACCACATTGGGCTGATCCTCAGAAAAGGCTTGCTCTGCTTGTTGAGAAAGACTAAAACATAGAGGAGGAAGCATGAAGGGGTCAATTGCCACTTGCGCTCATAGTTCACCCCAGG
Source organism: Meriones psammophilus (assembly GCA_036365155.1). Lineage (NCBI taxonomy): Eukaryota > Metazoa > Chordata > Mammalia > Rodentia > Muridae > Meriones > Meriones psammophilus. Next base: position 3,154 of record JAEOAE010001529.1, on the reverse strand, counting down.
ATGCAATAATGATCCCTGAACTAATTGGGCACCAGGATGCATAGTGAGGCAGAGCATTGTGTTCTCAGGTCTTCTGTGATGCAGCTCTTCTTAGGAACTCCCATTACCCCTCATGCCCTCTTTGAGTATGACCACACCATGCATAGACACCCCTGAACATATCCTAGGGATTCATAACCTCACAGAAGTATGGTGGGGCATAGAAATGATATTCACCTCAATCCCTCAGGACTTCCATTCCCAGCTTCTGTATCCATAAACAATGATGGTACACTCTAGCTCTTTATTCACAAGGCTAATGGGTACTCTTTCTCCTATGTCATTCCCAACCAAGCTTTACTGACTCCAAATCTGATCTCACAATGGCCACAGTGGCTATCTACATAAAGGAGGCTACCTGTGTCTTAGCCCACACCTGCTGGATGAGCAAAACTAAATGTGTAAGGTTGAGGTATGGAGCTCAATCTAGGGATGACCAACAGGAACCTTTCCTCTGATGAGTCTGTGTCATCTATTAGGGCTGAATGTCTTGCTCTGATGCAACCCTCTTGAGTCCTGGGCCTTGAGACACAGGTATCTTTAAAGGACACTCGGTCAATCATAAGCCCCTCAGTTACATTAGGCTGCCTTCTGCTGTACCTTTCTCAAACATGCACTCCAGGAAGGCTGAATGAGCACCATCAAGCACAACCAAGGCCCTACAATCCAGGCACCATGCCTCACTACACACCCTTAGAAAGCCCAGATGTCTTAATTACACTTATACAATACAGCCTTTCCACCCAGCTCAGGGTTGCACATGCTAGAGCTTTGCTCAAACAAGACATTCTCAGACTCACATTCTTCAGTTACAAAACATACCTGGGAATACTAAATGTGAGTTGAAGCTTATTAGCCAGTGTATCCATGCAGCATCTCTAACCAAGTCATAAAGGGTTGTTTGTGCACGCTTATCAGGCCACCTTCCACCCTCAACTCCAGTGTGTATTCTGTTTAGGTATCCCTGTTTCTTCAGGGAATATATTAGTCCCTGCTATTCCTGTAGCTTGCATAATTGTTATCAGTATTGTCACCTGCATCCACCTTTTTAGGCATAGCCTGCCTCTGGGACACTACTTTCAACCAACTACTTGCTGAAATTTATGTGATTGTTACCTTTACACTGAAAACAGCAATATTTTCTCCAGAGGCCCAAGGAGAAGTGTGTAGATGGAATCCTGTAATCTCTGTCAAAGGAAATGCTTTAGCCTTTGAACCAAAGGCCTTTTATAAATACCTTGCACACAGGCTCTGTGTGTGAATTCTAGTCCAGTTTTCTCCAAATGACAACAATGGCTTCTCTGCCTGTGGAAAGACAGAAACATGGGTGTGCGGGAGTCTAATGAGAGGGTACAAGAAGGGTACAGTGTATATTGCTCACACACAGGAGCATAGATACACAGAGGGATCCAGATGGGCTGATGGATTACAGGGAAAATGCAGCTGCAAACCCTGTAATGCTCAGCTGGTGCTTACCCCAACTCTGAGCCACTAAAGTCTTAGACACATACAAAACCTGGTGCCTGTTGAGGAAACAAATTATAGCCATTACTCAGATGATCATACCACCCTGATTTTTTACCTCAGTTTTCCTAACTCTAATTACTGACAAGTAGAGTGGCAGATGTCTTTTGGAGGCCTTTCCTTCTTCCTATACCTGGTATTCAAGGCCAGAGACCATCACCACTTCACTTCAAAAAACTTCCAAGGGAAATGTAGATCAGCACCTATTTCTCAAACCAAAACCCCCACCCCAGCCCCACAGGTGCCCCCACATATACCTCCTCTTTAAGTGCATTCCAGCTTCTCTCTATGACTACAATAGCCACAACTATCTAGGGGTAAGGTGCTGCCAAACAAACACAGTCATTCTGTCAAGAGTAGAAGTGACAATAATCATCTAGCATCCATTTACATGCTTTGGCAAACTATTCATTCAGGGTCTGAAATGATAAACCTAACTCCAAAGGGCTGTGACCCCAGGACAAAGAGACAGGGAAGAATATTCGGGGCTTCACTTGAAAAAGTAGTAGTGAGATCCTCTCCTGTCACATGAACAAGCACCCAGGCTTGCAGGACACACTCATTGGGTCAACTATCACACTCACTCAGGTTGGCTGAAGGCACCTTTCTATACACTTTGTGTCTGTGAAGAATTTCACCTCACCTGTCTGAAAGGATTCTTTACAAATGAGTCTCTAACCAGAACAGAATGTCTTGTCTCTGTTGTCATGGCAACCACAGTGACATAGAAAAAGTTCTCTCCTAGTAGCTAGTTCTCTCTGGAAATCAGAAGGTACTAATTCACCCAGGAGACTGACAATTCACCTACATCTATGTCACCTAGTTCCACCACTGCTCCCTGAAGCTTCAGGTGTGAAAGAAAGTAAGCATGCACACACTACCAAAGATGCTGCTGCCATTCCAGGGTGCAGGGCCTTTGACCACACAGGCTATAGGACAAATCAAGGCAAGAAAAGACAGGTTCCAATCTACCTTCTTACATAATAACATCAGGGGCTAGATCTGAGAAGGACACCTTTTCACCTGCTAGAATTAGAAATCAGGCATATTGCTTCTCCAGGTACAAATAAGTATTCTAGGTCTCTTGGCAGAACATGAGGAGGACTTTGGACCTGTCCAGGTTAGAAAGTAGCTCAGGAGTTCAGGTGGCTCCTGGATCAAAAAGGAATCAATCTGCAATCTCAAATAGGAAGGGGACAGATCAAAGTTCAAATGACAGGAAGCTTTGCAAATATGTAACCTCCAGTTACGTATTTCCTCTACCTGTGCCAGAACTCTGAAACAAATCCCAAACAGTGCCATCTACTGGGAAGAAAATATGCCAAATCACCAGGCTGTGGAGGATGTCTCATTAAATCACAAACACACACACACACACACACACACACACACACACACACATAATCAAACAGAGACACAAACTCACACACTCAGGCATAATCACACACTGCCCCAAGCCATAACTACTTGTATATGCAGCCATCAATGCGTCCAGTGTGATGATTTCCCAGTAGATTAGATGACACAAGTTAGGAAAGTTCACCTCTTCAGTGTTTCCTTTTTTTTTTTTTTCTCTTAATTACAGTTTACT
>JAEOAE010001784.1:0-12948 GCA_036365155.1 Meriones psammophilus | reverse complement strand
TTTTAAGTCCTCTGATTCTTTTTTTAGAAGTGGGTTATTGGGTTAACTGAGTCATTTCTTTGAAGCAGGTTTTAAGTGCTCTGAGTCATGTCATTGAAGGAAATTTTGTGTGCTCTGAGGTCATTTTCTTAAAGTTTAATTATTATATACTGTGTAGACATTTTTGTTGGATCGCTGGTTTTGAAGTGCTCTGAGTCATTTTGAAGGCCGGTTTTTACTTGTTCTGGAGTCATTTATTCGAAACTGGTTTTTAAGTGCTCTGGAGTCATTTCTTTGGTAGTTGGGCATTATGCTTTGGGTGTCGCTTTGTTGCAAGCGGTTTTTAAGTGCTCTGAGTCTTTTCGTTGGAAGAGGGTTTTAAGTGCTCTGGAGTCATTTCTTCAGAAACGGGTTTTTAAGCACTCTGAGTCATTTCCTTGGAAGCAGGTTTTTAATTGCTCTGGAGTTATTTCTTTGGAAGCTGGTTTTCAAGTGCTCTGGAGTCATTTTGTTGCAAACGGTTTTTATGTGCTCTGCAGTCATTTTGTTGGAAGCAGATCATAAGTGTTCTGCAGTTGTTCACAAAGCAGGTTTTAGTGCTCTGAGTCATTTCTTTGGAAACGGGGTTTAATTGCTTTGAGGTCATTTGCACAGTTTGTTTTAAGTGCTCTGCATCGCTTTTGTTGCAAGCGGTTTTTAAGTGCTCTGGAGTCATTTCATTGTGCTGCGTGTTTTTAATTGTGATCGAAGCCATTTCGCTTTGCCGGTTTTTAAGTTCTCTGAGTCATTTCACAGTAATCGGTTTTTTAAGCATTTTGGTATCCTTCGTTGAAGTAGGTTTTTAAGTGCTCTGGAGTAATTTCTTTGAAGCGGCTTTTTAAGTGCTCTGAGTCGCTTTTGTTTGAAGTGGGTTTGTAAGCACCCTGATTCATTTCATTGAAACTGTTTTTTACGTGCTCTGAGGTCATTTTTTGGGAAGCATGTTTTTAAGTGTTTTGGTGTCCTTTCTTTGAAGCCGGTTTTTAAGTCTTCTGGTATCCTTTCACAGCAGGTTTTTAAGTGCTTTACAGGTAGCAGGTTTTAAGTGCTCTGAGTCATTTTTTGAAAGCCGGTTTTAAGTGTTTGAGTCATTTCATTGAAGCAGGTTTTTTAAGTGCTCTGGAGTCATTTCGCTGGAAGCGGTTTTTAGTGCTCTGGAGTCATTTCGCTGCTAGTTGGTTTTTAAGTGTTGAGTCATTTCTTTGAAGCAAGGTTTTACGTGCTCTCGAGTCATTTAGATGGAAACAGGTTATTAAGTGTTCTGTGTCCTTTCGCTGGAAGCGGGTTTTAAGGGCTCTGAGTAATTTCTTTGAAACGGGATTATGTGCTTTGAGGTCATTTCATTGAAACGGGTTTTTAAGTATTCCTGTGTCCTTTTGTTGGAAGCCGGTTTTTAGTGTTTGGAGTCATTCCGCTGGAAGGGTGTTTTAATTGCTGTCGATTCATTTCGCTTTAAGAGGGTTTTTAAGTGCTCTGGAGTCATTTCGCTGGAATCGGGTTTTGAGTACCCGGAGTCCTTTGGTTGGAAGCAGGTTTGTAATACCTGGATTCATTTCGTTGGAAATGGTTTTTATGTGCTCTGAGGTCATTTTTTTGGCTCGTGTTTTTAAGTGTTCTGGTGTCCTTTCTTTGAAGCGGGTTTTAAGTCTTCTGGTATTCTTTCGCTGGTAGCAGGTTTTTAAGTGCTCCAGAGTCATTTCTTTGAAGCAAGGTTTTAAGTGCTCTGAGTCATTTCGTTGTAAGTGGGTTTTTAAGTGTTCTGGTATCCTTTCAGTTTGGAAGCATGTTTTTAAGTGCTCTAGAGTCATTTCAGTTAGCGCTTTTTTAATTGCTGTGGAGTCATTTCTTTAAAAGCGGGTTTTTAAGTGCTCTGAGTCATTTCGCTGTAAGCGGTTTTTTAAGTGCTCTGGGGTCATTTCGTTGAAATGGGTTTTTATGTGCTCTGAGGTCATTTCGCTGGAAGTTTTTAATTGCTGCGCATCACTTCATTTAAAGTGGGTGTTTAAGCTCTGGACTCATTTCGCAGCGCGCTTTTAAGTGTTCTGCATCCTTTCTTGGAAGGGTTTTTTTAATTGCTGTGTAGTCATTTCGCTTTAAGCGGGTTTTAAGTGCTTGGAGTCATTTTGTTGTAAGCGGTTTTTAAGTTTCTGGGGATCCTTTCAGCTGGAAGCAGGTTTTTAAGTGCTCTGGAGTCATTTCGTTGAAAGCTGGTTTTTATGTGTTCTGGTGTCCTTCGCTGTAAGCGGTTTTTAAGTGCTCTGGGGTCATTTCGCTGAATCGTTTTTTAAGTGCTCTGAGTCATTTCCTTGAAGCAGGTTTTAAGTGCTCTGAGTCATTTAGTTGGAAGCGGGTTTTTAAGTGCTCTGCAGTCATTTCGTTGGAAATGGGTTTTATAAAGCTCTGAGGTCATTTCGCTGGAGCGTGTTTTTAATTGCTGCGCATCACTTCATTTAAAGTGGGTGTTTATGCGTCTGACTCATTTCGCTGGAAGCGGCTTTTTAAGTGTTCTGGTATCCTTTCTTTGGAAGCCGCTTTTTTAATTGCTGTGTAATCATTTCGCTTTGCGGGTTTTAAGTGCTCTGAGTCATTTTGTTGTAAGCGGTTTTTAAGTGTTCTGGGATCCTTTCGCTTGAAGCAGGTTTTAAGTGCTCTGGAGTCATTTCTGAAAGCTGGTTTTATGTGTTCTGTGTCCTTTCGCTGTAAGGGGTTTTTAAGTGCTCTGGGGTCATTTCGTTTGAATCGTGTTTTTAAGTGCTCTGAGTCATTTCCTGGAAGCGGTCTTTAAGTGCTCTGGAGTCATTTAGTTGGAAGCGGGTTTTTAAGTTCTCAGGACTCATTTCGGATATGGGTTTTTATGTGCTCTGAGGTCATTTTCTGTTGAAGCAGGTTTTTAATTGCTGTGGCATCACTTTGTTTAAAGCGGTGTTTAAGTGCTCAGAAGTCATTTCGTTGGAAGGGTTTTAAGTGTTCTGGCATCCTTTCATTGAAGCGGTTTTAAGTGTCTCTGAGTCATTTCATTGGAAGCGGTTTTTAAGTGTTCTGGTTTCCTTCATTGCAGGGTTTTAAGTGCTCTGAGTCATTTTGTTGGAAGACGGTTTTAAGTGTTCTGTGTCCTTTCATTGGAAGCAGGTTTTTAAGTGCTCTGGAGGCATTTTGTTGGAAGGGGGTTTTAAGTGTTCTGGTATCCTTTTGTTGGAAGCGGTTTTATATGATCTGGTGTCCTTTCATTGGAAGCGGGTTTTTAAGTGCTCTGGAGACATTTCTTTGGAAGCAAGGTTTTAAGTGCTCTGAGTCATTTCATTGAAACGGTTTATTAATTGCTGTGTCATCACTTCATTTAAAGCAGGTGTTTAAGTGCTCTGAGTCATTTCGTTAGAAGCGGTTTTTAAGTGATCTGCGTCCTTTCTTTGGAAGTGGGTTTTAAGTGCTTTAAATCATTTCGTTGGAAGTGGGTTTTAAGTGCTCTGAGTTATTACCTTGAAACAGGTTTTTAAGTGCTCTGAGTCATTCCGTTGAAGGGTGTTTTTAATTGCTGTCGATTCATTTCGCTTTTAAGAGGGTTTTAAGTGCTCTGAGTCATTTCTTTGAATCGGTTTTTGAGTACTCTGAGTCCTTTGGTTGGAAGCAGGTTTTGCCACCTGGATTCATTTCGTTGGAAATGGTTTTTATGTGCTCTGAGGTCATTTTTTTGGCTGCGTGTTTTAAAGCGGTTCTGGTGTCCTTTCTTTGGAAGCGGTTTTTTAAGTCTTCTGGTATTCTTTCATTGGTAGCAGGTTTTTAAGTGCTCCAGAGTCATTTCTTTGGAAGCAAGGTTTTAAGTGCTCTGGAGTCATTTCGTTGTAAGTGGGTTTTTAAGTGTTCTGGTATCCTTCATTGGAAGCATGTTTTAAGTGCTCTAGAGTCATTTTTATGCAGCAGCTTTTTTAATTGCTGTGGAGTCATTTTGATTTAAACGGTTTTTAAGTGCTCTGAGTCATTTCGCTTTGTAAGCGGGTTTAGGTGCTTATGGGGTCATTTCGCTGAAATGGGTTTTTATGTGCTCTGAGGTCATTTCTTTGGAGCTGTTTTTTAATTGCTGCGCATCACTTCATTTAAAGTGGGTGTTTAAGTGCCTGGACTCATTTCGTTGGCGGCTTTTTTAAGTGTTCTGGTATCCTTTTTTGGAAGCGTTTTTTTAATTGCTGTGTAGTCATTTCGCTTTTGCCGGTTTTAAGTGCTCTGAGTCATTTTGTTGTAAGCGGTTTTTAAGTGTTCTGGGATCCTTTCGTTTCAGGTTTTAAGCTGCTGGAGTCATTTCGTTGAAAGCTGGTTTTTATGTGTTCTGAGTCCTTTCGCTGTAAGCGGTTTTAAGTGCTCTGGGGTCATTTCGCTGAATCGTGTTTTTAAGTGCTCTGGGAGTCATTTCCTTGGAAGCAGGTTTTTAAGTGCTCTGGAGTCATTTAGTTGGAAGCGGGTTTTGTTGTGCTGCAGTCATTTCGTTGAAATGGGTTTTTATGTGCTCTGAGGTCATTTCGCTGGAAGCGTGTTTTTAATTGCTGCGGCATCACTTCATTTAAAGTGGGTGTTTAAGTGCTCTGGACTCATTTATTTGGAAATGCTTTTTAAGTGTTCTGGTATCCTTTCTTTGAAGCGTTTTTTTAATTGCTGTGTAGTCATTTCGTTTTAAGCGGGTTTTAAGTGCTCTGGAGTCATTTTGTTGTAAGCGGGTTTTTAAGTGTTCTGGGATCCTTTCGCTGAAGCAGGTTTTTAAGTGCTCTGAGTCATTTCGTTGAAAGCTGGTTTTTATGTGTTCTGTGTCCTTTCGTTGTAAGCGGTTTTTAAGTGCTCTGGGGTCATTTCTGTGGAATCGTGTTTTTAAGTGCTCTGGAGTCATTTCCTTGGAAGCGGGTCTTTAAGTGCTCTGAGTCATTTAGTTGAAGCGGGTTTTTAAGTTCTCAGGACTCATTTTTGTTGGATATGGGTTTTTGCGTGATCTGAGGTCATTTCGCTGGGCGTGTTTTTTTAATTGCTGTGGCATCACTCGCTTAAAGCGGGTGTTTAAGTGCTCAGAAGTCATTTCGTTGGAAGCAGGTTTTTAAGTGTTCTGGTATCCTTTCATTGGAAGCGGTTTTAAGTGCTCTTGAGTCATTTCATTGAAGCGGGTTTTTAAGTGTTCTGGTTTCCTTTCGTTGGAAGCAGGTTTTTAAGTGCTCTGGAGTCATTTTGTTGGAAGACGGTTTTTAAGTGTTCTGGTGTCCTTTCATTGGAAGCAGGTTTTTAAGTGCTCTGGAGGCATTTTGTTGGAAGGGGGTTTTTAAGTGTTCTGGTATCCTTTTGTTGGAAGCAGGTTTTTATATGATCTGGTGTCCTTTCATTGGAAGCGGGTTTTTAAGTGCTCTGGAGACATTTCTTTGGAAGCAAGGTTTTAAGTGCTCTGGAGTCATTTCATTGGAAGCGGTTTATTAATTGCTGTGTCATCACTTCATTTAAAGCGGGTGTTTAAGTGCTCTGGAGTCATTTCGCTAGAAAGCGGGGTTTTAAGTGATCTGGTGTCCTTTCTTTGGAAGTGGTTTTTAAAGTGCTTTAGGGTCATTTCGTTGGAAGTGGTTTTTAAGTGCTCTGGAGTCATTACCTTGAAACAGGTTTTTAAGTGCTCTGAGTCATTTCGTTGGTTGCTGGTTTTAAGTGATCTGATTCATTTCGTTGGGAGCTGGTTTTTAAGTGCTCTGGAGTCATTTCGCTGAAAGCAGGTTTTAGTGCTCTGAGTCATTTCTTTAGAAACGGGGTTTATGTGCTTTGAGGACATTTAGTTTTAGTTGGAGTCCTTTCTTTGGAGTTTTTGTGTTCTGGTATCCTTTCGTTGGAAGCAGGTTTTTAAGTGCTGAGGAGTCATTTTGTTTTTTGCGGGTTTTTAAGTGTTTTGGTATCCTTTCATTGGAAGCGGGTTTTAAATGTTCTGAGTCCTTTCATTGGAAGCGGGTTTTTAAAGTGCTCTGGAGTCATTTCATGGAAGCAGGTTTGTAAGTGCTCTGGAGTCATTTCTTTGGAAGCAAGGTTTTAGGTGCTCTGGGAGTCATTTCCTTGAATCGCGTTTTTAAGTGTTCTGTTATCCTTTCGTTGAAAGTAAGTTTTTACGTGTTCTGGAGTCCTTATCATATCATTTTAAGTGGTCTTTATGTGCTCTGGAGCCATTTCTTTGAAGCAAAGTTTTAAGTGCTCTGAGTCATTTCTTTTGAAGCGGGTTTTAAGTGCTCTGGAGTAATTTCGCTGGAAGCTGGTTGTTATGTGCTCTGAGGTCATTTCGTTGGAAACAGGTTATGAAGTGTTCTGTGTCCTTTAGTTAGAAGCAGGTTTTTTAAGTGCTCTGAGTCATTTTGTTGGTTTAAACGGGTTTATGTGCTTTGAGGTCTTTTCATCGTTGGAAGTGGGTTTTTAAGTATTCTGGTATCCTTCGTTGGAAGTAAGTTTTAAGTGCTCTGGAGTCATTTCTTTGAAGCGGCTTTTAAGTGCTCTGGAGTCGTTTGGTTGAAGCTGGTTTTGTAAGTTCCTGATTCATTTCGTTGAAAAAAGTTTTTATGTGCTCTGAGGTCATTTTTTGGCAGCGTGTTTTTAAGTGTTCTGGTGTCCTTTCTTTGGAAGCGGGTTTTTAAGTCCTCTGAGTCATTTAGTTTGCAGCAGGTTTTTAAGTGCTCTGGAGTCATTTCGTTGAGCGGTTTTTTAATTCTTCTGGTATCCTTTCACAGGTAGCAGGTTTTTAAGTGCTCAGAGTCCTTTCTTTGGAAGCAAGGGTTTAAGTGCTCTGAGTCATTTCTTTGTAAGCGGTTTTTAAGTGTGCTGGTATCCTTTTCATTGGAAGCAGGTTTTAAGTGCTCTAGAGTCATTTTTCGTTGGGCGCTTTTTAATTGCTGTGGAGTCATTTCGATTTGCGGGTTTTAAGTGCTCTGGAGTCATTTCATTGTAAGCTGGTTTTTATGTGTTCTGGTGTGCTTTTGTTGGAAGCAGGTTTTTAAGTGCTCTAGAGTCATTTCATTGAAGCGTTTTTTAATTGCTGTGTAGTCATTTCGCTTTAAGCGGGTTTTTAAGTGCTCTGGAGTCATTTCGTTTGGAGCGGGTTTTAAGTGCTCTGGAGTCATTTAGTTAGAAGCTGGTTTTTAAGTGCTCTGGAGTCATTTCGTTGAAACGGTTTTTATGTGCTCTGAGGTCATTTCTTTGAGTTAGAAGCCGCGTTTTTAATTGCTGTGGCATCACTTCGCTTAAAGCGGTGTTTAAGTGCTCTGAGTCATTTTATTGGAAGGGTTTTAAGCAGGTTTTTAAGTGTTCTGGTATCCTTTCATTGGCGGGTTTTTAAGTGCTCTTGAGTCATTTCATTGAAGCGGGTTTTAAGTGCTCTTGAGTCATTTCTTTGTAAGCAAGGTTTTAAGTGCTCTGAGTCATTTCTTTGAAGCCGGTTTTTAAGTGTTCTGGTGTCCTTTTACAGTTGGTTTTTAATTGCTGTGGAGTCACATCGCTTTAAGTGGGTCTTTAAGTGCTCTGGAGCCAGTTCTTTGAAGCAAAGTTTTAAGTGCTCTGAGTCATTTCTTCTGCGGGTTTTTAAGTGTTCTGGAGTAATTTCTCTTGAAGCTGGTTGTTATGTGCTCTGAGGTCATTTCGTTGGAAACAGGTTATGAAGTGTTCTGGTGTCCTTTAGTTAGAAGCAGGTTTTTAAGTGCTCTGAGTCATTTTGTTGGAAACGGGTTTATGTGCTTTGAGGTCATTTCTGTTGGAAGTGGGTTTTAAGTATTCTGGTATCCTTTGTTGGAAGCGGGTTTTAAGAGCTCTGGAGTCATTTTGTTGAATCGGGTTTTTAAGTGTTCTGGTATCCTTTTGTTGGAAGTAAGTTTTTAAGTGCTCTGGAATCATTTCTTTGAATCGGCTTTTTAAGTGCTCTGAGTCGCTTTGGTTGGAAGCGGGTTTGAAAGTAACCTGGATTCATTTCGCTTGAAAGCGTTTTTATGTGCTCTGAGGTCATTTTTTGGGCAGCGTGTTTTTAAGTATTCTGTGTCCTTTCTTTGAAGCTGGTTTGTAAGTCTTCTGGTATCCTTTCGTTGGTAACAGGTTTTTAAGTGTCTCCAGAGTCATTTCTTTGGAAGCAAGGTTTTAAGTGCTCTGAGTCATTTCTTTGAAGGGTTTTAAAGTGCTCTGAGTCACTTAGTTGGAAGCGGGTTTTTAAGTGCTCTGAGTCATTTAGTTGAAACGGGTTTTTATGTGCTCTGAGTTCATTTTCAGTGGAAGCGTTTTTAATTGCTGTGGCATCACTTCGCTTTAAAGCGGTGTTTAAGTGCTCTGGAGTCATTTCGTTGTAAGCAGGTTTTTAAGTGTTCTGGTATCCTTTCATTGGAAGCGGGTTTTTAAGTGCTCTTGAGTCATTTCATTGGAAGCGGGTTTTTAAGTGCTCTGGAGTCATTTCTTTCGAAGCGGGTTTTAAAGTGCCCTGGAGTCACTTAGTTGGAAGCGGGTTTTTAAGTGTTCTGGTGTCCTTCGTTGGAAGCAGGTTTTTAAGTGCTCTGGTGTCATTTTTTTGGAACCAGGTTTTTAAGTGTTCTGGTATCCTTTAGATTTAAGCGGGTTTTAAATGTTCTGGTGTCCTTTCATTGGAAGCGGGTTTTTAAGTGTTCTGGTGTCCTTTCGTTGGAAGCAGGTTTTTAAGTGCTCTGGAGTCATTTTGTTGGAAGACGGTTATTAAGTGTTCTGGTGTCCTTCATTGGAAGCAGGTTTTTAAGTGCTCTGGTGTCATTTTTTTGGAACCAGGTTTTTAAGTGTTCTGGTATCCTTTAGATTTAGGCGGGTTTTTAAATGTTCTGGTGTCCTATCATTGAAGCGGGTTTTTAAGTGCTTTGGGGTCATTACCTTGAAACAGGTTTTTAAGTGCTCTGAGTCATTTCGTTGGAGCAGTTTTGTAAGTGCTCTGAGTCATTTCTTTGGGAGCAATGTTTTAGGTGCTCTGGAGTCATTTAGTTTGAAGCGGGTTTTTAAGTGCTTTGAGTCATTTTGTTGGAAGGGTTTTTAAAGTGTTCTGGTGTCCTTTCGTTTGTAAGTGGGTTTTAAGTGCTCTGGGGTCATTTCATTGGAAGTGGGTTTTTAAGTGCTCTGAGTAATTACCTTTGAAACAGGTTTTTAAGTGCTCTGGAGTCATTTCGTTGGTAGCTGGTTTTTAAGTGCTCTGGATTCATTTAGTTGGAAGTGGGTTTTTAAGTGCTCTGGAGTCATTTCGTTGGAAACAGGTTATTAAGTGTCTGTGTCCTTCGCTTGAAAACGGGTTCTTAAGTGCTCTGAGTCATTTCATTGGACCCGGTTTTTAAGTGTTCTGGTGTCTTTTAGTTGAAATGGGTTTTTAAGTGGTCTGGGGTCATTTCGTTGGAAGTGGGTTTTATGTGCTCTGAGTCATTACCTTGAAACAGGTTTTTAAGTGCTCTGAGTCATTTCTTTGAAACGGGTTTATGTGCTGTGAGGTCATTTCGCTTAAGCGGTTTTTTAAGTATTCTGGTATCCTTTGTTGGAAGCGGGTTTTAAGTGCTCTGAGTCATTCCCTTGAAGCATGTTTTTAATTGCTGTCGAGTCATTTCGCTTTAAGAGGGTTTTTAAGTGCTCTGGAGTCATTTCATTGGAATCGGGTTTTAAGTGTTCTGCATCCTTTCGCTGGAAGTAAGTTTTTAAGTGCTCTGAGTCGCTTTGGTTGGAAGCTGTTTTGTAAGTTCCTGGATTCATTTCGTTGGAAACAGTTTTTATGTGCTCTGAGTTCATTTTTTGGCAGCCCGCTTTTAAGTGTTCTGGTGTCCTTTCTTTGAATCGGGTTTTTAAGTCTTCTGGTATCCTTTAGTTGGTAGTAGGTTTAAGTTCTCCAGAGGCATTTCTATGGAAGCAAGGTTTTAAGTGCTCTGGAGTCATTTCATTGGAAGCTGGTTTTTAAGTGTTCTGGGATCCTTTTGTTGGAAGCAGGTTTTTAATTGTACAGGCGTCATTTCGTTGGAAGCTGGTTTTACGTGTTCTGTTGTCCTTTCCTTGTAAGCTTAGTTTTAAGTGCTCTAGGGGTCATTTCGTTGGAAGCGGGTTTTTAAGTGATCTGGAGTCATTTCCTGGAAGCAGGTTTTAAGTGCTCTGGAGTCATTTAGTTTGCAGCGGGTTTTTAAGTGCTCTGGAGTCATTTCTTTGGAAGCAGGTTTTTAAGTGTTCTGGTATCCTTTTCGTTGGAAGTAAGTTTTTAAGTGCTCTGGAATCATTTCTTTGAATCGGCTTTTTAAGTGCTCTGGAGTCGTTTGGTTGGCGGGTTTGAAAGTAACCTGATTCATTTTTACGTTTGAAAGTTTTTATGTGCTCTGAGGTCATTTTTTTGGGCAGCGTGTTTTTAAGTATTCTGGTGTCCTTTCTTTGGAAGCTGGTTTGTAAGTCTTCTGGTATCCTTTCGTTGGTAGCAGGTTTTTAAGTGCTCCAGAGTCATTTCTTTGGAAGCAAGGTTTTAAGTGCTCTGAGTCATTTCTTTTCGGCGGGTTTTAAAGTGCTCTGAGTCACTTAGTTGGAAGCGGGTTTTAAGTGCTCTGAGTCATTTCGTTGAAACGGTTTTTATGTGCTCTGAGTTCATTTCGCAGCGTGTTTTTAATTGCTGTGGCATCACTTCGCTTAAAGCGGTGTTTAAGTGCTCAGAAGTCATTTCTTTGGAAGCGGTTTTTTTAAGTCTTCTGGTATCCTTTGTTGTTGAAGCGGTTTTTAAGTGCTCTTGAGTCATTTCTTTGGAATCGGTTTTTAAGTGTTCTGTGTCCTTTCATTGGAAGCAGGTTTTAAGTGCTCTGGAGGCATTTTGTTGGAAGGGGTTTTTTAAGTGTTCTGGTATCCTTTCGTTGGAAGCGGGTTTTAATTGATCTTATGTCCTTTCATTGAAGCAGGTTTTTAAGTGCTCTGAAACATTTCTTTGGAAGCAAGGTTTTAAGTTCTCTGAGTCATTTCATTGGAAGGGTTTTAAGTGTTCTGTATCCTTCGTTGGAGCGGGTTTTTAAGTGCTCTGTGGTCATTTCGTTGAAGGGCGTTTTTAAATGCTCTGGAGTCATTTCGCTTGAAGCAGGTTTTTAAGTGATCTGGAGTCATTTAGTTGGTAGCTGGTTTTTAAGTGTTCTGATTCATTTTGTTGGAAGCGTGTTTTTAATTGCTGTGGAGTCATTTTGTTTTAAGCGGTCTTTAAGTGCCCTGAGTCATTTCTTTGGAAGCAAAGTTTTAAGTGCTCTGAGTCAGTTCTGATTGGAAGCGGTTTTTAAGTGTTCTGGTATCCTTTTGTTGGAAGCGGGTTTTTAAGAGCCCTTGAGTCAGTTCGTTAGGCGGTTTTTAAATGTTCTGGTGTCCTTTCATTGGAAGCAGGTTTTTAAGTGCTCTGGAGTCATTTCCTTGAAGCAGATTTGTAAGTGCTCTGGTGTCATTTCTTTGAAGCAAGGTTTTAAGTGCTCTGGAGTCATTTCTTTTGAAGCGGGTTTTTTAAGTGCTCTGAGTCGCTTTGGTTGGAAGCTGGTTTGTAAGTTCCTGGATTCATTTCATTGAAACAGTTTTTATGTGCTCTGAGGTCATTTTATTGGCAGCGTGTTTTTAAGTGTTCTGGTGTCCTTTCTTTGAAGCGGTTTTGAAAGTCTTCTGGTATCCTTTGTTGGTAGCAGGTTTTTAAGTGCTCCAGAGGCATTTCTTTGGAAGCAAGGTTTTAAGTGCTCTGAGTCATTTCGTTGGGTTTTTAAGTGTTCTGGGATCCTTTTGTTGGAAGCAGGTTTTTAAGTGCTCTGGAGTCATTTTGGAAGGTGGTTTTCATGTGTACTGGTGTCCTTTCCTTGTAAGCGGGTATTTAAGTGCTCTGAGTCATTTCAAAGCGGGTTTTAAGGGCTCTGGAGTCGTTTAGTTAGAAGCGGGTTTATAAGCACCTAGATTCATTTCTTTTGAAACAGGTTTTTAAGTGTTCTGGTGTCCTTTAAGTTAGCGGGTTTTAAATGCTCTGTTGTCATTTTGTTGAAGCGGGTTTTTAAATGCTCAGGAGTCATTTCCTTGGAAGCAGGTTTTTTAAGTGCTCTGAGTCAGTCTGCTTGGAGGGGGTTTTAAGTGTTCTGGTGTCCTTTTGTTATAAGCGTGTTTTTAAGTGCTCTGAGTCATTTCGTTGGAAGCAAGGTTTTAAGTAATCTGGAGTCAGTTCGTTGGAAGCAGGTTTTAAGTGCTCTGATATCCTTTCGTTGGAAGTGGGTTTTTAAGTGCTCTGTGGTCATTTCGTTGGAAGTGGGTTTTTAAATGCTCAGAGTCATTTCCTTGAAGCAGGTTTTTAAGTGCTCTGGAGTCATTTAGTTTGCAGCGGGTTTTTAAGTGCTCTGGAGTCATTTCGTTGGAAACAGGTTTTTATGTGCTCTCAGATCATTTCTTTTAGCGTGTTTTTTTAATTGCTGTGGCATCACTTCATTTAAAGCGGTGTTTAAGTGCTGAGTCATTTCTTTTTGAAGCGGGTTTTAAAGTTTCTGGAGTCATTTGGTTGGAAGCGGGTTCTTAAGTGTTCGTGTATCCTTTAGTTGGAAGCGGGTTTTTAAGTGCTCTTGAGTCATTTCGTTGAGCGGGTTTTAAAATGTTCTGGTGTCCTTTCGTTGGAAGCGGGTTTTTAAGTGCTCTGGAGTCATTTCCTTGGAAGCAGGTTTTGTAAGTGCTCTGGAGTCATTTCTTTGTTAGCAAGGTTTTAAGTGCTCTGGAGTCATTTCTTTGGAAGCGGGTTTTTAAGTGTTCTGGTGTCCTTTCGTTGGAAGCGGTTTTTAATTGCTGTGGAGTCATATCGTTTAAGTGGGTCTTTAAGTGCTCTGGAGCCATTTCTTTGGAAGCAAGTTTTAAGTGCTCTGAGTCATTTCTTCGGGCGGTTTTTAAGTGTTCTGGAGTAATTTCGCTGGAAGCTGGTTGTTATGTGCTTTGAGGTCA